>CAWTZC010000196.1:0-389061 GCA_963919715.1 Microtus obscurus | reverse complement strand
GCCAAGAAAAAGAAAAGAAAGACAGATAAAAAGAAAGAAAATGAAGAAACAAAAGAACAAAGGAAGGCAGAGCTAGGGCCCCAGTTGGTGGCTGAGAAGGGAGCCATGACCTGGTTGCATCCTCTGCCATGTCTGCTGTAACCCCAGTACCCCATTACTCAGGAGCTGTAAAGGGTCTGAGAAGCTCATTCCATGCTTCTGCTGCTGGGTAATCATTTATGTATCTGGCTTATGTCAGAGGGGCAGGGGAAGCTCACAGTGCAGAACAAAGTAGCCTCAAACTCACAGCGATCTGCCTGCCTGTGCCTCTCCTGATTTCTGAGGGCTGAGAACCGAGAATAAAGAAATGTGCTGCCACCATTACCCAGCTAGGCAGCTGCCCAAAATATACTGCTGCTGCTGCAATTAAAAAAAATAAATAAATTAGCCGGGCGATGGTGGCGCACGCCTTTAATCCCAGCACTCGGGAGGCAGAGGCAGGTGGATCTCTGGAGTTCGAGACCAGCTTGGTCTACAGAGCTAGTTCCAGGACAGGCTCCAAAGCCACAGAGAAACCCTGTCTCGAAAAACCAAAAAAAAAATAAAATAAAATAAAATAAAATAAAATAACCTGAGAATAACAAAAAAAGGAAACACCTGTTTTTTCCTTCTGTCCTTTCTTCCTTCCTTCCTTCCTTCCTTTTTCCTTACTTGTTTTTTTTTCTGTTTTCTTCTTTTATTATTTTTTATTTTTGGTGCAGGGTTTTTCTGTATAATACCTTTAACTCTCTCTCTCTCTCTCTCTCTCTCTCTCTCTCTCTCTCTCTATATATATATATATATATATATATATATATATATATATAAAATTTTTTTTTCTCTGTGTCTCATGTCTCCTGTGTCTTTCTCTAAGCAGGCCAAGGAACCATAAGTGCCTGTAGGTGATCTAGGAAATCTCCAGTCGCAGGGGCCTGGCCTCCACTCCTGTCCCCTGAGGGCACCTGGTAAAAGTAAGAAGGCAGATTTCAGAGACTAGTAAAGTTCAAGGTCACCAGCCCTTCCCAACAGCTAGGACTCCTTGCTGAACCTTTAAACACTACCTTCTTGCTGAAGTTGGATATTGTTGAATTCAATCATTTTCAGGTTTCTTAGAAAAACAAAACAAAACAAAATGCCCCTTCTTTGTTTTATTTCACATTTTAATTTGACTTTTTTTTTTTTGAGACAGGAGGACCTGTCTTTTTATTTGTGTTTCAGACAAACTATTTCATTACATGGCACCAGACCCCATTACATATGGTTGTGAGCCAGGAATTGAACTCAGTACCTTTGTAAGAACAGTCAGTGCTCTTAAAAACACCCTGCATTTTCTTGCTTGCCTTTTCTTCTTTTATTATTTTTTGAGGCACAGTTTCTCTGTGTAACAGCCCTAGCTGTCCTGGAACTCAGTTTATAGACCCAGCTGTCTTCTTGGTAACGTTCTGTTTCTTTTTTTTTTTTCTTTCTTAATTCCTATCTGTAAATTTTCATTTCTTCTCTCTGTCTCTCTCTCTCTGTCTCTCTCTGTCTCTGTCTCTGTCTCTCTCTCTCTCTCTCTCTCTCTCTCTCTCTCTAGACCAGGCTGTCCTTTAGGTGACATTCTATTTTTTTTCTTCCTCTTATTTTCTATCTGCAGTCAGCATGGGTATAAGGACTGTGCACCTGTATATTTACTGCTCTGATCCTTCTTGCCATCCTTCGTTCCTTCCTTTCTTCGTTCCTTTGTTCCTTCCTTCCTTCCTTCTTCCTAGCTTCCATATCCTGGTCATGTCTAAAATACTGTCTGGCAGTATCTGGCCCTTTGGCTCTTCCAGTCTTCTATGCCCTCTTCCCCTGACTTTAGGTGTAGGGCTGTGTTTGGATGTACCAACTGGGGTTGGGAACTCCATGATCTCTTATTCTATAGCTTATATACATATGTATGTTTGATAGACATATATGTGAATGCGGATTAGTGCTTGTCACAGCCTGCCGGCAGCAGTCAAACAGCCACCTTTACGAATCTGTTAGCTCTTTCTCCTATGTGTTCTGAGGATCAAACTCAGCCTCTCAGGCTTGCACAGCAGACACTTCTGCATGCTAAACCATGACACTGACTCTAGTTCTTTATATATCTTTAACATGTACACAAATTAAATGTATTCAGATAGTTAAATGTCACTCAAATCAAATAGTGTCTGACATATAGAATGTTCTTCATAAACTATTTCTTCATGAATCAAGAAATAATAAAAGAGAATAAGAAAATCTGAATAAAGGGGGGATGAGGAAGAAGTGGATACAGGCAATGTACATGAGTTATGAAAGAAGATACAAGGCTAAGCGGTTTTCTTTTTTTCTTTCTTTTTTTTTTTTTTTTTTTTTTTTTTGGTTTTTCGAGACAGGGTTTCTCTGCGGCTTTGGAGCCTGTCCTGGAACTAGCTCTGTAGACCAGGCTGGTCTCGAACTCACAGAGATCCGCCTGCCTCTGCCTCCCGAGTGCTGGGATTAAAGGCGTGCGCCACCATCGCCCGGCTTAAGCGGTTTTCTAGTTCTAATTATGCCAGGGATGTTTGGGTCTTGGAGGACAATAAATGCACAGAATATATTCAATACTGAAAGCATAAAATCTAATGTGAAGCTTCACAGCTTCCATCCTAAATTCCAATTCTAATTATATTTAAGTTCATTAAGTTGTATGACTTTGGGTCTCACTAATTTCAGTGTGTACTGATTTTATTTATTTGCAAGTTTTTATAATAAATTAATTTTTATCATATTTTAAGAGTTCTTTTGTGTTAGTAATGAGAATGTTTTTTCTTAAAGATGGAGTAACTTGAAACCACTGGTACATTACCCTTATAACCACACACCTGAAGAGAATGTACTAGTCTCACTCTGCAATTCTCAAATAAATACAATTTCTCTATTATTAAAGAACCCAAACATATTTTATGTTATATACAGATGATTTGTCTAAATATCACTGTTTTGTTAAATATGTAAGTTCAGTTATGGGCATTCACAGAGAACAGAATTTAAACATATAATACCTGGTATGTAGTGACCAAGTCTTCCAATCCCTCTATTTTGGAATCTTGCAGAACTGAGTATGTCTTGATGGTTGTAAAGATGTCCATTATCTTGGCCAGACGTCGATGGAAAGTTTCAAATTTTCCAAAAATATACATCTCGCTAAAGTCAAATTGTTTTCCATTTGGATTTTGCTTCAGCTTTTGTTTTGTCTCATGAAAGCAGGACTGATACCCCTGATGGTCCAAAGCAAAGAGCGTAAGGAAGGTATAGCCCAGGATGGAACACCTACTTAACATCTACACAACCTGGGTTCACCCCCTAACAAGGAAGGAACAGAGGGTGAGGGTGGGGGGCAGGAAGGAATCCATCTGATTTCTCAACTGAAGGTGACAGCAGAATTGGACTGAAAATCCCCATCTTTTCGTGCTTGTATTCCTATGCATTTAGCCTTCTGTCTGAAGCATTATCCGTTCTGTTCGTCTACTCCATTATTTCTAGTACAACTCACACCTGCGTCTTCTCCTCTGTGGTCCCACTATTCCAGTAACAGAATCGCTTTATGTCTATCTCCCCCATTGGTCTATAGGATATCTGAAGAAAACTGATCATAGTCACCAGGGTATCTCAGAACTTTAGGAGAATAAATGGACATACATTCTCAGAAGATTTATTAATGCTCAATTTTCTTAACAATGAAGTTATTTTTAAAAATAAAACAAATTGCTTTTCTGTTTAGCTACCAAAAATATCATTGACAAATGATTTAACTTGGTCTCAGAAAACCAACATAAAACACAAGACGTAGGAGCACACTACCAACCTAAACTAGCCATTGCCTGCTTGAGTTGAATTGCAGACAATATCTTTTGTGTAACAGTGTCCTGAGGCTGGCTCCAGATGGTGGCAGTCCCATTGTTGGTGATGTGGGCTTTACAGGCGGATATCATCTGATTCGTCACCTGGAATGTTTCCAATAAAATAATGTTAGGTGCATAAAACTCTGAGGAACTATAAACCTGAATCAAATCCTTGAGTCTTCTTCCTCTCGGAATCCACCATCTGTGACCTCCATCTTCGACTTTGCTTTTCCCTCACAACTCTGACCTCTAATACAGTCAGAATCAACATGGTGACTCAAAGCTGTCTGGAACTCCATGTCCAGGGGATCTGATCTACTCTTCCAGCATATGCAGGCACCAAGATGCACACAGTGCACAAGCATACATGCAAGCTAAAAACCCATACACATAAAATCAAAATAAATAAATCTTGGAAGTGAGGGTGTGGCAAAGCAATATTAGTCATGTGTTGCTGCCCATTGATTTTAAAACTATGTTTGTGTTGGGAGCTGCTAAGAGTCAGTATACAATTCCTTCTCCTCTTGTACTACCTGAAAATGTCCGTAATAAGATGCTTCTGGTCATTAGTAGTTTCACAAGAACATACAAATAATACACATAAAATACCAATCACACAAATGGACTTTTGTGTCTCATTTACCAAGAAAATATTCCCTCTAACTTAAAATGCCTACAAGTCAGAATGTGCTCTTACAGTATAAACATTATTGTGGTTTGGGGCAGATTTGTTTTAACTACTTTATGGAATTCCAAAATATTGCATCTTATAACCGTGGTTACTATTGTATTAGGGTTAGGGTTAGGGTTATCTTATAACGTGGGTCCTCTGGAAGAGCAGTCAGTACTCTTAACCACAGAGCCATCTCTCCAGCCCCCACCTTTTTTTGAAAACAGGGTTTTCTCTGTGTCACTTTGCCTTGCCTGTCCTGAATCTCAATCTGCAGAACAAGGGAGCCTTAAACTCACAGTGATCTGCCTGCCTTGGTCTCCCTGATCTTGGAGGTGTTTTTATCATCTCTCTGTCTGGCTATCTATCTATCTATCTATCTATCTATCTATCTATCTATCTATCTATCCATTCATTTATTCGTTTATTTATTTATTTATTTATTTTTGTTTTCTGAGACAGGATTTCTCTCTAGCTTTGGAGTCTGTCCTGGATTCAAACCTGGTCACAGCTGTACCCGGAAACAAAACAAAACAAAGCAAAGCAAACAAAAGCCAGGCAGGACTGTATGGTTGACCTTCCCTTTCTCCCCTCCTCCCCCATGGGCTCCTCAGAGGCAGTGAGGCCTCCTGCAGGGAATCCACAGAGCCTCTGCCCAAGGCTCTCCAGGGGACCCACTCTCTCCCTCCCCCCCCCAGCCCCACCCAGAGCTGCCGGCCACATCTATCTCAGGCACAGGTGGCGGGCACTCTGGCTATCCAGGACGTGACAGACACAGATACTTCACAGAAGCAGGGAGGAAAGTTGCCCACTCTCTCTGACTAGATGCAGGAGGAACAATGAAAGAATGAGAACTGGAGAGATGGAATTTCTGGAATGTCCAGAAACCACATGGTGGGGATCTAGTGCCCTCTTCTGGTCACAGGGAGTACAGCACAGATTTGGGTTCTTGTGCTCCTGAGACCTACCCCAATTTAATACTGACATTATCCTATCATAACCTATATATCACATTTAGGCTTGCTTGATATCACACACATACACTGCCTGCGTTTCTGCCTGACCCCTGTGAGAGAGCCTGGTACCTTCAGAAGACAGAAGATGGGGTGTGGGTCTGTCTGTCTGTCTATCTGTCCATCTATTCTTCCATCTATGTATGCATCTATTGATTTATGTAATACTTTATTCTTTTGTTTGTTTGTTTGTTTGTTTGTGACAGGGTTTCTCTCTAGTTCTCTCTAATTGAGTCAGTCCTGGAACTAGCTTTTGGAGACCAGACCACCGAGTGCTGGAATTAAAGGCGTGTACCACCATTAGCCAAGAAAAAGAAAAGAAAGACAGATAAAAAGAAAGAAAATGAAGAAACAAAAGAACAAAGGAAGGCAGAGCTAGGGCCCCAGTTGGTGGCTGAGAAGGGAGCCATGACCTGGTTGCATCCTCTGCCATGTCTGCTGTAACCCCAGTACCCCATTACTCAGGAGCTGTAAAGGGTCTGAGAAGCTCATTCCATGCTTCTGCTGCTGGGTAATCATTTATGTATCTGGCTTATGTCAGAGGGGCAGGGGAAGCTCACAGTGCAGAACAAAGTAGCCTCAAACTCACAGCGATCTGCCTGCCTGTGCCTCTCCTGATTTCTGAGGGCTGAGAACCGAGAATAAAGAAATGTGCTGCCACCATTACCCAGCTAGGCAGCTGCCCAAAATATACTGCTGCTGCTGCAATTAAAAAAAAATAAATAAATTAGCCGGGCGATGGTGGCGCACGCCTTTAATCCCAGCACTCGGGAGGCAGAGGCAGGTGGATCTCTGTGAGTTCGAGACCAGCTTGGTCTACAGAGCTAGTTCCAGGACAGGCTCCAAAGCCACAGAGAAACCCTGTCTCGAAAAACCAAAAAAAAAATAAAATAAAATAAAATAAAATAAAATAACCTGAGAATAACAAAAAAAGGAAACACCTGTTTTTTCCTTCTTTCCTTTCTTCCTTCCTTCCTTCCTTCCTTCCTTCCTTTTTCCTTACTTGTTTTTTTTCTGTTTTCTTCTTTTATTATTTTTTATTTTTGGTGCAGGGTTTTTCTGTATAATACCTTTAACTCTCTCTCTTCTCTCTCTCTCTCTCTCTCTCTCTCTCTCTCTATATATATATATATATATATATATATATATATATATAAAATTTTTTTTTCTCTGTGTCTCATGTCTCCTGTGTCTTTCTCTAAGCAGGCCAAGGAACCATAAGTGCCTGTAGGTGATCTAGGAAATCTCCAGTCGCAGGGGCCTGGCCTCCACTCCTGTCCCCTGAGGGCACCTGGTAAAAGTAAGAAGGCAGATTTCAGAGACTAGTAAAGTTCAAGGTCACCAGCCCTTCCCAACAGCTAGGACTCCTTGCTGAACCTTTAAACACTACCTTCTTGCTGAAGTTGGATATTGTTGAATTCAATCATTTTCAGGTTTCTTAGAAAAACAAAACAAAACAAAATGCCCCTTCTTTGTTTTATTTCACATTTTAATTTGACTTTTTTTTTTGAGACAGGAGGACCTGTCTTTTTATTTGTGTTTCAGACAAACTATTTCATTACATGGCACCAGACCCCATTACATATGGTTGTGAGCCAGGAATTGAACTCAGTACCTTTGTAAGAACAGTCAGTGCTCTTAAAAACACCCTGCATTTTCTTGCTTGCCTTTTCTTCTTTTATTATTTTTTGAGGCACAGTTTCTCTGTGTAACAGCCCTAGCTGTCCTGGAACTCAGTTTATAGACCCAGCTGTCTTCTTGGTAACGTTCTGTTTCTTTTTTTTTTTCTTTCTTAATTCCTATCTGTAAATTTTCATTTCTTCTCTCTGTCTCTCTCTCTCTGTCTCTCTCTGTCTCTGTCTCTGTCTCTCTCTCTCTCTCTCTCTCTCTCTCTCTCTCTAGACCAGGCTGTCCTTTAGGTGACATTCTATTTTTTTTCTTCCTCTTATTTTCTATCTGCAGTCAGCATGGGTATAAGGACTGTGCACCTGTATATTTACTGCTCTGATCCTTCTTGCCATCCTTTGTTCCTTCCTTTCTTCGTTCCTTTGTTCCTTCCTTCCTTCCTTCTTCCTAGCTTCCATATCCTGGTCATGTCTAAAATACTGTCTGGCAGTATCTGGCCCTTTGGCTCTTCCAGTCTTCTATGCCCTCTTCCCCTGACTTTAGGTGTAGGGCTGTGTTTGGATGTACCAACTGGGGTTGGGAACTCCATGATCTCTTATTCTATAGCTTATATACATATGTATGTTTGATAGACATATATGTGAATGCGGATTAGTGCTTGTCACAGCCTGCCGGCAGCAGTCAAACAGCCACCTTTACGAATCTGTTAGCTCTTTCTCCTATGTGTTCTGAGGATCAAACTCAGCCTCTCAGGCTTGCACAGCAGACACTTCTGCATGCTAAACCATGACACTGACTCTAGTTCTTTATATATCTTTAACATGTACACAAATTAAATGTATTCAGATAGTTAAATGTCACTCAAATCAAATAGTGTCTGACATATAGAATGTTCTTCATAAACTATTTCTTCATGAATCAAGAAATAATAAAAGAGAATAAGAAAATCTGAATAAAGGGGGGATGAGGAAGAAGTGGATACAGGCAATGTACATGAGTTATGAAAGAAGATACAAGGCTAAGCGGTTTTCTTTTTTTTCTTTCTTTTTTTTTTTTTTTTTTTTTTTTTTTTTTGGTTTTTCGAGACAGGGTTTCTCTGCGGCTTTGGAGCCTGTCCTGGAACTAGCTCTGTAGACCAGGCTGGTCTCGAACTCACAGAGATCCGCCTGCCTCTGCCTCCCGAGTGCTGGGATTAAAGGCGTGCGCCACCATCGCCCGGCTTAAGCGGTTTTCTAGTTCTAATTATGCCAGGGATGTTTGGGTCTTGGAGGACAATAAATGCACAGAATATATTCAATACTGAAAGCATAAAATCTAATGTGAAGCTTCACAGCTTCCATCCTAAATTCCAATTCTAATTATATTTAAGTTCATTAAGTTGTATGACTTTGGGTCTCACTAATTTCAGTGTGTACTGATTTTATTTATTTGCAAGTTTTTATAATAAATTAATTTTTATCATATTTTAAGAGTTCTTTTGTGTTAGTAATGAGAATGTTTTTTTCTTAAAGATGGAGTAACTTGAAACCACTGGTACATTACCCTTATAACCACACACCTGAAGAGAATGTACTAGTCTCACTCTGCAATTCTCAAATAAATACAATTTCTCTATTATTAAAGAACCCAAACATATTTTATGTTATATACAGATGATTTGTCTAAATATCACTGTTTTGTTAAATATGTAAGTTCAGTTATGGGCATTCACAGAGAACAGAATTTAAACATATAATACCTGGTATGTAGTGACCAAGTCTTCCAATCCCTCTATTTTGGAATCTTGCAGAACTGAGTATGTCTTGATGGTTGTAAAGATGTCCATTATCTTGGCCAGACGTCGATGGAAAGTTTCAAATTTTCCAAAAATATACATCTCGCTAAAGTCAAATTGTTTTCCATTTGGATTTTGCTTCAGCTTTTGTTTTGTCTCATGAAAGCAGGACTGATACCCCTGATGGTCCAAAGCAAAGAGCGTAAGGAAGGTATAGCCCAGGATGGAACACCTACTTAACATCTACACAACCTGGGTTCACCCCCTAACAAGGAAGGAACAGAGGGTGAGGGTGGGGGGCAGGAAGGAATCCATCTGATTTCTCAACTGAAGGTGACAGCAGAATTGGACTGAAAATCCCCATCTTTTCGTGCTTGTATTCCTATGCATTTAGCCTTCTGTCTGAAGCATTATCCGTTCTGTTCGTCTACTCCATTATTTCTAGTACAACTCACACCTGCGTCTTCTCCTCTGTGGTCCCACTATTCCAGTAACAGAATCGCTTTATGTCTATCTCCCCATTGGTCTATAGGATATCTGAAGAAAACTGATCATAGTCACCAGGGTATCTCAGAACTTTAGGAGAATAAATGGACATACATTCTCAGAAGATTTATTAATGCTCAATTTTCTTAACAATGAAGTTATTTTTAAAAATAAAACAAATTGCTTTTCTGTTTAGCTACCAAAAATATCATTGACAAATGATTTAACTTGGTCTCAGAAAACCAACATAAAACACAAGACGTAGGAGCACACTACCAACCTAAACTAGCCATTGCCTGCTTGAGTTGAATTGCAGACAATATCTTTTGTGTAACAGTGTCCTGAGGCTGGCTCCAGATGGTGGCAGTCCCATTGTTGGTGATGTGGGCTTTACAGGCGGATATCATCTGATTCGTCACCTGGAATGTTTCCAATAAAATAATGTTAGGTGCATAAAACTCTGAGGAACTATAAACCTGAATCAAATCCTTGAGTCTTCTTCCTCTCGGAATCCACCATCTGTGACCTCCATCTTCGACTTTGCTTTTCCCTCACAACTCTGACCTCTAATACAGTCAGAATCAACATGGTGACTCAAAGCTGTCTGGAACTCCATGTCCAGGGGATCTGATCTACTCTTCCAGCATATGCAGGCACCAAGATGCACACAGTGCACAAGCATACATGCAAGCTAAAAACCCATACACATAAAATCAAAATAAATAAATCTTGGAAGTGAGGGTGTGGCAAAGCAATATTAGTCATGTGTTGCTGCCCATTGATTTTAAAACTATGTTTGTGTTGGGAGCTGCTAAGAGTCAGTATACAATTCCTTCTCCTCTTGTACTACCTGAAAATGTCCGTAATAAGATGCTTCTGGTCATTAGTAGTTTCACAAGAACATACAAATAATACACATAAAATACCAATCACACAAATGGACTTTTGTGTCTCATTTACCAAGAAAATATTCCCTCTAACTTAAAATGCCTACAAGTCAGAATGTGCTCTTACAGTATAAACATTATTGTGGTTTGGGGCAGATTTGTTTTAACTACTTTATGGAATTCCAAAATATTGCATCTTATAACCGTGGTTACTATTGTATTAGGGTTAGGGTTAGGGTTATCTTATAACGTGGGTCCTCTGGAAGAGCAGTCAGTACTCTTAACCACAGAGCCATCTCTCCAGCCCCCACCTTTTTTTGAAAACAGGGTTTTCTCTGTGTCACTTTGCCTTGCCTGTCCTGAATCTCAATCTGCAGAACAAGGGAGCCTTAAACTCACAGTGATCTGCCTGCCTTGGTCTCCCTGATCTTGGAGGTGTTTTTATCATCTCTCTGTCTGGCTATCTATCTATCTATCTATCTATCTATCTATCTATCTATCTATCTATCCATTCATTTATTCGTTTATTTATTTATTTATTTATTTTTGTTTTCTGAGACAGGATTTCTCTCTAGCTTTGGAGTCTGTCCTGGATTCAAACCTGGTCACAGCTGTACCCGGAAACAAAACAAAACAAAGCAAAGCAAACAAAAGCCAGGCAGGACTGTATGGTTGACCTTCCCTTTCTCCCCTCCTCCCCCATGGGCTCCTCAGAGGCAGTGAGGCCTCCTGCAGGGAATCCACAGAGCCTCTGCCCAAGGCTCTCCAGGGGACCCACTCTCTCCCTCCCCCCCCCCAGCCCCACCCAGAGCTGCCGGCCACATCTATCTCAGGCACAGGTGGCGGGCACTCTGGCTATCCAGGACGTGACAGACACAGATACTTCACAGAAGCAGGGAGGAAAGTTGCCCACTCTCTCTGACTAGATGCAGGAGGAACAATGAAAGAATGAGAACTGGAGAGATGGAATTTCTGGAATGTCCAGAAACCACATGGTGGGGATCTAGTGCCCTCTTCTGGTCACAGGGAGTACAGCACAGATTTGGGTTCTTGTGCTCCTGAGACCTACCCCAATTTAATACTGACATTATCCTATCATAACCTATATATCACATTTAGGCTTGCTTGATATCACACACATACACTGCCTGCGTTTCTGCCTGACCCCTGTGAGAGAGCCTGGTACCTTCAGAAGACAGAAGATGGGGTGTGGGTCTGTCTGTCTGTCTATCTGTCCATCTATTCTTCCATCTATGTATGCATCTATTGATTTATGTAATACTTTATTCTTTTGTTTGTTTGTTTGTTTGTTTGTGACAGGGTTTCTCTCTAGTTCTCTCTAATTGAGTCAGTCCTGGAACTAGCTTTTGGAGACCAGACCACCGAGTGCTGGAATTAAAGGCGTGTACCACCATTAGCCAAGAAAAAGAAAAGAAAGACAGATAAAAAGAAAGAAAATGAAGAAACAAAAGAACAAAGGAAGGCAGAGCTAGGGCCCCAGTTGGTGGCTGAGAAGGGAGCCATGACCTGGTTGCATCCTCTGCCATGTCTGCTGTAACCCCAGTACCCCATTACTCAGGAGCTGTAAAGGGTCTGAGAAGCTCATTCCATGCTTCTGCTGCTGGGTAATCATTTATGTATCTGGCTTATGTCAGAGGGGCAGGGGAAGCTCACAGTGCAGAACAAAGTAGCCTCAAACTCACAGCGATCTGCCTGCCTGTGCCTCTCCTGATTTCTGAGGGCTGAGAACCGAGAATAAAGAAATGTGCTGCCACCATTACCCAGCTAGGCAGCTGCCCAAAATATACTGCTGCTGCTGCAATTAAAAAAAAATAAATAAATTAGCCGGGCGATGGTGGCGCACGCCTTTAATCCCAGCACTCGGGAGGCAGAGGCAGGTGGATCTCTGTGAGTTCGAGACCAGCTTGGTCTACAGAGCTAGTTCCAGGACAGGCTCCAAAGCCACAGAGAAACCCTGTCTCGAAAAACCAAAAAAAAAATAAAATAAAATAAAATAAAATAAAATAACCTGAGAATAACAAAAAAAGGAAACACCTGTTTTTTTCCTTCTTTCCTTTCTTCCTTCCTTCCTTCCTTCCTTCCTTCCTTCCTTTTTCCTTACTTGTTTTTTTTCTGTTTTCTTCTTTTATTATTTTTTATTTTTGGTGCAGGGTTTTTCTGTATAATACCTTTAACTCTCTCTCTTCTCTCTCTCTCTCTCTCTCTCTCTCTCTCTCTCTCTATATATATATATATATATATATATATATATATATATATAAATTTTTTTTCTCTGTGTCTCATGTCTCCTGTGTCTTTCTCTAAGCAGGCCAAGGAACCATAAGTGCCTGTAGGTGATCTAGGAAATCTCCAGTCGCAGGGGCCTGGCCTCCACTCCTGTCCCCTGAGGGCACCTGGTAAAAGTAAGAAGGCAGATTTCAGAGACTAGTAAAGTTCAAGGTCACCAGCCCTTCCCAACAGCTAGGACTCCTTGCTGAACCTTTAAACACTACCTTCTTGCTGAAGTTGGATATTGTTGAATTCAATCATTTTCAGGTTTCTTAGAAAAACAAAACAAAACAAAATGCCCCTTCTTTGTTTTATTTCACATTTTAATTTGACTTTTTTTTTTGAGACAGGAGGACCTGTCTTTTTATTTGTGTTTCAGACAAACTATTTCATTACATGGCACCAGACCCCATTACATATGGTTGTGAGCCAGGAATTGAACTCAGTACCTTTGTAAGAACAGTCAGTGCTCTTAAAAACACCCTGCATTTTCTTGCTTGCCTTTTCTTCTTTTATTATTTTTTGAGGCACAGTTTCTCTGTGTAACAGCCCTAGCTGTCCTGGAACTCAGTTTATAGACCCAGCTGTCTTCTTGGTAACGTTCTGTTTCTTTTTTTTTTTTCTTTCTTAATTCCTATCTGTAAATTTTCATTTCTTCTCTCTGTCTCTCTCTCTCTGTCTCTCTCTGTCTCTGTCTCTCTCTCTCTCTCTCTCTCTCTCTCTCTCTCTCTAGACCAGGCTGTCCTTTAGGTGACATTCTATTTTTTTTCTTCCTCTTATTTTCTATCTGCAGTCAGCATGGGTATAAGGACTGTGCACCTGTATATTTACTGCTCTGATCCTTCTTGCCATCCTTTGTTCCTTCCTTTCTTCGTTCCTTTGTTCCTTCCTTCCTTCCTTCTTCCTAGCTTCCATATCCTGGTCATGTCTAAAATACTGTCTGGCAGTATCTGGCCCTTTGGCTCTTCCAGTCTTCTATGCCCTCTTCCCCTGACTTTAGGTGTAGGGCTGTGTTTGGATGTACCAACTGGGGTTGGGAACTCCATGATCTCTTATTCTATAGCTTATATACATATGTATGTTTGATAGACATATATGTGAATGCGGATTAGTGCTTGTCACAGCCTGCCGGCAGCAGTCAAACAGCCACCTTTACGAATCTGTTAGCTCTTTCTCCTATGTGTTCTGAGGATCAAACTCAGCCTCTCAGGCTTGCACAGCAGACACTTCTGCATGCTAAACCATGACACTGACTCTAGTTCTTTATATATCTTTAACATGTACACAAATTAAATGTATTCAGATAGTTAAATGTCACTCAAATCAAATAGTGTCTGACATATAGAATGTTCTTCATAAACTATTTCTTCATGAATCAAGAAATAATAAAAGAGAATAAGAAAATCTGAATAAAGGGGGATGAGGAAGAAGTGGATACAGGCAATGTACATGAGTTATGAAAGAAGATACAAGGCTAAGCGGTTTTCTTTTTTTTCTTTCTTTTTTTTTTTTTTTGGTTTTTCGAGACAGGGTTTCTCTGCGGCTTTGGAGCCTGTCCTGGAACTAGCTCTGTAGACCAGGCTGGTCTCGAACTCACAGAGATCCGCCTGCCTCTGCCTCCCGAGTGCTGGGATTAAAGGCGTGCGCCACCATCGCCCGGCTTAAGCGGTTTTCTAGTTCTAATTATGCCAGGGATGTTTGGGTCTTGGAGGACAATAAATGCACAGAATATATTCAATACTGAAAGCATAAAATCTAATGTGAAGCTTCACAGCTTCCATCCTAAATTCCAATTCTAATTATATTTAAGTTCATTAAGTTGTATGACTTTGGGTCTCACTAATTTCAGTGTGTACTGATTTTATTTATTTGCAAGTTTTTATAATAAATTAATTTTTATCATATTTTAAGAGTTCTTTTGTGTTAGTAATGAGAATGTTTTTTCTTAAAGATGGAGTAACTTGAAACCACTGGTACATTACCCTTATAACCACACACCTGAAGAGAATGTACTAGTCTCACTCTGCAATTCTCAAATAAATACAATTTCTCTATTATTAAAGAACCCAAACATATTTTATGTTATATACAGATGATTTGTCTAAATATCACTGTTTTGTTAAATATGTAAGTTCAGTTATGGGCATTCACAGAGAACAGAATTTAAACATATAATACCTGGTATGTAGTGACCAAGTCTTCCAATCCCTCTATTTTGGAATCTTGCAGAACTGAGTATGTCTTGATGGTTGTAAAGATGTCCATTATCTTGGCCAGACGTCGATGGAAAGTTTCAAATTTTCCAAAAATATACATCTCGCTAAAGTCAAATTGTTTTCCATTTGGATTTTGCTTCAGCTTTTGTTTTGTCTCATGAAAGCAGGACTGATACCCCTGATGGTCCAAAGCAAAGAGCGTAAGGAAGGTATAGCCCAGGATGGAACACCTACTTAACATCTACACAACCTGGGTTCACCCCCTAACAAGGAAGGAACAGAGGGTGAGGGTGGGGGGCAGGAAGGAATCCATCTGATTTCTCAACTGAAGGTGACAGCAGAATTGGACTGAAAATCCCCATCTTTTCGTGCTTGTATTCCTATGCATTTAGCCTTCTGTCTGAAGCATTATCCGTTCTGTTCGTCTACTCCATTATTTCTAGTACAACTCACACCTGCGTCTTCTCCTCTGTGGTCCCACTATTCCAGTAACAGAATCGCTTTATGTCTATCTCCCCATTGGTCTATAGGATATCTGAAGAAAACTGATCATAGTCACCAGGGTATCTCAGAACTTTAGGAGAATAAATGGACATACATTCTCAGAAGATTTATTAATGCTCAATTTTCTTAACAATGAAGTTATTTTTAAAAATAAAACAAATTGCTTTTCTGTTTAGCTACCAAAAATATCATTGACAAATGATTTAACTTGGTCTCAGAAAACCAACATAAAACACAAGACGTAGGAGCACACTACCAACCTAAACTAGCCATTGCCTGCTTGAGTTGAATTGCAGACAATATCTTTTGTGTAACAGTGTCCTGAGGCTGGCTCCAGATGGTGGCAGTCCCATTGTTGGTGATGTGGGCTTTACAGGCGGATATCATCTGATTCGTCACCTGGAATGTTTCCAATAAAATAATGTTAGGTGCATAAAACTCTGAGGAACTATAAACCTGAATCAAATCCTTGAGTCTTCTTCCTCTCGGAATCCACCATCTGTGACCTCCATCTTCGACTTTGCTTTTCCCTCACAACTCTGACCTCTAATACAGTCAGAATCAACATGGTGACTCAAAGCTGTCTGGAACTCCATGTCCAGGGGATCTGATCTACTCTTCCAGCATATGCAGGCACCAAGATGCACACAGTGCACAAGCATACATGCAAGCTAAAAACCCATACACATAAAATCAAAATAAATAAATCTTGGAAGTGAGGGTGTGGCAAAGCAATATTAGTCATGTGTTGCTGCCCATTGATTTTAAAACTATGTTTGTGTTGGGAGCTGCTAAGAGTCAGTATACAATTCCTTCTCCTCTTGTACTACCTGAAAATGTCCGTAATAAGATGCTTCTGGTCATTAGTAGTTTCACAAGAACATACAAATAATACACATAAAATACCAATCACACAAATGGACTTTTGTGTCTCATTTACCAAGAAAATATTCCCTCTAACTTAAAATGCCTACAAGTCAGAATGTGCTCTTACAGTATAAACATTATTGTGGTTTGGGGCAGATTTGTTTTAACTACTTTATGGAATTCCAAAATATTGCATCTTATAACCGTGGTTACTATTGTATTAGGGTTAGGGTTAGGGTTATCTTATAACGTGGGTCCTCTGGAAGAGCAGTCAGTACTCTTAACCACAGAGCCATCTCTCCAGCCCCCACCTTTTTTTTGAAAACAGGGTTTTCTCTGTGTCACTTTGCCTTGCCTGTCCTGAATCTCAATCTGCAGAACAAGGGAGCCTTAAACTCACAGTGATCTGCCTGCCTTGGTCTCCCTGATCTTGGAGGTGTTTTTATCATCTCTCTGTCTGGCTATCTATCTATCTATCTATCTATCTATCTATCTATCTATCTATCTATCCATTCATTTATTCGTTTATTTATTTATTTATTTATTTATTTTTGTTTTCTGAGACAGGATTTCTCTCTAGCTTTGGAGTCTGTCCTGGATTCAAACCTGGTCACAGCTGTACCCGGAAACAAAACAAAACAAAGCAAAGCAAACAAAAGCCAGGCAGGACTGTATGGTTGACCTTCCCTTTCTCCCCTCCTCCCCCATGGGCTCCTCAGAGGCAGTGAGGCCTCCTGCAGGGAATCCACAGAGCCTCTGCCCAAGGCTCTCCAGGGGACCCACTCTCTCCCTCCCCCCCCCAGCCCCACCCAGAGCTGCCGGCCACATCTATCTCAGGCACAGGTGGCGGGCACTCTGGCTATCCAGGACGTGACAGACACAGATACTTCACAGAAGCAGGGAGGAAAGTTGCCCACTCTCTCTGACTAGATGCAGGAGGAACAATGAAAGAATGAGAACTGGAGAGATGGAATTTCTGGAATGTCCAGAAACCACATGGTGGGGATCTAGTGCCCTCTTCTGGTCACAGGGAGTACAGCACAGATTTGGGTTCTTGTGCTCCTGAGACCTACCCCAATTTAATACTGACATTATCCTATCATAACCTATATATCACATTTAGGCTTGCTTGATATCACACACATACACTGCCTGCGTTTCTGCCTGACCCCTGTGAGAGAGCCTGGTACCTTCAGAAGACAGAAGATGGGGTGTGGGTCTGTCTGTCTGTCTATCTGTCCATCTATTCTTCCATCTATGTATGCATCTATTGATTTATGTAATACTTTATTCTTTTGTTTGTTTGTTTGTTTGTTTGTTTGTGACAGGGTTTCTCTCTAGTTCTCTCTAATTGAGTCAGTCCTGGAACTAGCTTTTGGAGACCAGACCACCGAGTGCTGGAATTAAAGGCGTGTACCACCATTAGCCAAGAAAAAGAAAAGAAAGACAGATAAAAAGAAAGAAAATGAAGAAACAAAAGAACAAAGGAAGGCAGAGCTAGGGCCCCAGTTGGTGGCTGAGAAGGGAGCCATGACCTGGTTGCATCCTCTGCCATGTCTGCTGTAACCCCAGTACCCCATTACTCAGGAGCTGTAAAGGGTCTGAGAAGCTCATTCCATGCTTCTGCTGCTGGGTAATCATTTATGTATCTGGCTTATGTCAGAGGGGCAGGGGAAGCTCACAGTGCAGAACAAAGTAGCCTCAAACTCACAGCGATCTGCCTGCCTGTGCCTCTCCTGATTTCTGAGGGCTGAGAACCGAGAATAAAGAAATGTGCTGCCACCATTACCCAGCTAGGCAGCTGCCCAAAATATACTGCTGCTGCTGCAATTAAAAAAAAATAAATAAATTAGCCGGGCGATGGTGGCG
Source organism: Microtus obscurus (assembly GCA_963919715.1). Taxonomy (NCBI): domain Eukaryota; kingdom Metazoa; phylum Chordata; class Mammalia; order Rodentia; family Cricetidae; genus Microtus; species Microtus obscurus. The sequence goes on along the minus strand of CAWTZC010000196.1, from coordinate 370,970 downwards.
CACGCCTTTAATCCCAGCACTCGGGAGGCAGAGGCAGGTGGATCTCTGTGAGTTCGAGACCAGCTTGGTCTACAGAGCTAGTTCCAGGACAGGCTCCAAAGCCACAGAGAAACCCTGTCTCGAAAAACCAAAAAAAAATAAAATAAAATAAAATAAAATAAAATAACCTGAGAATAACAAAAAAAGGAAACACCTGTTTTTTCCTTCTTTCCTTTCTTCCTTCCTTCCTTCCTTCCTTCCTTCCTTCCTTCCTTTTTCCTTACTTGTTTTTTTTCTGTTTTCTTCTTTTATTATTTTTTATTTTTGGTGCAGGGTTTTTCTGTATAATACCTTTAACTCTCTCTCTTCTCTCTCTCTCTCTCTCTCTCTCTCTCTCTCTCTATATATATATATATATATATATATATATATATATATATATATAATTTTTTTCTCTGTGTCTCATGTCTCCTGTGTCTTTCTCTAAGCAGGCCAAGGAACCATAAGTGCCTGTAGGTGATCTAGGAAATCTCCAGTCGCAGGGGCCTGGCCTCCACTCCTGTCCCCTGAGGGCACCTGGTAAAAGTAAGAAGGCAGATTTCAGAGACTAGTAAAGTTCAAGGTCACCAGCCCTTCCCAACAGCTAGGACTCCTTGCTGAACCTTTAAACACTACCTTCTTGCTGAAGTTGGATATTGTTGAATTCAATCATTTTCAGGTTTCTTAGAAAAACAAAACAAAACAAAATGCCCCTTCTTTGTTTTATTTCACATTTTAATTTGACTTTTTTTTTGAGACAGGAGGACCTGTCTTTTTATTTGTGTTTCAGACAAACTATTTCATTACATGGCACCAGACCCCATTACATATGGTTGTGAGCCAGGAATTGAACTCAGTACCTTTGTAAGAACAGTCAGTGCTCTTAAAAACACCCTGCATTTTCTTGCTTGCCTTTTCTTCTTTTATTATTTTTTGAGGCACAGTTTCTCTGTGTAACAGCCCTAGCTGTCCTGGAACTCAGTTTATAGACCCAGCTGTCTTCTTGGTAACGTTCTGTTTCTTTTTTTTTTTTCTTTCTTAATTCCTATCTGTAAATTTTCATTTCTTCTCTCTGTCTCTCTCTCTCTGTCTCTCTCTGTCTCTGTCTCTGTCTCTCTCTCTCTCTCTCTCTCTCTCTCTCTCTAGACCAGGCTGTCCTTTAGGTGACATTCTATTTTTTTTCTTCCTCTTATTTTCTATCTGCAGTCAGCATGGGTATAAGGACTGTGCACCTGTATATTTACTGCTCTGATCCTTCTTGCCATCCTTTGTTCCTTCCTTTCTTCGTTCCTTTGTTCCTTCCTTCCTTCCTTCTTCCTAGCTTCCATATCCTGGTCATGTCTAAAATACTGTCTGGCAGTATCTGGCCCTTTGGCTCTTCCAGTCTTCTATGCCCTCTTCCCCTGACTTTAGGTGTAGGGCTGTGTTTGGATGTACCAACTGGGGTTGGGAACTCCATGATCTCTTATTCTATAGCTTATATACATATGTATGTTTGATAGACATATATGTGAATGCGGATTAGTGCTTGTCACAGCCTGCCGGCAGCAGTCAAACAGCCACCTTTACGAATCTGTTAGCTCTTTCTCCTATGTGTTCTGAGGATCAAACTCAGCCTCTCAGGCTTGCACAGCAGACACTTCTGCATGCTAAACCATGACACTGACTCTAGTTCTTTATATATCTTTAACATGTACACAAATTAAATGTATTCAGATAGTTAAATGTCACTCAAATCAAATAGTGTCTGACATATAGAATGTTCTTCATAAACTATTTCTTCATGAATCAAGAAATAATAAAAGAGAATAAGAAAATCTGAATAAAGGGGGGATGAGGAAGAAGTGGATACAGGCAATGTACATGAGTTATGAAAGAAGATACAAGGCTAAGCGGTTTTCTTTTTTTTCTTTCTTTTTTTTTTTTTTTTTTTTTTTTTTTTTTTGGTTTTTCGAGACAGGGTTTCTCTGCGGCTTTGGAGCCTGTCCTGGAACTAGCTCTGTAGACCAGGCTGGTCTCGAACTCACAGAGATCCGCCTGCCTCTGCCTCCCGAGTGCTGGGATTAAAGGCGTGCGCCACCATCGCCCGGCTTAAGCGGTTTTCTAGTTCTAATTATGCCAGGGATGTTTGGGTCTTGGAGGACAATAAATGCACAGAATATATTCAATACTGAAAGCATAAAATCTAATGTGAAGCTTCACAGCTTCCATCCTAAATTCCAATTCTAATTATATTTAAGTTCATTAAGTTGTATGACTTTGGGTCTCACTAATTTCAGTGTGTACTGATTTTATTTATTTGCAAGTTTTTATAATAAATTAATTTTTATCATATTTTAAGAGTTCTTTTGTGTTAGTAATGAGAATGTTTTTTCTTAAAGATGGAGTAACTTGAAACCACTGGTACATTACCCTTATAACCACACACCTGAAGAGAATGTACTAGTCTCACTCTGCAATTCTCAAATAAATACAATTTCTCTATTATTAAAGAACCCAAACATATTTTATGTTATATACAGATGATTTGTCTAAATATCACTGTTTTGTTAAATATGTAAGTTCAGTTATGGGCATTCACAGAGAACAGAATTTAAACATATAATACCTGGTATGTAGTGACCAAGTCTTCCAATCCCTCTATTTTGGAATCTTGCAGAACTGAGTATGTCTTGATGGTTGTAAAGATGTCCATTATCTTGGCCAGACGTCGATGGAAAGTTTCAAATTTTCCAAAAATATACATCTCGCTAAAGTCAAATTGTTTTCCATTTGGATTTTGCTTCAGCTTTTGTTTTGTCTCATGAAAGCAGGACTGATACCCCTGATGGTCCAAAGCAAAGAGCGTAAGGAAGGTATAGCCCAGGATGGAACACCTACTTAACATCTACACAACCTGGGTTCACCCCCTAACAAGGAAGGAACAGAGGGTGAGGGTGGGGGGCAGGAAGGAATCCATCTGATTTCTCAACTGAAGGTGACAGCAGAATTGGACTGAAAATCCCCATCTTTTCGTGCTTGTATTCCTATGCATTTAGCCTTCTGTCTGAAGCATTATCCGTTCTGTTCGTCTACTCCATTATTTCTAGTACAACTCACACCTGCGTCTTCTCCTCTGTGGTCCCACTATTCCAGTAACAGAATCGCTTTATGTCTATCTCCCCATTGGTCTATAGGATATCTGAAGAAAACTGATCATAGTCACCAGGGTATCTCAGAACTTTAGGAGAATAAATGGACATACATTCTCAGAAGATTTATTAATGCTCAATTTTCTTAACAATGAAGTTATTTTTAAAAATAAAACAAATTGCTTTTCTGTTTAGCTACCAAAAATATCATTGACAAATGATTTAACTTGGTCTCAGAAAACCAACATAAAACACAAGACGTAGGAGCACACTACCAACCTAAACTAGCCATTGCCTGCTTGAGTTGAATTGCAGACAATATCTTTTGTGTAACAGTGTCCTGAGGCTGGCTCCAGATGGTGGCAGTCCCATTGTTGGTGATGTGGGCTTTACAGGCGGATATCATCTGATTCGTCACCTGGAATGTTTCCAATAAAATAATGTTAGGTGCATAAAACTCTGAGGAACTATAAACCTGAATCAAATCCTTGAGTCTTCTTCCTCTCGGAATCCACCATCTGTGACCTCCATCTTCGACTTTGCTTTTCCCTCACAACTCTGACCTCTAATACAGTCAGAATCAACATGGTGACTCAAAGCTGTCTGGAACTCCATGTCCAGGGGATCTGATCTACTCTTCCAGCATATGCAGGCACCAAGATGCACACAGTGCACAAGCATACATGCAAGCTAAAAACCCATACACATAAAATCAAAATAAATAAATCTTGGAAGTGAGGGTGTGGCAAAGCAATATTAGTCATGTGTTGCTGCCCATTGATTTTAAAACTATGTTTGTGTTGGGAGCTGCTAAGAGTCAGTATACAATTCCTTCTCCTCTTGTACTACCTGAAAATGTCCGTAATAAGATGCTTCTGGTCATTAGTAGTTTCACAAGAACATACAAATAATACACATAAAATACCAATCACACAAATGGACTTTTGTGTCTCATTTACCAAGAAAATATTCCCTCTAACTTAAAATGCCTACAAGTCAGAATGTGCTCTTACAGTATAAACATTATTGTGGTTTGGGGCAGATTTGTTTTAACTACTTTATGGAATTCCAAAATATTGCATCTTATAACCGTGGTTACTATTGTATTAGGGTTAGGGTTAGGGTTATCTTATAACGTGGGTCCTCTGGAAGAGCAGTCAGTACTCTTAACCACAGAGCCATCTCTCCAGCCCCCACCTTTTTTTGAAAACAGGGTTTTCTCTGTGTCACTTTGCCTTGCCTGTCCTGAATCTCAATCTGCAGAACAAGGGAGCCTTAAACTCACAGTGATCTGCCTGCCTTGGTCTCCCTGATCTTGGAGGTGTTTTTATCATCTCTCTGTCTGGCTATCTATCTATCTATCTATCTATCTATCTATCTATCTATCTATCTATCCATTCATTTATTCGTTTATTTATTTATTTATTTATTTTTTGTTTTCTGAGACAGGATTTCTCTCTAGCTTTGGAGTCTGTCCTGGATTCAAACCTGGTCACAGCTGTACCCGGAAACAAAACAAAACAAAGCAAAGCAAACAAAAGCCAGGCAGGACTGTATGGTTGACCTTCCCTTTCTCCCCTCCTCCCCCCATGGGCTCCTCAGAGGCAGTGAGGCCTCCTGCAGGGAATCCACAGAGCCTCTGCCCAAGGCTCTCCAGGGGACCCACTCTCTCCCTCCCCCCCCCCAGCCCCACCCAGAGCTGCCGGCCACATCTATCTCAGGCACAGGTGGCGGGCACTCTGGCTATCCAGGACGTGACAGACACAGATACTTCACAGAAGCAGGGAGGAAAGTTGCCCACTCTCTCTGACTAGATGCAGGAGGAACAATGAAAGAATGAGAACTGGAGAGATGGAATTTCTGGAATGTCCAGAAACCACATGGTGGGGATCTAGTGCCCTCTTCTGGTCACAGGGAGTACAGCACAGATTTGGGTTCTTGTGCTCCTGAGACCTACCCCAATTTAATACTGACATTATCCTATCATAACCTATATATCACATTTAGGCTTGCTTGATATCACACACATACACTGCCTGCGTTTCTGCCTGACCCCTGTGAGAGAGCCTGGTACCTTCAGAAGACAGAAGATGGGGTGTGGGTCTGTCTGTCTGTCTATCTGTCCATCTATTCTTCCATCTATGTATGCATCTATTGATTTATGTAATACTTTATTCTTTTGTTTGTTTGTTTGTTTGTTTGTGACAGGGTTTCTCTCTAGTTCTCTCTAATTGAGTCAGTCCTGGAACTAGCTTTTGGAGACCAGACCACCGAGTGCTGGAATTAAAGGCGTGTACCACCATTAGCCAAGAAAAAGAAAAGAAAGACAGATAAAAAGAAAGAAAATGAAGAAACAAAAGAACAAAGGAAGGCAGAGCTAGGGCCCCAGTTGGTGGCTGAGAAGGGAGCCATGACCTGGTTGCATCCTCTGCCATGTCTGCTGTAACCCCAGTACCCCATTACTCAGGAGCTGTAAAGGGTCTGAGAAGCTCATTCCATGCTTCTGCTGCTGGGTAATCATTTATGTATCTGGCTTATGTCAGAGGGGCAGGGGAAGCTCACAGTGCAGAACAAAGTAGCCTCAAACTCACAGCGATCTGCCTGCCTGTGCCTCTCCTGATTTCTGAGGGCTGAGAACCGAGAATAAAGAAATGTGCTGCCACCATTACCCAGCTAGGCAGCTGCCCAAAATATACTGCTGCTGCTGCAATTAAAAAAAAATAAATAAATTAGCCGGGCGATGGTGGCGCACGCCTTTAATCCCAGCACTCGGGAGGCAGAGGCAGGTGGATCTCTGTGAGTTCGAGACCAGCTTGGTCTACAGAGCTAGTTCCAGGACAGGCTCCAAAGCCACAGAGAAACCCTGTCTCGAAAAACCAAAAAAAAAATAAAATAAAATAAAATAAAATAAAATAACCTGAGAATAACAAAAAAAGGAAACACCTGTTTTTTCCTTCTTTCCTTTCTTCCTTCCTTCCTTCCTTCCTTCCTTCCTTCCTTTTTCCTTACTTGTTTTTTTTCTGTTTTCTTCTTTTATTATTTTTTATTTTTGGTGCAGGGTTTTTCTGTATAATACCTTTAACTCTCTCTCTTTCTCTCTCTCTCTCTCTCTCTCTCTCTCTCTCTCTCTATATATATATATATATATATATATATATATATATATATAAAATTTTTTTTCTCTGTGTCTCATGTCTCCTGTGTCTTTCTCTAAGCAGGCCAAGGAACCATAAGTGCCTGTAGGTGATCTAGGAAATCTCCAGTCGCAGGGGCCTGGCCTCCACTCCTGTCCCCTGAGGGCACCTGGTAAAAGTAAGAAGGCAGATTTCAGAGACTAGTAAAGTTCAAGGTCACCAGCCCTTCCCAACAGCTAGGACTCCTTGCTGAACCTTTAAACACTACCTTCTTGCTGAAGTTGGATATTGTTGAATTCAATCATTTTCAGGTTTCTTAGAAAAACAAAACAAAACAAAATGCCCCTTCTTTGTTTTATTTCACATTTTAATTTGACTTTTTTTTTTTGAGACAGGAGGACCTGTCTTTTTATTTGTGTTTCAGACAAACTATTTCATTACATGGCACCAGACCCCATTACATATGGTTGTGAGCCAGGAATTGAACTCAGTACCTTTGTAAGAACAGTCAGTGCTCTTAAAAACACCCTGCATTTTCTTGCTTGCCTTTTCTTCTTTTATTATTTTTTGAGGCACAGTTTCTCTGTGTAACAGCCCTAGCTGTCCTGGAACTCAGTTTATAGACCCAGCTGTCTTCTTGGTAACGTTCTGTTTCTTTTTTTTTTTTCTTTCTTAATTCCTATCTGTAAATTTTCATTTCTTCTCTCTGTCTCTCTCTCTCTGTCTCTCTCTGTCTCTGTCTCTGTCTCTCTCTCTCTCTCTCTCTCTCTCTCTCTCTAGACCAGGCTGTCCTTTAGGTGACATTCTATTTTTTTTCTTCCTCTTATTTTCTATCTGCAGTCAGCATGGGTATAAGGACTGTGCACCTGTATATTTACTGCTCTGATCCTTCTTGCCATCCTTTGTTCCTTCCTTTCTTCGTTCCTTTGTTCCTTCCTTCCTTCCTTCTTCCTAGCTTCCATATCCTGGTCATGTCTAAAATACTGTCTGGCAGTATCTGGCCCTTTGGCTCTTCCAGTCTTCTATGCCCTCTTCCCCTGACTTTAGGTGTAGGGCTGTGTTTGGATGTACCAACTGGGGTTGGGAACTCCATGATCTCTTATTCTATAGCTTATATACATATGTATGTTTGATAGACATATATGTGAATGCGGATTAGTGCTTGTCACAGCCTGCCGGCAGCAGTCAAACAGCCACCTTTACGAATCTGTTAGCTCTTTCTCCTATGTGTTCTGAGGATCAAACTCAGCCTCTCAGGCTTGCACAGCAGACACTTCTGCATGCTAAACCATGACACTGACTCTAGTTCTTTATATATCTTTAACATGTACACAAATTAAATGTATTCAGATAGTTAAATGTCACTCAAATCAAATAGTGTCTGACATATAGAATGTTCTTCATAAACTATTTCTTCATGAATCAAGAAATAATAAAAGAGAATAAGAAAATCTGAATAAAGGGGGATGAGGAAGAAGTGGATACAGGCAATGTACATGAGTTATGAAAGAAGATACAAGGCTAAGCGGTTTTCTTTTTTTTCTTTCTTTTTTTTTTTTTTTTTTTTTTTTTGGTTTTTTCGAGACAGGGTTTCTCTGCGGCTTTGGAGCCTGTCCTGGAACTAGCTCTGTAGACCAGGCTGGTCTCGAACTCACAGAGATCCGCCTGCCTCTGCCTCCCGAGTGCTGGGATTAAAGGCGTGCGCCACCATCGCCCGGCTTAAGCGGTTTTCTAGTTCTAATTATGCCAGGGATGTTTGGGTCTTGGAGGACAATAAATGCACAGAATATATTCAATACTGAAAGCATAAAATCTAATGTGAAGCTTCACAGCTTCCATCCTAAATTCCAATTCTAATTATATTTAAGTTCATTAAGTTGTATGACTTTGGGTCTCACTAATTTCAGTGTGTACTGATTTTATTTATTTGCAAGTTTTTATAATAAATTAATTTTTATCATATTTTAAGAGTTCTTTTGTGTTAGTAATGAGAATGTTTTTTCTTAAAGATGGAGTAACTTGAAACCACTGGTACATTACCCTTATAACCACACACCTGAAGAGAATGTACTAGTCTCACTCTGCAATTCTCAAATAAATACAATTTCTCTATTATTAAAGAACCCAAACATATTTTATGTTATATACAGATGATTTGTCTAAATATCACTGTTTTGTTAAATATGTAAGTTCAGTTATGGGCATTCACAGAGAACAGAATTTAAACATATAATACCTGGTATGTAGTGACCAAGTCTTCCAATCCCTCTATTTTGGAATCTTGCAGAACTGAGTATGTCTTGATGGTTGTAAAGATGTCCATTATCTTGGCCAGACGTCGATGGAAAGTTTCAAATTTTCCAAAAATATACATCTCGCTAAAGTCAAATTGTTTTCCATTTGGATTTTGCTTCAGCTTTTGTTTTGTCTCATGAAAGCAGGACTGATACCCCTGATGGTCCAAAGCAAAGAGCGTAAGGAAGGTATAGCCCAGGATGGAACACCTACTTAACATCTACACAACCTGGGTTCACCCCCTAACAAGGAAGGAACAGAGGGTGAGGGTGGGGGGCAGGAAGGAATCCATCTGATTTCTCAACTGAAGGTGACAGCAGAATTGGACTGAAAATCCCCATCTTTTCGTGCTTGTATTCCTATGCATTTAGCCTTCTGTCTGAAGCATTATCCGTTCTGTTCGTCTACTCCATTATTTCTAGTACAACTCACACCTGCGTCTTCTCCTCTGTGGTCCCACTATTCCAGTAACAGAATCGCTTTATGTCTATCTCCCCATTGGTCTATAGGATATCTGAAGAAAACTGATCATAGTCACCAGGGTATCTCAGAACTTTAGGAGAATAAATGGACATACATTCTCAGAAGATTTATTAATGCTCAATTTTCTTAACAATGAAGTTATTTTTAAAAATAAAACAAATTGCTTTTCTGTTTAGCTACCAAAAATATCATTGACAAATGATTTAACTTGGTCTCAGAAAACCAACATAAAACACAAGACGTAGGAGCACACTACCAACCTAAACTAGCCATTGCCTGCTTGAGTTGAATTGCAGACAATATCTTTTGTGTAACAGTGTCCTGAGGCTGGCTCCAGATGGTGGCAGTCCCATTGTTGGTGATGTGGGCTTTACAGGCGGATATCATCTGATTCGTCACCTGGAATGTTTCCAATAAAATAATGTTAGGTGCATAAAACTCTGAGGAACTATAAACCTGAATCAAATCCTTGAGTCTTCTTCCTCTCGGAATCCACCATCTGTGACCTCCATCTTCGACTTTGCTTTTCCCTCACAACTCTGACCTCTAATACAGTCAGAATCAACATGGTGACTCAAAGCTGTCTGGAACTCCATGTCCAGGGGATCTGATCTACTCTTCCAGCATATGCAGGCACCAAGATGCACACAGTGCACAAGCATACATGCAAGCTAAAAACCCATACACATAAAATCAAAATAAATAAATCTTGGAAGTGAGGGTGTGGCAAAGCAATATTAGTCATGTGTTGCTGCCCATTGATTTTAAAACTATGTTTGTGTTGGGAGCTGCTAAGAGTCAGTATACAATTCCTTCTCCTCTTGTACTACCTGAAAATGTCCGTAATAAGATGCTTCTGGTCATTAGTAGTTTCACAAGAACATACAAATAATACACATAAAATACCAATCACACAAATGGACTTTTGTGTCTCATTTACCAAGAAAATATTCCCTCTAACTTAAAATGCCTACAAGTCAGAATGTGCTCTTACAGTATAAACATTATTGTGGTTTGGGGCAGATTTGTTTTAACTACTTTATGGAATTCCAAAATATTGCATCTTATAACCGTGGTTACTATTGTATTAGGGTTAGGGTTAGGGTTATCTTATAACGTGGGTCCTCTGGAAGAGCAGTCAGTACTCTTAACCACAGAGCCATCTCTCCAGCCCCCACCTTTTTTTTGAAAACAGGGTTTTCTCTGTGTCACTTTGCCTTGCCTGTCCTGAATCTCAATCTGCAGAACAAGGGAGCCTTAAACTCACAGTGATCTGCCTGCCTTGGTCTCCCTGATCTTGGAGGTGTTTTTATCATCTCTCTGTCTGGCTATCTATCTATCTATCTATCTATCTATCTATCTATCTATCTATCTATCCATTCATTTATTCGTTTATTTATTTATTTATTTATTTTTGTTTTCTGAGACAGGATTTCTCTCTAGCTTTGGAGTCTGTCCTGGATTCAAACCTGGTCACAGCTGTACCCGGAAACAAAACAAAACAAAGCAAAGCAAACAAAAGCCAGGCAGGACTGTATGGTTGACCTTCCCTTTCTCCCCTCCTCCCCCATGGGCTCCTCAGAGGCAGTGAGGCCTCCTGCAGGGAATCCACAGAGCCTCTGCCCAAGGCTCTCCAGGGGACCCACTCTCTCCCTCCCCCCCCAGCCCCACCCAGAGCTGCCGGCCACATCTATCTCAGGCACAGGTGGCGGGCACTCTGGCTATCCAGGACGTGACAGACACAGATACTTCACAGAAGCAGGGAGGAAAGTTGCCCACTCTCTCTGACTAGATGCAGGAGGAACAATGAAAGAATGAGAACTGGAGAGATGGAATTTCTGGAATGTCCAGAAACCACATGGTGGGGATCTAGTGCCCTCTTCTGGTCACAGGGAGTACAGCACAGATTTGGGTTCTTGTGCTCCTGAGACCTACCCCAATTTAATACTGACATTATCCTATCATAACCTATATATCACATTTAGGCTTGCTTGATATCACACACATACACTGCCTGCGTTTCTGCCTGACCCCTGTGAGAGAGCCTGGTACCTTCAGAAGACAGAAGATGGGGTGTGGGTCTGTCTGTCTGTCTATCTGTCCATCTATTCTTCCATCTATGTATGCATCTATTGATTTATGTAATACTTTATTCTTTTGTTTGTTTGTTTGTTTGTTTGTTTGACAGGGTTTCTCTCTAGTTCTCTCTAATTGAGTCAGTCCTGGAACTAGCTTTTGGAGACCAGACCACCGAGTGCTGGAATTAAAGGCGTGTACCACCATTAGCCAAGAAAAAGAAAAGAAAGACAGATAAAAAGAAAGAAAATGAAGAAACAAAAGAACAAAGGAAGGCAGAGCTAGGGCCCCAGTTGGTGGCTGAGAAGGGAGCCATGACCTGGTTGCATCCTCTGCCATGTCTGCTGTAACCCCAGTACCCCATTACTCAGGAGCTGTAAAGGGTCTGAGAAGCTCATTCCATGCTTCTGCTGCTGGGTAATCATTTATGTATCTGGCTTATGTCAGAGGGGCAGGGGAAGCTCACAGTGCAGAACAAAGTAGCCTCAAACTCACAGCGATCTGCCTGCCTGTGCCTCTCCTGATTTCTGAGGGCTGAGAACCGAGAATAAAGAAATGTGCTGCCACCATTACCCAGCTAGGCAGCTGCCCAAAATATACTGCTGCTGCTGCAATTAAAAAAAAAATAAATAAATTAGCCGGGCGATGGTGGCGCACGCCTTTAATCCCAGCACTCGGGAGGCAGAGGCAGGTGGATCTCTGTGAGTTCGAGACCAGCTTGGTCTACAGAGCTAGTTCCAGGACAGGCTCCAAAGCCACAGAGAAACCCTGTCTCGAAAAACCAAAAAAAAATAAAATAAAATAAAATAAAATAAAATAACCTGAGAATAACAAAAAAAGGAAACACCTGTTTTTTCCTTCTTTCCTTTCTTCCTTCCTTCCTTCCTTCCTTCCTTCCTTCCTTCTTTTCCTTACTTGTTTTTTTTTCTGTTTTCTTCTTTTATTATTTTTTATTTTTGGTGCAGGGTTTTTCTGTATAATACCTTTAACTCTCTCTCTTCTCTCTCTCTCTCTCTCTCTCTCTCTCTCTCTATATATATATATATATATATATATATATATATATATATATATAAAATTTTTTTTTCTCTGTGTCTCATGTCTCCTGTGTCTTTCTCTAAGCAGGCCAAGGAACCATAAGTGCCTGTAGGTGATCTAGGAAATCTCCAGTCGCAGGGGCCTGGCCTCCACTCCTGTCCCCTGAGGGCACCTGGTAAAAGTAAGAAGGCAGATTTCAGAGACTAGTAAAGTTCAAGGTCACCAGCCCTTCCCAACAGCTAGGACTCCTTGCTGAACCTTTAAACACTACCTTCTTGCTGAAGTTGGATATTGTTGAATTCAATCATTTTCAGGTTTCTTAGAAAAACAAAACAAAACAAAATGCCCCTTCTTTGTTTTATTTCACATTTTAATTTGACTTTTTTTTTTGAGACAGGAGGACCTGTCTTTTTATTTGTGTTTCAGACAAACTATTTCATTACATGGCACCAGACCCCATTACATATGGTTGTGAGCCAGGAATTGAACTCAGTACCTTTGTAAGAACAGTCAGTGCTCTTAAAAACACCCTGCATTTTCTTGCTTGCCTTTTCTTCTTTTATTATTTTTTGAGGCACAGTTTCTCTGTGTAACAGCCCTAGCTGTCCTGGAACTCAGTTTATAGACCCAGCTGTCTTCTTGGTAACGTTCTGTTTCTTTTTTTTTTTTCTTTCTTAATTCCTATCTGTAAATTTTCATTTCTTCTCTCTGTCTCTCTCTCTCTGTCTCTCTCTGTCTCTGTCTCTCTCTCTCTCTCTCTCTCTCTCTCTCTCTCTCTCTAGACCAGGCTGTCCTTTAGGTGACATTCTATTTTTTTTCTTCCTCTTATTTTCTATCTGCAGTCAGCATGGGTATAAGGACTGTGCACCTGTATATTTACTGCTCTGATCCTTCTTGCCATCCTTTGTTCCTTCCTTTCTTCGTTCCTTTGTTCCTTCCTTCCTTCCTTCTTCCTAGCTTCCATATCCTGGTCATGTCTAAAATACTGTCTGGCAGTATCTGGCCCTTTGGCTCTTCCAGTCTTCTATGCCCTCTTCCCCTGACTTTAGGTGTAGGGCTGTGTTTGGATGTACCAACTGGGGTTGGGAACTCCATGATCTCTTATTCTATAGCTTATATACATATGTATGTTTGATAGACATATATGTGAATGCGGATTAGTGCTTGTCACAGCCTGCCGGCAGCAGTCAAACAGCCACCTTTACGAATCTGTTAGCTCTTTCTCCTATGTGTTCTGAGGATCAAACTCAGCCTCTCAGGCTTGCACAGCAGACACTTCTGCATGCTAAACCATGACACTGACTCTAGTTCTTTATATATCTTTAACATGTACACAAATTAAATGTATTCAGATAGTTAAATGTCACTCAAATCAAATAGTGTCTGACATATAGAATGTTCTTCATAAACTATTTCTTCATGAATCAAGAAATAATAAAAGAGAATAAGAAAATCTGAATAAAGGGGGATGAGGAAGAAGTGGATACAGGCAATGTACATGAGTTATGAAAGAAGATACAAGGCTAAGCGGTTTTCTTTTTTTCTTTCTTTTTTTTTTTTTTTTTTTTTTTTTTTTGGTTTTTCGAGACAGGGTTTCTCTGCGGCTTTGGAGCCTGTCCTGGAACTAGCTCTGTAGACCAGGCTGGTCTCGAACTCACAGAGATCCGCCTGCCTCTGCCTCCCGAGTGCTGGGATTAAAGGCGTGCGCCACCATCGCCCGGCTTAAGCGGTTTTCTAGTTCTAATTATGCCAGGGATGTTTGGGTCTTGGAGGACAATAAATGCACAGAATATATTCAATACTGAAAGCATAAAATCTAATGTGAAGCTTCACAGCTTCCATCCTAAATTCCAATTCTAATTATATTTAAGTTCATTAAGTTGTATGACTTTGGGTCTCACTAATTTCAGTGTGTACTGATTTTATTTATTTGCAAGTTTTTATAATAAATTAATTTTTATCATATTTTAAGAGTTCTTTTGTGTTAGTAATGAGAATGTTTTTTCTTAAAGATGGAGTAACTTGAAACCACTGGTACATTACCCTTATAACCACACACCTGAAGAGAATGTACTAGTCTCACTCTGCAATTCTCAAATAAATACAATTTCTCTATTATTAAAGAACCCAAACATATTTTATGTTATATACAGATGATTTGTCTAAATATCACTGTTTTGTTAAATATGTAAGTTCAGTTATGGGCATTCACAGAGAACAGAATTTAAACATATAATACCTGGTATGTAGTGACCAAGTCTTCCAATCCCTCTATTTTGGAATCTTGCAGAACTGAGTATGTCTTGATGGTTGTAAAGATGTCCATTATCTTGGCCAGACGTCGATGGAAAGTTTCAAATTTTCCAAAAATATACATCTCGCTAAAGTCAAATTGTTTTCCATTTGGATTTTGCTTCAGCTTTTGTTTTGTCTCATGAAAGCAGGACTGATACCCCTGATGGTCCAAAGCAAAGAGCGTAAGGAAGGTATAGCCCAGGATGGAACACCTACTTAACATCTACACAACCTGGGTTCACCCCCTAACAAGGAAGGAACAGAGGGTGAGGGTGGGGGGCAGGAAGGAATCCATCTGATTTCTCAACTGAAGGTGACAGCAGAATTGGACTGAAAATCCCCATCTTTTCGTGCTTGTATTCCTATGCATTTAGCCTTCTGTCTGAAGCATTATCCGTTCTGTTCGTCTACTCCATTATTTCTAGTACAACTCACACCTGCGTCTTCTCCTCTGTGGTCCCACTATTCCAGTAACAGAATCGCTTTATGTCTATCTCCCCATTGGTCTATAGGATATCTGAAGAAAACTGATCATAGTCACCAGGGTATCTCAGAACTTTAGGAGAATAAATGGACATACATTCTCAGAAGATTTATTAATGCTCAATTTTCTTAACAATGAAGTTATTTTTAAAAATAAAACAAATTGCTTTTCTGTTTAGCTACCAAAAATATCATTGACAAATGATTTAACTTGGTCTCAGAAAACCAACATAAAACACAAGACGTAGGAGCACACTACCAACCTAAACTAGCCATTGCCTGCTTGAGTTGAATTGCAGACAATATCTTTTGTGTAACAGTGTCCTGAGGCTGGCTCCAGATGGTGGCAGTCCCATTGTTGGTGATGTGGGCTTTACAGGCGGATATCATCTGATTCGTCACCTGGAATGTTTCCAATAAAATAATGTTAGGTGCATAAAACTCTGAGGAACTATAAACCTGAATCAAATCCTTGAGTCTTCTTCCTCTCGGAATCCACCATCTGTGACCTCCATCTTCGACTTTGCTTTTCCCTCACAACTCTGACCTCTAATACAGTCAGAATCAACATGGTGACTCAAAGCTGTCTGGAACTCCATGTCCAGGGGATCTGATCTACTCTTCCAGCATATGCAGGCACCAAGATGCACACAGTGCACAAGCATACATGCAAGCTAAAAACCCATACACATAAAATCAAAATAAATAAATCTTGGAAGTGAGGGTGTGGCAAAGCAATATTAGTCATGTGTTGCTGCCCATTGATTTTAAAACTATGTTTGTGTTGGGAGCTGCTAAGAGTCAGTATACAATTCCTTCTCCTCTTGTACTACCTGAAAATGTCCGTAATAAGATGCTTCTGGTCATTAGTAGTTTCACAAGAACATACAAATAATACACATAAAATACCAATCACACAAATGGACTTTTGTGTCTCATTTACCAAGAAAATATTCCCTCTAACTTAAAATGCCTACAAGTCAGAATGTGCTCTTACAGTATAAACATTATTGTGGTTTGGGGCAGATTTGTTTTAACTACTTTATGGAATTCCAAAATATTGCATCTTATAACCGTGGTTACTATTGTATTAGGGTTAGGGTTAGGGTTATCTTATAACGTGGGTCCTCTGGAAGAGCAGTCAGTACTCTTAACCACAGAGCCATCTCTCCAGCCCCCACCTTTTTTTTGAAAACAGGGTTTTCTCTGTGTCACTTTGCCTTGCCTGTCCTGAATCTCAATCTGCAGAACAAGGGAGCCTTAAACTCACAGTGATCTGCCTGCCTTGGTCTCCCTGATCTTGGAGGTGTTTTTATCATCTCTCTGTCTGGCTATCTATCTATCTATCTATCTATCTATCTATCTATCTTATCATCCATTCATTTATTCGTTTATTTATTTATTTATTTATTTTTTGTTTTCTGAGACAGGATTTCTCTCTAGCTTTGGAGTCTGTCCTGGATTCAAACCTGGTCACAGCTGTACCCGGAAACAAAACAAAACAAAGCAAAGCAAACAAAAGCCAGGCAGGACTGTATGGTTGACCTTCCCTTTCTCCCCTCCTCCCCCATGGGCTCCTCAGAGGCAGTGAGGCCTCCTGCAGGGAATCCACAGAGCCTCTGCCCAAGGCTCTCCAGGGGACCCACTCTCTCCCTCCCCCCCCCCAGCCCCACCCAGAGCTGCCGGCCACATCTATCTCAGGCACAGGTGGCGGGCACTCTGGCTATCCAGGACGTGACAGACACAGATACTTCACAGAAGCAGGGAGGAAAGTTGCCCACTCTCTCTGACTAGATGCAGGAGGAACAATGAAAGAATGAGAACTGGAGAGATGGAATTTCTGGAATGTCCAGAAACCACATGGTGGGGATCTAGTGCCCTCTTCTGGTCACAGGGAGTACAGCACAGATTTGGGTTCTTGTGCTCCTGAGACCTACCCCAATTTAATACTGACATTATCCTATCATAACCTATATATCACATTTAGGCTTGCTTGATATCACACACATACACTGCCTGCGTTTCTGCCTGACCCCTGTGAGAGAGCCTGGTACCTTCAGAAGACAGAAGATGGGGTGTGGGTCTGTCTGTCTGTCTATCTGTCCATCTATTCTTCCATCTATGTATGCATCTATTGATTTATGTAATACTTTATTCTTTTGTTTGTTTGTTTGTTTGTTTGTTTGTGACAGGGTTTCTCTCTAGTTCTCTCTAATTGAGTCAGTCCTGGAACTAGCTTTTGGAGACCAGACCACCGAGTGCTGGAATTAAAGGCGTGTACCACCATTAGCCAAGAAAAAGAAAAGAAAGACAGATAAAAAGAAAGAAAATGAAGAAACAAAAGAACAAAGGAAGGCAGAGCTAGGGCCCCAGTTGGTGGCTGAGAAGGGAGCCATGACCTGGTTGCATCCTCTGCCATGTCTGCTGTAACCCCAGTACCCCATTACTCAGGAGCTGTAAAGGGTCTGAGAAGCTCATTCCATGCTTCTGCTGCTGGGTAATCATTTATGTATCTGGCTTATGTCAGAGGGGCAGGGGAAGCTCACAGTGCAGAACAAAGTAGCCTCAAACTCACAGCGATCTGCCTGCCTGTGCCTCTCCTGATTTCTGAGGGCTGAGAACCGAGAATAAAGAAATGTGCTGCCACCATTACCCAGCTAGGCAGCTGCCCAAAATATACTGCTGCTGCTGCAATTAAAAAAAAATAAATAAATTAGCCGGGCGATGGTGGCGCACGCCTTTAATCCCAGCACTCGGGAGGCAGAGGCAGGTGGATCTCTGTGAGTTCGAGACCAGCTTGGTCTACAGAGCTAGTTCCAGGACAGGCTCCAAAGCCACAGAGAAACCCTGTCTCGAAAAAACAAAAAAAAAAATAAAATAAAATAAAATAAAATAAAATAACCTGAGAATAACAAAAAAAGGAAACACCTGTTTTTTCCTTCTTTCCTTTCTTCCTTCCTTCCTTCCTTCCTTCCTTCCTTCCTTTTTTCCTTACTTGTTTTTTTTTCTGTTTTCTTCTTTTATTATTTTTTATTTTTGGTGCAGGGTTTTTCTGTATAATACCTTTAACTCTCTCTCTTCTCTCTCTCTCTCTCTCTCTCTCTCTCTCTCTCTCTATATATATATATATATATATATATATATATATATATATATAAATTTTTTTTCTCTGTGTCTCATGTCTCCTGTGTCTTTCTCTAAGCAGGCCAAGGAACCATAAGTGCCTGTAGGTGATCTAGGAAATCTCCAGTCGCAGGGGCCTGGCCTCCACTCCTGTCCCCTGAGGGCACCTGGTAAAAGTAAGAAGGCAGATTTCAGAGACTAGTAAAGTTCAAGGTCACCAGCCCTTCCCAACAGCTAGGACTCCTTGCTGAACCTTTAAACACTACCTTCTTGCTGAAGTTGGATATTGTTGAATTCAATCATTTTCAGGTTTCTTAGAAAAACAAAACAAAACAAAATGCCCCTTCTTTGTTTTATTTCACATTTTAATTTGACTTTTTTTTTTGAGACAGGAGGACCTGTCTTTTTATTTGTGTTTCAGACAAACTATTTCATTACATGGCACCAGACCCCATTACATATGGTTGTGAGCCAGGAATTGAACTCAGTACCTTTGTAAGAACAGTCAGTGCTCTTAAAAACACCCTGCATTTTCTTGCTTGCCTTTTCTTCTTTTATTATTTTTTGAGGCACAGTTTCTCTGTGTAACAGCCCTAGCTGTCCTGGAACTCAGTTTATAGACCCAGCTGTCTTCTTGGTAACGTTCTGTTTCTTTTTTTTTTTTCTTTCTTAATTCCTATCTGTAAATTTTCATTTCTTCTCTCTGTCTCTCTCTCTCTGTCTCTCTCTGTCTCTGTCTCTGTCTCTCTCTCTCTCTCTCTCTCTCTCTCTAGACCAGGCTGTCCTTTAGGTGACATTCTATTTTTTTTCTTCCTCTTATTTTCTATCTGCAGTCAGCATGGGTATAAGGACTGTGCACCTGTATATTTACTGCTCTGATCCTTCTTGCCATCCTTTGTTCCTTCCTTTCTTCGTTCCTTTGTTCCTTCCTTCCTTCCTTCTTCCTAGCTTCCATATCCTGGTCATGTCTAAAATACTGTCTGGCAGTATCTGGCCCTTTGGCTCTTCCAGTCTTCTATGCCCTCTTCCCCTGACTTTAGGTGTAGGGCTGTGTTTGGATGTACCAACTGGGGTTGGGAACTCCATGATCTCTTATTCTATAGCTTATATACATATGTATGTTTGATAGACATATATGTGAATGCGGATTAGTGCTTGTCACAGCCTGCCGGCAGCAGTCAAACAGCCACCTTTACGAATCTGTTAGCTCTTTCTCCTATGTGTTCTGAGGATCAAACTCAGCCTCTCAGGCTTGCACAGCAGACACTTCTGCATGCTAAACCATGACACTGACTCTAGTTCTTTATATATCTTTAACATGTACACAAATTAAATGTATTCAGATAGTTAAATGTCACTCAAATCAAATAGTGTCTGACATATAGAATGTTCTTCATAAACTATTTCTTCATGAATCAAGAAATAATAAAAGAGAATAAGAAAATCTGAATAAAGGGGGATGAGGAAGAAGTGGATACAGGCAATGTACATGAGTTATGAAAGAAGATACAAGGCTAAGCGGTTTTCTTTTTTTCTTTCTTTTTTTTTTTTTTTTTTTTTTTTTTTTTTTTTTGGTTTTTCGAGACAGGGTTTCTCTGCGGCTTTGGAGCCTGTCCTGGAACTAGCTCTGTAGACCAGGCTGGTCTCGAACTCACAGAGATCCGCCTGCCTCTGCCTCCCGAGTGCTGGGATTAAAGGCGTGCGCCACCATCGCCCGGCTTAAGCGGTTTTCTAGTTCTAATTATGCCAGGGATGTTTGGGTCTTGGAGGACAATAAATGCACAGAATATATTCAATACTGAAAGCATAAAATCTAATGTGAAGCTTCACAGCTTCCATCCTAAATTCCAATTCTAATTATATTTAAGTTCATTAAGTTGTATGACTTTGGGTCTCACTAATTTCAGTGTGTACTGATTTTATTTATTTGCAAGTTTTTATAATAAATTAATTTTTATCATATTTTAAGAGTTCTTTTGTGTTAGTAATGAGAATGTTTTTTCTTAAAGATGGAGTAACTTGAAACCACTGGTACATTACCCTTATAACCACACACCTGAAGAGAATGTACTAGTCTCACTCTGCAATTCTCAAATAAATACAATTTCTCTATTATTAAAGAACCCAAACATATTTTATGTTATATACAGATGATTTGTCTAAATATCACTGTTTTGTTAAATATGTAAGTTCAGTTATGGGCATTCACAGAGAACAGAATTTAAACATATAATACCTGGTATGTAGTGACCAAGTCTTCCAATCCCTCTATTTTGGAATCTTGCAGAACTGAGTATGTCTTGATGGTTGTAAAGATGTCCATTATCTTGGCCAGACGTCGATGGAAAGTTTCAAATTTTCCAAAAATATACATCTCGCTAAAGTCAAATTGTTTTCCATTTGGATTTTGCTTCAGCTTTTGTTTTGTCTCATGAAAGCAGGACTGATACCCCTGATGGTCCAAAGCAAAGAGCGTAAGGAAGGTATAGCCCAGGATGGAACACCTACTTAACATCTACACAACCTGGGTTCACCCCCTAACAAGGAAGGAACAGAGGGTGAGGGTGGGGGGCAGGAAGGAATCCATCTGATTTCTCAACTGAAGGTGACAGCAGAATTGGACTGAAAATCCCCATCTTTTCGTGCTTGTATTCCTATGCATTTAGCCTTCTGTCTGAAGCATTATCCGTTCTGTTCGTCTACTCCATTATTTCTAGTACAACTCACACCTGCGTCTTCTCCTCTGTGGTCCCACTATTCCAGTAACAGAATCGCTTTATGTCTATCTCCCCATTGGTCTATAGGATATCTGAAGAAAACTGATCATAGTCACCAGGGTATCTCAGAACTTTAGGAGAATAAATGGACATACATTCTCAGAAGATTTATTAATGCTCAATTTTCTTAACAATGAAGTTATTTTTAAAAATAAAACAAATTGCTTTTCTGTTTAGCTACCAAAAATATCATTGACAAATGATTTAACTTGGTCTCAGAAAACCAACATAAAACACAAGACGTAGGAGCACACTACCAACCTAAACTAGCCATTGCCTGCTTGAGTTGAATTGCAGACAATATCTTTTGTGTAACAGTGTCCTGAGGCTGGCTCCAGATGGTGGCAGTCCCATTGTTGGTGATGTGGGCTTTACAGGCGGATATCATCTGATTCGTCACCTGGAATGTTTCCAATAAAATAATGTTAGGTGCATAAAACTCTGAGGAACTATAAACCTGAATCAAATCCTTGAGTCTTCTTCCTCTCGGAATCCACCATCTGTGACCTCCATCTTCGACTTTGCTTTTCCCTCACAACTCTGACCTCTAATACAGTCAGAATCAACATGGTGACTCAAAGCTGTCTGGAACTCCATGTCCAGGGGATCTGATCTACTCTTCCAGCATATGCAGGCACCAAGATGCACACAGTGCACAAGCATACATGCAAGCTAAAAACCCATACACATAAAATCAAAATAAATAAATCTTGGAAGTGAGGGTGTGGCAAAGCAATATTAGTCATGTGTTGCTGCCCATTGATTTTAAAACTATGTTTGTGTTGGGAGCTGCTAAGAGTCAGTATACAATTCCTTCTCCTCTTGTACTACCTGAAAATGTCCGTAATAAGATGCTTCTGGTCATTAGTAGTTTCACAAGAACATACAAATAATACACATAAAATACCAATCACACAAATGGACTTTTGTGTCTCATTTACCAAGAAAATATTCCCTCTAACTTAAAATGCCTACAAGTCAGAATGTGCTCTTACAGTATAAACATTATTGTGGTTTGGGGCAGATTTGTTTTAACTACTTTATGGAATTCCAAAATATTGCATCTTATAACCGTGGTTACTATTGTATTAGGGTTAGGGTTAGGGTTATCTTATAACGTGGGTCCTCTGGAAGAGCAGTCAGTACTCTTAACCACAGAGCCATCTCTCCAGCCCCCACCTTTTTTTGAAAACAGGGTTTTCTCTGTGTCACTTTGCCTTGCCTGTCCTGAATCTCAATCTGCAGAACAAGGGAGCCTTAAACTCACAGTGATCTGCCTGCCTTGGTCTCCCTGATCTTGGAGGTGTTTTTATCATCTCTCTGTCTGGCTATCTATCTATCTATCTATCTATCTATCTATCTATCTATCTATCTATCCATTCATTTATTCGTTTATTTATTTATTTATTTATTTTTGTTTTCTGAGACAGGATTTCTCTCTAGCTTTGGAGTCTGTCCTGGATTCAAACCTGGTCACAGCTGTACCCGGAAACAAAACAAAACAAAGCAAAGCAAACAAAAGCCAGGCAGGACTGTATGGTTGACCTTCCCTTTCTCCCCTCCTCCCCCATGGGCTCCTCAGAGGCAGTGAGGCCTCCTGCAGGGAATCCACAGAGCCTCTGCCCAAGGCTCTCCAGGGGACCCACTCTCTCCCTCCCCCCCCAGCCCCACCCAGAGCTGCCGGCCACATCTATCTCAGGCACAGGTGGCGGGCACTCTGGCTATCCAGGACGTGACAGACACAGATACTTCACAGAAGCAGGGAGGAAAGTTGCCCACTCTCTCTGACTAGATGCAGGAGGAACAATGAAAGAATGAGAACTGGAGAGATGGAATTTCTGGAATGTCCAGAAACCACATGGTGGGGATCTAGTGCCCTCTTCTGGTCACAGGGAGTACAGCACAGATTTGGGTTCTTGTGCTCCTGAGACCTACCCCAATTTAATACTGACATTATCCTATCATAACCTATATATCACATTTAGGCTTGCTTGATATCACACACATACACTGCCTGCGTTTCTGCCTGACCCCTGTGAGAGAGCCTGGTACCTTCAGAAGACAGAAGATGGGGTGTGGGTCTGTCTGTCTGTCTATCTGTCCATCTATTCTTCCATCTATGTATGCATCTATTGATTTATGTAATACTTTATTCTTTTGTTTGTTTGTTTGTTTGTTTGTTGACAGGGTTTCTCTCTAGTTCTCTCTAATTGAGTCAGTCCTGGAACTAGCTTTTGGAGACCAGACCACCGAGTGCTGGAATTAAAGGCGTGTACCACCATTAGCCAAGAAAAAGAAAAGAAAGACAGATAAAAAGAAAGAAAATGAAGAAACAAAAGAACAAAGGAAGGCAGAGCTAGGGCCCCAGTTGGTGGCTGAGAAGGGAGCCATGACCTGGTTGCATCCTCTGCCATGTCTGCTGTAACCCCAGTACCCCATTACTCAGGAGCTGTAAAGGGTCTGAGAAGCTCATTCCATGCTTCTGCTGCTGGGTAATCATTTATGTATCTGGCTTATGTCAGAGGGGCAGGGGAAGCTCACAGTGCAGAACAAAGTAGCCTCAAACTCACAGCGATCTGCCTGCCTGTGCCTCTCCTGATTTCTGAGGGCTGAGAACCGAGAATAAAGAAATGTGCTGCCACCATTACCCAGCTAGGCAGCTGCCCAAAATATACTGCTGCTGCTGCAATTAAAAAAAAAATAAATAAATTAGCCGGGCGATGGTGGCGCACGCCTTTAATCCCAGCACTCGGGAGGCAGAGGCAGGTGGATCTCTGTGAGTTCGAGACCAGCTTGGTCTACAGAGCTAGTTCCAGGACAGGCTCCAAAGCCACAGAGAAACCCTGTCTCGAAAAACCAAAAAAAAAATAAAATAAAATAAAATAAAATAAAATAACCTGAGAATAACAAAAAAAGGAAACACCTGTTTTTTCCTTCTTTCCTTTCTTCCTTCCTTCCTTCCTTCCTTCCTTCCTTCCTTTTTCCTTACTTGTTTTTTTTCTGTTTTCTTCTTTTATTATTTTTTATTTTTGGTGCAGGGTTTTTCTGTATAATACCTTTAACTCTCTCTCTTCTCTCTCTCTCTCTCTCTCTCTCTCTCTCTCTCTATATATATATATATATATATATATATATATATATATATAAAATTTTTTTTTCTCTGTGTCTCATGTCTCCTGTGTCTTTCTCTAAGCAGGCCAAGGAACCATAAGTGCCTGTAGGTGATCTAGGAAATCTCCAGTCGCAGGGGCCTGGCCTCCACTCCTGTCCCCTGAGGGCACCTGGTAAAAGTAAGAAGGCAGATTTCAGAGACTAGTAAAGTTCAAGGTCACCAGCCCTTCCCAACAGCTAGGACTCCTTGCTGAACCTTTAAACACTACCTTCTTGCTGAAGTTGGATATTGTTGAATTCAATCATTTTCAGGTTTCTTAGAAAAACAAAACAAAACAAAATGCCCCTTCTTTGTTTTATTTCACATTTTAATTTGACTTTTTTTTTTGAGACAGGAGGACCTGTCTTTTTATTTGTGTTTCAGACAAACTATTTCATTACATGGCACCAGACCCCATTACATATGGTTGTGAGCCAGGAATTGAACTCAGTACCTTTGTAAGAACAGTCAGTGCTCTTAAAAACACCCTGC
Source organism: Microtus obscurus (assembly GCA_963919715.1). NCBI lineage: Eukaryota > Metazoa > Chordata > Mammalia > Rodentia > Cricetidae > Microtus > Microtus obscurus. The sequence continues at coordinate 346,474 of CAWTZC010000196.1, read as the reverse complement.
ATTTTCTTGCTTGCCTTTTCTTCTTTTATTATTTTTTGAGGCACAGTTTCTCTGTGTAACAGCCCTAGCTGTCCTGGAACTCAGTTTATAGACCCAGCTGTCTTCTTGGTAACGTTCTGTTTCTTTTTTTTTTTTCTTTCTTAATTCCTATCTGTAAATTTTCATTTCTTCTCTCTGTCTCTCTCTCTCTGTCTCTCTCTGTCTCTGCTCTCTCTCTCTCTCTCTCTCTCTCTCTCTCTCTCTAGACCAGGCTGTCCTTTAGGTGACATTCTATTTTTTTTCTTCCTCTTATTTTCTATCTGCAGTCAGCATGGGTATAAGGACTGTGCACCTGTATATTTACTGCTCTGATCCTTCTTGCCATCCTTTGTTCCTTCCTTTCTTCGTTCCTTTGTTCCTTCCTTCCTTCCTTCTTCCTAGCTTCCATATCCTGGTCATGTCTAAAATACTGTCTGGCAGTATCTGGCCCTTTGGCTCTTCCAGTCTTCTATGCCCTCTTCCCCTGACTTTAGGTGTAGGGCTGTGTTTGGATGTACCAACTGGGGTTGGGAACTCCATGATCTCTTATTCTATAGCTTATATACATATGTATGTTTGATAGACATATATGTGAATGCGGATTAGTGCTTGTCACAGCCTGCCGGCAGCAGTCAAACAGCCACCTTTACGAATCTGTTAGCTCTTTCTCCTATGTGTTCTGAGGATCAAACTCAGCCTCTCAGGCTTGCACAGCAGACACTTCTGCATGCTAAACCATGACACTGACTCTAGTTCTTTATATATCTTTAACATGTACACAAATTAAATGTATTCAGATAGTTAAATGTCACTCAAATCAAATAGTGTCTGACATATAGAATGTTCTTCATAAACTATTTCTTCATGAATCAAGAAATAATAAAAGAGAATAAGAAAATCTGAATAAAGGGGGATGAGGAAGAAGTGGATACAGGCAATGTACATGAGTTATGAAAGAAGATACAAGGCTAAGCGGTTTTCTTTTTTTCTTTCTTTTTTTTTTTTTTTTTTTTTTTTTTTTTTGGTTTTTCGAGACAGGGTTTCTCTGCGGCTTTGGAGCCTGTCCTGGAACTAGCTCTGTAGACCAGGCTGGTCTCGAACTCACAGAGATCCGCCTGCCTCTGCCTCCCGAGTGCTGGGATTAAAGGCGTGCGCCACCATCGCCCGGCTTAAGCGGTTTTCTAGTTCTAATTATGCCAGGGATGTTTGGGTCTTGGAGGACAATAAATGCACAGAATATATTCAATACTGAAAGCATAAAATCTAATGTGAAGCTTCACAGCTTCCATCCTAAATTCCAATTCTAATTATATTTAAGTTCATTAAGTTGTATGACTTTGGGTCTCACTAATTTCAGTGTGTACTGATTTTATTTATTTGCAAGTTTTTATAATAAATTAATTTTTATCATATTTTAAGAGTTCTTTTGTGTTAGTAATGAGAATGTTTTTTCTTAAAGATGGAGTAACTTGAAACCACTGGTACATTACCCTTATAACCACACACCTGAAGAGAATGTACTAGTCTCACTCTGCAATTCTCAAATAAATACAATTTCTCTATTATTAAAGAACCCAAACATATTTTATGTTATATACAGATGATTTGTCTAAATATCACTGTTTTGTTAAATATGTAAGTTCAGTTATGGGCATTCACAGAGAACAGAATTTAAACATATAATACCTGGTATGTAGTGACCAAGTCTTCCAATCCCTCTATTTTGGAATCTTGCAGAACTGAGTATGTCTTGATGGTTGTAAAGATGTCCATTATCTTGGCCAGACGTCGATGGAAAGTTTCAAATTTTCCAAAAATATACATCTCGCTAAAGTCAAATTGTTTTCCATTTGGATTTTGCTTCAGCTTTTGTTTTGTCTCATGAAAGCAGGACTGATACCCCTGATGGTCCAAAGCAAAGAGCGTAAGGAAGGTATAGCCCAGGATGGAACACCTACTTAACATCTACACAACCTGGGTTCACCCCCTAACAAGGAAGGAACAGAGGGTGAGGGTGGGGGGCAGGAAGGAATCCATCTGATTTCTCAACTGAAGGTGACAGCAGAATTGGACTGAAAATCCCCATCTTTTCGTGCTTGTATTCCTATGCATTTAGCCTTCTGTCTGAAGCATTATCCGTTCTGTTCGTCTACTCCATTATTTCTAGTACAACTCACACCTGCGTCTTCTCCTCTGTGGTCCCACTATTCCAGTAACAGAATCGCTTTATGTCTATCTCCCCATTGGTCTATAGGATATCTGAAGAAAACTGATCATAGTCACCAGGGTATCTCAGAACTTTAGGAGAATAAATGGACATACATTCTCAGAAGATTTATTAATGCTCAATTTTCTTAACAATGAAGTTATTTTTAAAAATAAAACAAATTGCTTTTCTGTTTAGCTACCAAAAATATCATTGACAAATGATTTAACTTGGTCTCAGAAAACCAACATAAAACACAAGACGTAGGAGCACACTACCAACCTAAACTAGCCATTGCCTGCTTGAGTTGAATTGCAGACAATATCTTTTGTGTAACAGTGTCCTGAGGCTGGCTCCAGATGGTGGCAGTCCCATTGTTGGTGATGTGGGCTTTACAGGCGGATATCATCTGATTCGTCACCTGGAATGTTTCCAATAAAATAATGTTAGGTGCATAAAACTCTGAGGAACTATAAACCTGAATCAAATCCTTGAGTCTTCTTCCTCTCGGAATCCACCATCTGTGACCTCCATCTTCGACTTTGCTTTTCCCTCACAACTCTGACCTCTAATACAGTCAGAATCAACATGGTGACTCAAAGCTGTCTGGAACTCCATGTCCAGGGGATCTGATCTACTCTTCCAGCATATGCAGGCACCAAGATGCACACAGTGCACAAGCATACATGCAAGCTAAAAACCCATACACATAAAATCAAAATAAATAAATCTTGGAAGTGAGGGTGTGGCAAAGCAATATTAGTCATGTGTTGCTGCCCATTGATTTTAAAACTATGTTTGTGTTGGGAGCTGCTAAGAGTCAGTATACAATTCCTTCTCCTCTTGTACTACCTGAAAATGTCCGTAATAAGATGCTTCTGGTCATTAGTAGTTTCACAAGAACATACAAATAATACACATAAAATACCAATCACACAAATGGACTTTTGTGTCTCATTTACCAAGAAAATATTCCCTCTAACTTAAAATGCCTACAAGTCAGAATGTGCTCTTACAGTATAAACATTATTGTGGTTTGGGGCAGATTTGTTTTAACTACTTTATGGAATTCCAAAATATTGCATCTTATAACCGTGGTTACTATTGTATTAGGGTTAGGGTTAGGGTTATCTTATAACGTGGGTCCTCTGGAAGAGCAGTCAGTACTCTTAACCACAGAGCCATCTCTCCAGCCCCCACCTTTTTTTGAAAACAGGGTTTTCTCTGTGTCACTTTGCCTTGCCTGTCCTGAATCTCAATCTGCAGAACAAGGGAGCCTTAAACTCACAGTGATCTGCCTGCCTTGGTCTCCCTGATCTTGGAGGTGTTTTTATCATCTCTCTGTCTGGCTATCTATCCATCTATCTATCTATCTATCTATCTATCTATCCCATTCATTTATTCGTTTATTTATTTATTTATTTATTTATTTTTGTTTTCTGAGACAGGATTTCTCTCTAGCTTTGGAGTCTGTCCTGGATTCAAACCTGGTCACAGCTGTACCCGGAAACAAAACAAAACAAAGCAAAGCAAACAAAAGCCAGGCAGGACTGTATGGTTGACCTTCCCTTTCTCCCCTCCTCCCCCATGGGCTCCTCAGAGGCAGTGAGGCCTCCTGCAGGGAATCCACAGAGCCTCTGCCCAAGGCTCTCCAGGGGACCCACTCTCTCCCTCCCCCCCCCAGCCCCACCCAGAGCTGCCGGCCACATCTATCTCAGGCACAGGTGGCGGGCACTCTGGCTATCCAGGACGTGACAGACACAGATACTTCACAGAAGCAGGGAGGAAAGTTGCCCACTCTCTCTGACTAGATGCAGGAGGAACAATGAAAGAATGAGAACTGGAGAGATGGAATTTCTGGAATGTCCAGAAACCACATGGTGGGGATCTAGTGCCCTCTTCTGGTCACAGGGAGTACAGCACAGATTTGGGTTCTTGTGCTCCTGAGACCTACCCCAATTTAATACTGACATTATCCTATCATAACCTATATATCACATTTAGGCTTGCTTGATATCACACACATACACTGCCTGCGTTTCTGCCTGACCCCTGTGAGAGAGCCTGGTACCTTCAGAAGACAGAAGATGGGGTGTGGGTCTGTCTGTCTGTCTATCTGTCCATCTATTCTTCCATCTATGTATGCATCTATTGATTTATGTAATACTTTATTCTTTTGTTTGTTTGTTTGTTTGTTTGTGTGACAGGGTTTCTCTCTAGTTCTCTCTAATTGAGTCAGTCCTGGAACTAGCTTTTGGAGACAGACCACCGAGTGCTGGAATTAAAGGCGTGTACCACCATTAGCCAAGAAAAAGAAAAGAAAGACAGATAAAAAGAAAGAAAATGAAGAAACAAAAGAACAAAGGAAGGCAGAGCTAGGGCCCCAGTTGGTGGCTGAGAAGGGAGCCATGACCTGGTTGCATCCTCTGCCATGTCTGCTGTAACCCCAGTACCCCATTACTCAGGAGCTGTAAAGGGTCTGAGAAGCTCATTCCATGCTTCTGCTGCTGGGTAATCATTTATGTATCTGGCTTATGTCAGAGGGGCAGGGGAAGCTCACAGTGCAGAACAAAGTAGCCTCAAACTCACAGCGATCTGCCTGCCTGTGCCTCTCCTGATTTCTGAGGGCTGAGAACCGAGAATAAAGAAATGTGCTGCCACCATTACCCAGCTAGGCAGCTGCCCAAAATATACTGCTGCTGCTGCAATTAAAAAAGAAATAAATAAATTAGCCGGGCGATGGTGGCGCACGCCTTTAATCCCAGCACTCGGGAGGCAGAGGCAGGTGGATCTCTGTGAGTTCGAGACCAGCTTGGTCTACAGAGCTAGTTCCAGGACAGGCTCCAAAGCCACAGAGAAACCCTGTCTCGAAAAACCAAAAAAAAATAAAATAAAATAAAATAAAATAAAATAACCTGAGAATAACAAAAAAAGGAAACACCTGTTTTTTCCTTCTTTCCTTTCTTCCTTCCTTCCTTCCTTCCTTCCTTCCTTCCTTTTTCCTTACTTGTTTTTTTTCTGTTTTCTTCTTTTATTATTTTTTATTTTTGGTGCAGGGTTTTTCTGTATAATACCTTTAACTCTCTCTCTTCTCTCTCTCTCTCTCTCTCTCTCTCTCTCTCTATATATATATATATATATATATATATATATATATATATATATAAATTTTTTTTTCTCTGTGTCTCATGTCTCCTGTGTCTTTCTCTAAGCAGGCCAAGGAACCATAAGTGCCTGTAGGTGATCTAGGAAATCTCCAGTCGCAGGGGCCTGGCCTCCACTCCTGTCCCCTGAGGGCACCTGGTAAAAGTAAGAAGGCAGATTTCAGAGACTAGTAAAGTTCAAGGTCACCAGCCCTTCCCAACAGCTAGGACTCCTTGCTGAACCTTTAAACACTACCTTCTTGCTGAAGTTGGATATTGTTGAATTCAATCATTTTCAGGTTTCTTAGAAAAACAAAACAAAACAAAATGCCCCTTCTTTGTTTTATTTCACATTTTAATTTGACTTTTTTTTTTGAGACAGGAGGACCTGTCTTTTTATTTGTGTTTCAGACAAACTATTTCATTACATGGCACCAGACCCCATTACATATGGTTGTGAGCCAGGAATTGAACTCAGTACCTTTGTAAGAACAGTCAGTGCTCTTAAAAACACCCTGCATTTTCTTGCTTGCCTTTTCTTCTTTTATTATTTTTTGAGGCACAGTTTCTCTGTGTAACAGCCCTAGCTGTCCTGGAACTCAGTTTATAGACCCAGCTGTCTTCTTGGTAACGTTCTGTTTCTTTTTTTTTTTTCTTTCTTAATTCCTATCTGTAAATTTTCATTTCTTCTCTCTGTCTCTCTCTCTCTGTCTCTCTCTGTCTCTGTCTCTGTCTCTCTCTCTCTCTCTCTCTCTCTCTCTCTCTAGACCAGGCTGTCCTTTAGGTGACATTCTATTTTTTTTCTTCCTCTTATTTTCTATCTGCAGTCAGCATGGGTATAAGGACTGTGCACCTGTATATTTACTGCTCTGATCCTTCTTGCCATCCTTTGTTCCTTCCTTTCTTCGTTCCTTTGTTCCTTCCTTCCTTCCTTCTTCCTAGCTTCCATATCCTGGTCATGTCTAAAATACTGTCTGGCAGTATCTGGCCCTTTGGCTCTTCCAGTCTTCTATGCCCTCTTCCCCTGACTTTAGGTGTAGGGCTGTGTTTGGATGTACCAACTGGGGTTGGGAACTCCATGATCTCTTATTCTATAGCTTATATACATATGTATGTTTGATAGACATATATGTGAATGCGGATTAGTGCTTGTCACAGCCTGCCGGCAGCAGTCAAACAGCCACCTTTACGAATCTGTTAGCTCTTTCTCCTATGTGTTCTGAGGATCAAACTCAGCCTCTCAGGCTTGCACAGCAGACACTTCTGCATGCTAAACCATGACACTGACTCTAGTTCTTTATATATCTTTAACATGTACACAAATTAAATGTATTCAGATAGTTAAATGTCACTCAAATCAAATAGTGTCTGACATATAGAATGTTCTTCATAAACTATTTCTTCATGAATCAAGAAATAATAAAAGAGAATAAGAAAATCTGAATAAAGGGGGATGAGGAAGAAGTGGATACAGGCAATGTACATGAGTTATGAAAGAAGATACAAGGCTAAGCGGTTTTCTTTTTTTTTCTTTCTTTTTTTTTTTTTTTTTTTTTTTTTTTTGGTTTTTCGAGACAGGGTTTCTCTGCGGCTTTGGAGCCTGTCCTGGAACTAGCTCTGTAGACCAGGCTGGTCTCGAACTCACAGAGATCCGCCTGCCTCTGCCTCCCGAGTGCTGGGATTAAAGGCGTGCGCCACCATCGCCCGGCTTAAGCGGTTTTCTAGTTCTAATTATGCCAGGGATGTTTGGGTCTTGGAGGACAATAAATGCACAGAATATATTCAATACTGAAAGCATAAAATCTAATGTGAAGCTTCACAGCTTCCATCCTAAATTCCAATTCTAATTATATTTAAGTTCATTAAGTTGTATGACTTTGGGTCTCACTAATTTCAGTGTGTACTGATTTTATTTATTTGCAAGTTTTTATAATAAATTAATTTTTATCATATTTTAAGAGTTCTTTTGTGTTAGTAATGAGAATGTTTTTTCTTAAAGATGGAGTAACTTGAAACCACTGGTACATTACCCTTATAACCACACACCTGAAGAGAATGTACTAGTCTCACTCTGCAATTCTCAAATAAATACAATTTCTCTATTATTAAAGAACCCAAACATATTTTATGTTATATACAGATGATTTGTCTAAATATCACTGTTTTGTTAAATATGTAAGTTCAGTTATGGGCATTCACAGAGAACAGAATTTAAACATATAATACCTGGTATGTAGTGACCAAGTCTTCCAATCCCTCTATTTTGGAATCTTGCAGAACTGAGTATGTCTTGATGGTTGTAAAGATGTCCATTATCTTGGCCAGACGTCGATGGAAAGTTTCAAATTTTCCAAAAATATACATCTCGCTAAAGTCAAATTGTTTTCCATTTGGATTTTGCTTCAGCTTTTGTTTTGTCTCATGAAAGCAGGACTGATACCCCTGATGGTCCAAAGCAAAGAGCGTAAGGAAGGTATAGCCCAGGATGGAACACCTACTTAACATCTACACAACCTGGGTTCACCCCCTAACAAGGAAGGAACAGAGGGTGAGGGTGGGGGGCAGGAAGGAATCCATCTGATTTCTCAACTGAAGGTGACAGCAGAATTGGACTGAAAATCCCCATCTTTTCGTGCTTGTATTCCTATGCATTTAGCCTTCTGTCTGAAGCATTATCCGTTCTGTTCGTCTACTCCATTATTTCTAGTACAACTCACACCTGCGTCTTCTCCTCTGTGGTCCCACTATTCCAGTAACAGAATCGCTTTATGTCTATCTCCCCATTGGTCTATAGGATATCTGAAGAAAACTGATCATAGTCACCAGGGTATCTCAGAACTTTAGGAGAATAAATGGACATACATTCTCAGAAGATTTATTAATGCTCAATTTTCTTAACAATGAAGTTATTTTTAAAAATAAAACAAATTGCTTTTCTGTTTAGCTACCAAAAATATCATTGACAAATGATTTAACTTGGTCTCAGAAAACCAACATAAAACACAAGACGTAGGAGCACACTACCAACCTAAACTAGCCATTGCCTGCTTGAGTTGAATTGCAGACAATATCTTTTGTGTAACAGTGTCCTGAGGCTGGCTCCAGATGGTGGCAGTCCCATTGTTGGTGATGTGGGCTTTACAGGCGGATATCATCTGATTCGTCACCTGGAATGTTTCCAATAAAATAATGTTAGGTGCATAAAACTCTGAGGAACTATAAACCTGAATCAAATCCTTGAGTCTTCTTCCTCTCGGAATCCACCATCTGTGACCTCCATCTTCGACTTTGCTTTTCCCTCACAACTCTGACCTCTAATACAGTCAGAATCAACATGGTGACTCAAAGCTGTCTGGAACTCCATGTCCAGGGGATCTGATCTACTCTTCCAGCATATGCAGGCACCAAGATGCACACAGTGCACAAGCATACATGCAAGCTAAAAACCCATACACATAAAATCAAAATAAATAAATCTTGGAAGTGAGGGTGTGGCAAAGCAATATTAGTCATGTGTTGCTGCCCATTGATTTTAAAACTATGTTTGTGTTGGGAGCTGCTAAGAGTCAGTATACAATTCCTTCTCCTCTTGTACTACCTGAAAATGTCCGTAATAAGATGCTTCTGGTCATTAGTAGTTTCACAAGAACATACAAATAATACACATAAAATACCAATCACACAAATGGACTTTTGTGTCTCATTTACCAAGAAAATATTCCCTCTAACTTAAAATGCCTACAAGTCAGAATGTGCTCTTACAGTATAAACATTATTGTGGTTTGGGGCAGATTTGTTTTAACTACTTTATGGAATTCCAAAATATTGCATCTTATAACCGTGGTTACTATTGTATTAGGGTTAGGGTTAGGGTTATCTTATAACGTGGGTCCTCTGGAAGAGCAGTCAGTACTCTTAACCACAGAGCCATCTCTCCAGCCCCCACCTTTTTTTGAAAACAGGGTTTTCTCTGTGTCACTTTGCCTTGCCTGTCCTGAATCTCAATCTGCAGAACAAGGGAGCCTTAAACTCACAGTGATCTGCCTGCCTTGGTCTCCCTGATCTTGGAGGTGTTTTTATCATCTCTCTGTCTGGCTATCTATCTATCTATCTATCTATCTATCTATCTATCTATCCATTCATTTATTCGTTTATTTATTTATTTATTTATTTTTGTTTTCTGAGACAGGATTTCTCTCTAGCTTTGGAGTCTGTCCTGGATTCAAACCTGGTCACAGCTGTACCCGGAAACAAAACAAAACAAAGCAAAGCAAACAAAAGCCAGGCAAGACTGTATGGTTGGCCTTCCCTTTCTCCCCTCCTCCCCCATGGGCTCCTCAGAGGCAGTGAGGCCTCCTGCAGGGAATCCACAGAGCCTCTGCCCAAGGCTCTCCAGGGGACCCACTCTCTCCCTCCCCCACCCCCAGCCCCACCCAGAGCTGCCGGCCACATCTATCTCAGGCACAGGTGGCGGGCACTCTGGCTATCCAGGACGTGACAGACACAGATACTTCACAGAAGCAGGGAGGAAAGTTGCCCACTCTCTCTGACTAGATGCAGGAGGAACAATGAAAGAATGAGAACTGGAGAGATGGAATTTCTGGAATGTCCAGAAACCACATGGTGGGGATCTAGTGCCCTCTTCTGGTCACAGGGAGTACAGCACAGATTTGGGTTCTTGTGCTCCTGAGACCTACCCCAATTTAATACTGACATTATCCTATCATAACCTATATATCACATTTAGGCTTGCTTGATATCACACACATACACTGCCTGCGTTTCTGCCTGACCCCTGTGAGAGAGCCTGGTACCTTCAGAAGACAGAAGATGGGGTGTGGGTCTGTCTGTCTGTCTATCTGTCCATCTATTCTTCCATCTATGTATGCATCTATTGATTTATGTAATACTTTATTCTTTTGTTTGTTTGTTTGTTTGTTTGTGACAGGGTTTCTCTCTAGTTCTCTCTAATTGAGTCAGTCCTGGAACTAGCTTTTGGAGACCAGACCACCGAGTGCTGGAATTAAAGGCGTGTACCACCATTAGCCAAGAAAAAGAAAAGAAAGACAGATAAAAAGAAAGAAAATGAAGAAACAAAAGAACAAAGGAAGGCAGAGCTAGGGCCCCAGTTGGTGGCTGAGAAGGGAGCCATGACCTGGTTGCATCCTCTGCCATGTCTGCTGTAACCCCAGTACCCCATTACTCAGGAGCTGTAAAGGGTCTGAGAAGCTCATTCCATGCTTCTGCTGCTGGGTAATCATTTATGTATCTGGCTTATGTCAGAGGGGCAGGGGAAGCTCACAGTGCAGAACAAAGTAGCCTCAAACTCACAGCGATCTGCCTGCCTGTGCCTCTCCTGATTTCTGAGGGCTGAGAACCGAGAATAAAGAAATGTGCTGCCACCATTACCCAGCTAGGCAGCTGCCCAAAATATACTGCTGCTGCTGCAATTAAAAAAAAAATAAATAAATTAGCCGGGCGATGGTGGCGCACGCCTTTAATCCCAGCACTCGGGAGGCAGAGGCAGGTGGATCTCTGTGAGTTCGAGACCAGCTTGGTCTACAGAGCTAGTTCCAGGACAGGCTCCAAAGCCACAGAGAAACCCTGTCTCGAAAAACCAAAAAAAAAATAAAATAAAATAAAATAAAATAAAATAACCTGAGAATAACAAAAAAAGGAAACACCTGTTTTTTCCTTCTTTCCTTTCTTCCTTCCTTCCTTCCTTCCTTCCTTCCTTCCTTCCTTTTTCCTTACTTGTTTTTTTTCTGTTTTCTTCTTTTATTATTTTTTATTTTTGGTGCAGGGTTTTTCTGTATAATACCTTTAACTCTCTCTCTCTCTCTCTCTCTCTCTCTCTCTCTCTCTCTCTCTATATATATATATATATATATATATATATATATATATATAAAATTTTTTTTTCTCTGTGTCTCATGTCTCCTGTGTCTTTCTCTAAGCAGGCCAAGGAACCATAAGTGCCTGTAGGTGATCTAGGAAATCTCCAGTCGCAGGGGCCTGGCCTCCACTCCTGTCCCCTGAGGGCACCTGGTAAAAGTAAGAAGGCAGATTTCAGAGACTAGTAAAGTTCAAGGTCACCAGCCCTTCCCAACAGCTAGGACTCCTTGCTGAACCTTTAAACACTACCTTCTTGCTGAAGTTGGATATTGTTGAATTCAATCATTTTCAGGTTTCTTAGAAAAACAAAACAAAACAAAATGCCCCTTCTTTGTTTTATTTCACATTTTAATTTGACTTTTTTTTTTGAGACAGGAGGACCTGTCTTTTTATTTGTGTTTCAGACAAACTATTTCATTACATGGCACCAGACCCCATTACATATGGTTGTGAGCCAGGAATTGAACTCAGTACCTTTGTAAGAACAGTCAGTGCTCTTAAAAACACCCTGCATTTTCTTGCTTGCCTTTTCTTCTTTTATTATTTTTTGAGGCACAGTTTCTCTGTGTAACAGCCCTAGCTGTCCTGGAACTCAGTTTATAGACCCAGCTGTCTTCTTGGTAACGTTCTGTTTCTTTTTTTTTTTCTTTCTTAATTCCTATCTGTAAATTTTCATTTCTTCTCTCTGTCTCTCTCTCTCTGTCTCTCTCTGTCTCTGTCTCTGTCTCTCTCTCTCTCTCTCTCTCTCTCTCTCTCTAGACCAGGCTGTCCTTTAGGTGACATTCTATTTTTTTTCTTCCTCTTATTTTCTATCTGCAGTCAGCATGGGTATAAGGACTGTGCACCTGTATATTTACTGCTCTGATCCTTCTTGCCATCCTTTGTTCCTTCCTTTCTTCGTTCCTTTGTTCCTTCCTTCCTTCCTTCTTCCTAGCTTCCATATCCTGGTCATGTCTAAAATACTGTCTGGCAGTATCTGGCCCTTTGGCTCTTCCAGTCTTCTATGCCCTCTTCCCCTGACTTTAGGTGTAGGGCTGTGTTTGGATGTACCAACTGGGGTTGGGAACTCCATGATCTCTTATTCTATAGCTTATATACATATGTATGTTTGATAGACATATATGTGAATGCGGATTAGTGCTTGTCACAGCCTGCCGGCAGCAGTCAAACAGCCACCTTTACGAATCTGTTAGCTCTTTCTCCTATGTGTTCTGAGGATCAAACTCAGCCTCTCAGGCTTGCACAGCAGACACTTCTGCATGCTAAACCATGACACTGACTCTAGTTCTTTATATATCTTTAACATGTACACAAATTAAATGTATTCAGATAGTTAAATGTCACTCAAATCAAATAGTGTCTGACATATAGAATGTTCTTCATAAACTATTTCTTCATGAATCAAGAAATAATAAAAGAGAATAAGAAAATCTGAATAAAGGGGGATGAGGAAGAAGTGGATACAGGCAATGTACATGAGTTATGAAAGAAGATACAAGGCTAAGCGGTTTTCTTTTTTTCTTTCTTTTTTTTTTTTTTTTTTTTTTTTTTTTTGGTTTTTCGAGACAGGGTTTCTCTGCGGCTTTGGAGCCTGTCCTGGAACTAGCTCTGTAGACCAGGCTGGTCTCGAACTCACAGAGATCCGCCTGCCTCTGCCTCCCGAGTGCTGGGATTAAAGGCGTGCGCCACCATCGCCCGGCTTAAGCGGTTTTCTAGTTCTAATTATGCCAGGGATGTTTGGGTCTTGGAGGACAATAAATGCACAGAATATATTCAATACTGAAAGCATAAAATCTAATGTGAAGCTTCACAGCTTCCATCCTAAATTCCAATTCTAATTATATTTAAGTTCATTAAGTTGTATGACTTTGGGTCTCACTAATTTCAGTGTGTACTGATTTTATTTATTTGCAAGTTTTTATAATAAATTAATTTTTATCATATTTTAAGAGTTCTTTTGTGTTAGTAATGAGAATGTTTTTTCTTAAAGATGGAGTAACTTGAAACCACTGGTACATTACCCTTATAACCACACACCTGAAGAGAATGTACTAGTCTCACTCTGCAATTCTCAAATAAATACAATTTCTCTATTATTAAAGAACCCAAACATATTTTATGTTATATACAGATGATTTGTCTAAATATCACTGTTTTGTTAAATATGTAAGTTCAGTTATGGGCATTCACAGAGAACAGAATTTAAACATATAATACCTGGTATGTAGTGACCAAGTCTTCCAATCCCTCTATTTTGGAATCTTGCAGAACTGAGTATGTCTTGATGGTTGTAAAGATGTCCATTATCTTGGCCAGACGTCGATGGAAAGTTTCAAATTTTCCAAAAATATACATCTCGCTAAAGTCAAATTGTTTTCCATTTGGATTTTGCTTCAGCTTTTGTTTTGTCTCATGAAAGCAGGACTGATACCCCTGATGGTCCAAAGCAAAGAGCGTAAGGAAGGTATAGCCCAGGATGGAACACCTACTTAACATCTACACAACCTGGGTTCACCCCCTAACAAGGAAGGAACAGAGGGTGAGGGTGGGGGGCAGGAAGGAATCCATCTGATTTCTCAACTGAAGGTGACAGCAGAATTGGACTGAAAATCCCCATCTTTTCGTGCTTGTATTCCTATGCATTTAGCCTTCTGTCTGAAGCATTATCCGTTCTGTTCGTCTACTCCATTATTTCTAGTACAACTCACACCTGCGTCTTCTCCTCTGTGGTCCCACTATTCCAGTAACAGAATCGCTTTATGTCTATCTCCCCATTGGTCTATAGGATATCTGAAGAAAACTGATCATAGTCACCAGGGTATCTCAGAACTTTAGGAGAATAAATGGACATACATTCTCAGAAGATTTATTAATGCTCAATTTTCTTAACAATGAAGTTATTTTTAAAAATAAAACAAATTGCTTTTCTGTTTAGCTACCAAAAATATCATTGACAAATGATTTAACTTGGTCTCAGAAAACCAACATAAAACACAAGACGTAGGAGCACACTACCAACCTAAACTAGCCATTGCCTGCTTGAGTTGAATTGCAGACAATATCTTTTGTGTAACAGTGTCCTGAGGCTGGCTCCAGATGGTGGCAGTCCCATTGTTGGTGATGTGGGCTTTACAGGCGGATATCATCTGATTCGTCACCTGGAATGTTTCCAATAAAATAATGTTAGGTGCATAAAACTCTGAGGAACTATAAACCTGAATCAAATCCTTGAGTCTTCTTCCTCTCGGAATCCACCATCTGTGACCTCCATCTTCGACTTTGCTTTTCCCTCACAACTCTGACCTCTAATACAGTCAGAATCAACATGGTGACTCAAAGCTGTCTGGAACTCCATGTCCAGGGGATCTGATCTACTCTTCCAGCATATGCAGGCACCAAGATGCACACAGTGCACAAGCATACATGCAAGCTAAAAACCCATACACATAAAATCAAAATAAATAAATCTTGGAAGTGAGGGTGTGGCAAAGCAATATTAGTCATGTGTTGCTGCCCATTGATTTTAAAACTATGTTTGTGTTGGGAGCTGCTAAGAGTCAGTATACAATTCCTTCTCCTCTTGTACTACCTGAAAATGTCCGTAATAAGATGCTTCTGGTCATTAGTAGTTTCACAAGAACATACAAATAATACACATAAAATACCAATCACACAAATGGACTTTTGTGTCTCATTTACCAAGAAAATATTCCCTCTAACTTAAAATGCCTACAAGTCAGAATGTGCTCTTACAGTATAAACATTATTGTGGTTTGGGGCAGATTTGTTTTAACTACTTTATGGAATTCCAAAATATTGCATCTTATAACCGTGGTTACTATTGTATTAGGGTTAGGGTTAGGGTTATCTTATAACGTGGGTCCTCTGGAAGAGCAGTCAGTACTCTTAACCACAGAGCCATCTCTCCAGCCCCCACCTTTTTTTGAAAACAGGGTTTTCTCTGTGTCACTTTGCCTTGCCTGTCCTGAATCTCAATCTGCAGAACAAGGGAGCCTTAAACTCACAGTGATCTGCCTGCCTTGGTCTCCCTGATCTTGGAGGTGTTTTTATCATCTCTCTGTCTGGCTATCTATCTATCTATCTATCTATCTATCTATCTATCCATTCATTTATTCGTTTATTTATTTATTTATTTATTTTTGTTTTCTGAGACAGGATTTCTCTCTAGCTTTGGAGTCTGTCCTGGATTCAAACCTGGTCACAGCTGTACCCGGAAACAAAACAAAACAAAGCAAAGCAAACAAAAGCCAGGCAGGACTGTATGGTTGACCTTCCCTTTCTCCCCTCCTCCCCCATGGGCTCCTCAGAGGCAGTGAGGCCTCCTGCAGGGAATCCATAGAGCCTCTGCCCAAGGCTCTCCAGGGGACCCACTCTCTCCCTCCCCCCCCCAGCCCCACCCAGAGCTGCCGGCCACATCTATCTCAGGCACAGGTGGCGGGCACTCTGGCTATCCAGGACGTGACAGACACAGATACTTCACAGAAGCAGGGAGGAAAGTTGCCCACTCTCTCTGACTAGATGCAGGAGGAACAATGAAAGAATGAGAACTGGAGAGATGGAATTTCTGGAATGTCCAGAAACCACATGGTGGGGATCTAGTGCCCTCTTCTGGTCACAGGGAGTACAGCACAGATTTGGGTTCTTGTGCTCCTGAGACCTACCCCAATTTAATACTGACATTATCCTATCATAACCTATATATCACATTTAGGCTTGCTTGATATCACACACATACACTGCCTGCGTTTCTGCCTGACCCCTGTGAGAGAGCCTGGTACCTTCAGAAGACAGAAGATGGGGTGTGGGTCTGTCTGTCTGTCTATCTGTCCATCTATTCTTCCATCTATGTATGCATCTATTGATTTATGTAATACTTTATTCTTTTGTTTGTTTGTTTGTTTGTTTGTGACAGGGTTTCTCTCTAGTTCTCTCTAATTGAGTCAGTCCTGGAACTAGCTTTTGGAGACCAGACCACCGAGTGCTGGAATTAAAGGCGTGTACCACCATTAGCCAAGAAAAAGAAAAGAAAGACAGATAAAAAGAAAGAAAATGAAGAAACAAAAGAACAAAGGAAGGCAGAGCTAGGGCCCCAGTTGGTGGCTGAGAAGGGAGCCATGACCTGGTTGCATCCTCTGCCATGTCTGCTGTAACCCCAGTACCCCATTACTCAGGAGCTGTAAAGGGTCTGAGAAGCTCATTCCATGCTTCTGCTGCTGGGTAATCATTTATGTATCTGGCTTATGTCAGAGGGGCAGGGGAAGCTCACAGTGCAGAACAAAGTAGCCTCAAACTCACAGCGATCTGCCTGCCTGTGCCTCTCCTGATTTCTGAGGGCTGAGAACCGAGAATAAAGAAATGTGCTGCCACCATTACCCAGCTAGGCAGCTGCCCAAAATATACTGCTGCTGCTGCAATTAAAAAAAAAATAAATAAATTAGCCGGGCGATGGTGGCGCACGCCTTTAATCCCAGCACTCGGGAGGCAGAGGCAGGTGGATCTCTGTGAGTTCGAGACCAGCTTGGTCTACAGAGCTAGTTCCAGGACAGGCTCCAAAGCCACAGAGAAACCCTGTCTCGAAAAACCAAAAAAAAAATAAAATAAAATAAAATAAAATAAAATAACCTGAGAATAACAAAAAAAGGAAACACCTGTTTTTTCCTTCTTTCCTTTCTTCCTTCCTTCCTTCCTTCCTTCCTTCCTTCCTTCCTTTTTCCTTACTTGTTTTTTTTCTGTTTTCTTCTTTTATTATTTTTTATTTTTGGTGCAGGGTTTTTCTGTATAATACCTTTAACTCTCTCTCTTCTCTCTCTCTCTCTCTCTCTCTCTCTCTCTCTCTATATATATATATATATATATATATATATATATATATATATAAAATTTTTTTTTCTCTGTGTCTCATGTCTCCTGTGTCTTTCTCTAAGCAGGCCAAGGAACCATAAGTGCCTGTAGGTGATCTAGGAAATCTCCAGTCGCAGGGGCCTGGCCTCCACTCCTGTCCCCTGAGGGCACCTGGTAAAAGTAAGAAGGCAGATTTCAGAGACTAGTAAAGTTCAAGGTCACCAGCCCTTCCCAACAGCTAGGACTCCTTGCTGAACCTTTAAACACTACCTTCTTGCTGAAGTTGGATATTGTTGAATTCAATCATTTTCAGGTTTCTTAGAAAAACAAAACAAAACAAAATGCCCCTTCTTTGTTTTATTTCACATTTTAATTTGACTTTTTTTTTTGAGACAGGAGGACCTGTCTTTTTATTTGTGTTTCAGACAAACTATTTCATTACATGGCACCAGACCCCATTACATATGGTTGTGAGCCAGGAATTGAACTCAGTACCTTTGTAAGAACAGTCAGTGCTCTTAAAAACACCCTGCATTTTCTTGCTTGCCTTTTCTTCTTTTATTATTTTTTGAGGCACAGTTTCTCTGTGTAACAGCCCTAGCTGTCCTGGAACTCAGTTTATAGACCCAGCTGTCTTCTTGGTAACGTTCTGTTTCTTTTTTTTTTTCTTTCTTAATTCCTATCTGTAAATTTTCATTTCTTCTCTCTGTCTCTCTCTCTCTGTCTCTCTCTGTCTCTGTCTCTGTCTCTCTCTCTCTCTCTCTCTCTCTCTCTAGACCAGGCTGTCCTTTAGGTGACATTCTATTTTTTTTCTTCCTCTTATTTTCTATCTGCAGTCAGCATGGGTATAAGGACTGTGCACCTGTATATTTACTGCTCTGATCCTTCTTGCCATCCTTTGTTCCTTCCTTTCTTCGTTCCTTTGTTCCTTCCTTCCTTCCTTCTTCCTAGCTTCCATATCCTGGTCATGTCTAAAATACTGTCTGGCAGTATCTGGCCCTTTGGCTCTTCCAGTCTTCTATGCCCTCTTCCCCTGACTTTAGGTGTAGGGCTGTGTTTGGATGTACCAACTGGGGTTGGGAACTCCATGATCTCTTATTCTATAGCTTATATACATATGTATGTTTGATAGACATATATGTGAATGCGGATTAGTGCTTGTCACAGCCTGCCGGCAGCAGTCAAACAGCCACCTTTACGAATCTGTTAGCTCTTTCTCCTATGTGTTCTGAGGATCAAACTCAGCCTCTCAGGCTTGCACAGCAGACACTTCTGCATGCTAAACCATGACACTGACTCTAGTTCTTTATATATCTTTAACATGTACACAAATTAAATGTATTCAGATAGTTAAATGTCACTCAAATCAAATAGTGTCTGACATATAGAATGTTCTTCATAAACTATTTCTTCATGAATCAAGAAATAATAAAAGAGAATAAGAAAATCTGAATAAAGGGGGATGAGGAAGAAGTGGATACAGGCAATGTACATGAGTTATGAAAGAAGATACAAGGCTAAGCGGTTTTCTTTTTTTTCTTTCTTTTTTTTTTTTTTTGGTTTTTCGAGACAGGGTTTCTCTGCGGCTTTGGAGCCTGTCCTGGAACTAGCTCTGTAGACCAGGCTGGTCTCGAACTCACAGAGATCCGCCTGCCTCTGCCTCCCGAGTGCTGGGATTAAAGGCGTGCGCCACCATCGCCCGGCTTAAGCGGTTTTCTAGTTCTAATTATGCCAGGGATGTTTGGGTCTTGGAGGACAATAAATGCACAGAATATATTCAATACTGAAAGCATAAAATCTAATGTGAAGCTTCACAGCTTCCATCCTAAATTCCAATTCTAATTATATTTAAGTTCATTAAGTTGTATGACTTTGGGTCTCACTAATTTCAGTGTGTACTGATTTTATTTATTTGCAAGTTTTTATAATAAATTAATTTTTATCATATTTTAAGAGTTCTTTTGTGTTAGTAATGAGAATGTTTTTTCTTAAAGATGGAGTAACTTGAAACCACTGGTACATTACCCTTATAACCACACACCTGAAGAGAATGTACTAGTCTCACTCTGCAATTCTCAAATAAATACAATTTCTCTATTATTAAAGAACCCAAACATATTTTATGTTATATACAGATGATTTGTCTAAATATCACTGTTTTGTTAAATATGTAAGTTCAGTTATGGGCATTCACAGAGAACAGAATTTAAACATATAATACCTGGTATGTAGTGACCAAGTCTTCCAATCCCTCTATTTTGGAATCTTGCAGAACTGAGTATGTCTTGATGGTTGTAAAGATGTCCATTATCTTGGCCAGACGTCGATGGAAAGTTTCAAATTTTCCAAAAATATACATCTCGCTAAAGTCAAATTGTTTTCCATTTGGATTTTGCTTCAGCTTTTGTTTTGTCTCATGAAAGCAGGACTGATACCCCTGATGGTCCAAAGCAAAGAGCGTAAGGAAGGTATAGCCCAGGATGGAACACCTACTTAACATCTACACAACCTGGGTTCACCCCCTAACAAGGAAGGAACAGAGGGTGAGGGTGGGGGGCAGGAAGGAATCCATCTGATTTCTCAACTGAAGGTGACAGCAGAATTGGACTGAAAATCCCCATCTTTTCGTGCTTGTATTCCTATGCATTTAGCCTTCTGTCTGAAGCATTATCCGTTCTGTTCGTCTACTCCATTATTTCTAGTACAACTCACACCTGCGTCTTCTCCTCTGTGGTCCCACTATTCCAGTAACAGAATCGCTTTATGTCTATCTCCCCATTGGTCTATAGGATATCTGAAGAAAACTGATCATAGTCACCAGGGTATCTCAGAACTTTAGGAGAATAAATGGACATACATTCTCAGAAGATTTATTAATGCTCAATTTTCTTAACAATGAAGTTATTTTTAAAAATAAAACAAATTGCTTTTCTGTTTAGCTACCAAAAATATCATTGACAAATGATTTAACTTGGTCTCAGAAAACCAACATAAAACACAAGACGTAGGAGCACACTACCAACCTAAACTAGCCATTGCCTGCTTGAGTTGAATTGCAGACAATATCTTTTGTGTAACAGTGTCCTGAGGCTGGCTCCAGATGGTGGCAGTCCCATTGTTGGTGATGTGGGCTTTACAGGCGGATATCATCTGATTCGTCACCTGGAATGTTTCCAATAAAATAATGTTAGGTGCATAAAACTCTGAGGAACTATAAACCTGAATCAAATCCTTGAGTCTTCTTCCTCTCGGAATCCACCATCTGTGACCTCCATCTTCGACTTTGCTTTTCCCTCACAACTCTGACCTCTAATACAGTCAGAATCAACATGGTGACTCAAAGCTGTCTGGAACTCCATGTCCAGGGGATCTGATCTACTCTTCCAGCATATGCAGGCACCAAGATGCACACAGTGCACAAGCATACATGCAAGCTAAAAACCCATACACATAAAATCAAAATAAATAAATCTTGGAAGTGAGGGTGTGGCAAAGCAATATTAGTCATGTGTTGCTGCCCATTGATTTTAAAACTATGTTTGTGTTGGGAGCTGCTAAGAGTCAGTATACAATTCCTTCTCCTCTTGTACTACCTGAAAATGTCCGTAATAAGATGCTTCTGGTCATTAGTAGTTTCACAAGAACATACAAATAATACACATAAAATACCAATCACACAAATGGACTTTTGTGTCTCATTTACCAAGAAAATATTCCCTCTAACTTAAAATGCCTACAAGTCAGAATGTGCTCTTACAGTATAAACATTATTGTGGTTTGGGGCAGATTTGTTTTAACTACTTTATGGAATTCCAAAATATTGCATCTTATAACCGTGGTTACTATTGTATTAGGGTTAGGGTTAGGGTTATCTTATAACGTGGGTCCTCTGGAAGAGCAGTCAGTACTCTTAACCACAGAGCCATCTCTCCAGCCCCCACCTTTTTTTGAAAACAGGGTTTTCTCTGTGTCACTTTGCCTTGCCTGTCCTGAATCTCAATCTGCAGAACAAGGGAGCCTTAAACTCACAGTGATCTGCCTGCCTTGGTCTCCCTGATCTTGGAGGTGTTTTTATCATCTCTCTGTCTGGCTATCTATCTATCTATCTATCTATCTATCTATCTATCTATCTATCCATTCATTTATTCGTTTATTTATTTATTTATTTATTTTTTTTGTTTTCTGAGACAGGATTTCTCTCTAGCTTTGGAGTCTGTCCTGGATTCAAACCTGGTCACAGCTGTACCCGGAAACAAAACAAAACAAAGCAAAGCAAACAAAAGCCAGGCAGGACTGTATGGTTGACCTTCCCTTTCTCCCCTCCTCCCCCATGGGCTCCTCAGAGGCAGTGAGGCCTCCTGCAGGGAATCCACAGAGCCTCTGCCCAAGGCTCTCCAGGGGACCCACTCTCTCCCTCCCCCCCCAGCCCCACCCAGAGCTGCCGGCCACATCTATCTCAGGCACAGGTGGCGGGCACTCTGGCTATCCAGGACGTGACAGACACAGATACTTCACAGAAGCAGGGAGGAAAGTTGCCCACTCTCTCTGACTAGATGCAGGAGGAACAATGAAAGAATGAGAACTGGAGAGATGGAATTTCTGGAATGTCCAGAAACCACATGGTGGGGATCTAGTGCCCTCTTCTGGTCACAGGGAGTACAGCACAGATTTGGGTTCTTGTGCTCCTGAGACCTACCCCAATTTAATACTGACATTATCCTATCATAACCTATATATCACATTTAGGCTTGCTTGATATCACACACATACACTGCCTGCGTTTCTGCCTGACCCCTGTGAGAGAGCCTGGTACCTTCAGAAGACAGAAGATGGGGTGTGGGTCTGTCTGTCTGTCTATCTGTCCATCTATTCTTCCATCTATGTATGCATCTATTGATTTATGTAATACTTTATTCTTTTGTTTGTTTGTTTGTTTGTTTGTTTGTGACAGGGTTTCTCTCTAGTTCTCTCTAATTGAGTCAGTCCTGGAACTAGCTTTTGGAGACCAGACCACCGAGTGCTGGAATTAAAGGCGTGTACCACCATTAGCCAAGAAAAAGAAAAGAAAGACAGATAAAAAGAAAGAAAATGAAGAAACAAAAGAACAAAGGAAGGCAGAGCTAGGGCCCCAGTTGGTGGCTGAGAAGGGAGCCATGACCTGGTTGCATCCTCTGCCATGTCTGCTGTAACCCCAGTACCCCATTACTCAGGAGCTGTAAAGGGTCTGAGAAGCTCATTCCATGCTTCTGCTGCTGGGTAATCATTTATGTATCTGGCTTATGTCAGAGGGGCAGGGGAAGCTCACAGTGCAGAACAAAGTAGCCTCAAACTCACAGCGATCTGCCTGCCTGTGCCTCTCCTGATTTCTGAGGGCTGAGAACCGAGAATAAAGAAATGTGCTGCCACCATTACCCAGCTAGGCAGCTGCCCAAAATATACTGCTGCTGCTGCAATTAAAAAAAAAATAAATAAATTAGCCGGGCGATGGTGGCGCACGCCTTTAATCCCAGCACTCGGGAGGCAGAGGCAGGTGGATCTCTGTGAGTTCGAGACCAGCTTGGTCTACAGAGCTAGTTCCAGGACAGGCTCCAAAGCCACAGAGAAACCCTGTCTCGAAAAACCAAAAAAAAATAAAATAAAATAAAATAAAATAAAATAACCTGAGAATAACAAAAAAAGGAAACACCTGTTTTTTCCTTCTTTCCTTTCTTCCTTCCTTCCTTCCTTCCTTCCTTCCTTCCTTCCTTTTCCTTACTTGTTTTTTTTTCTGTTTTCTTCTTTTATTATTTTTTATTTTTGGTGCAGGGTTTTTCTGTATAATACCTTTAACTCTCTCTCTTCTCTCTCTCTCTCTCTCTCTCTCTCTCTCTCTATATATATATATATATATATATATATATATATATATATATATATAAAATTTTTTTTTCTCTGTGTCTCATGTCTCCTGTGTCTTTCTCTAAGCAGGCCAAGGAACCATAAGTGCCTGTAGGTGATCTAGGAAATCTCCAGTCGCAGGGGCCTGGCCTCCACTCCTGTCCCCTGAGGGCACCTGGTAAAAGTAAGAAGGCAGATTTCAGAGACTAGTAAAGTTCAAGGTCACCAGCCCTTCCCAACAGCTAGGACTCCTTGCTGAACCTTTAAACACTACCTTCTTGCTGAAGTTGGATATTGTTGAATTCAATCATTTTCAGGTTTCTTAGAAAAACAAAACAAAACAAAATGCCCCTTCTTTGTTTTATTTCACATTTTAATTTGACTTTTTTTTTTGAGACAGGAGGACCTGTCTTTTTATTTGTGTTTCAGACAAACTATTTCATTACATGGCACCAGACCCCATTACATATGGTTGTGAGCCAGGAATTGAACTCAGTACCTTTGTAAGAACAGTCAGTGCTCTTAAAAACACCCTGCATTTTCTTGCTTGCCTTTTCTTCTTTTATTATTTTTTGAGGCACAGTTTCTCTGTGTAACAGCCCTAGCTGTCCTGGAACTCAGTTTATAGACCCAGCTGTCTTCTTGGTAACGTTCTGTTTCTTTTTTTTTTTTCTTTCTTAATTCCTATCTGTAAATTTTCATTTCTTCTCTCTGTCTCTCTCTCTCTGTCTCTCTCTGTCTCTGTCTCTGTTCTCTCTCTCTCTCTCTCTCTCTCTCTCTCTCTAGACCAGGCTGTCCTTTAGGTGACATTCTATTTTTTTTCTTCCTCTTATTTTCTATCTGCAGTCAGCATGGGTATAAGGACTGTGCACCTGTATATTTACTGCTCTGATCCTTCTTGCCATCCTTTGTTCCTTCCTTTCTTCGTTCCTTTGTTCCTTCCTTCCTTCCTTCTTCCTAGCTTCCATATCCTGGTCATGTCTAAAATACTGTCTGGCAGTATCTGGCCCTTTGGCTCTTCCAGTCTTCTATGCCCTCTTCCCCTGACTTTAGGTGTAGGGCTGTGTTTGGATGTACCAACTGGGGTTGGGAACTCCATGATCTCTTATTCTATAGCTTATATACATATGTATGTTTGATAGACATATATGTGAATGCGGATTAGTGCTTGTCACAGCCTGCCGGCAGCAGTCAAACAGCCACCTTTACGAATCTGTTAGCTCTTTCTCCTATGTGTTCTGAGGATCAAACTCAGCCTCTCAGGCTTGCACAGCAGACACTTCTGCATGCTAAACCATGACACTGACTCTAGTTCTTTATATATCTTTAACATGTACACAAATTAAATGTATTCAGATAGTTAAATGTCACTCAAATCAAATAGTGTCTGACATATAGAATGTTCTTCATAAACTATTTCTTCATGAATCAAGAAATAATAAAAGAGAATAAGAAAATCTGAATAAAGGGGGGATGAGGAAGAAGTGGATACAGGCAATGTACATGAGTTATGAAAGAAGATACAAGGCTAAGCGGTTTTCTTTTTTTCTTTCTTTTTTTTTTTTTTTTTTTTTTTTTTTTTTGGTTTTTCGAGACAGGGTTTCTCTGCGGCTTTGGAGCCTGTCCTGGAACTAGCTCTGTAGACCAGGCTGGTCTCGAACTCACTGAGATCCGCCTGCCTCTGCCTCCCGAGTGCTGGGATTAAAGGCGTGCGCCACCATCGCCCGGCTTAAGCGGTTTTCTAGTTCTAATTATGCCAGGGATGTTTGGGTCTTGGAGGACAATAAATGCACAGAATATATTCAATACTGAAAGCATAAAATCTAATGTGAAGCTTCACAGCTTCCATCCTAAATTCCAATTCTAATTATATTTAAGTTCATTAAGTTGTATGACTTTGGGTCTCACTAATTTCAGTGTGTACTGATTTTATTTATTTGCAAGTTTTTATAATAAATTAATTTTTATCATATTTTAAGAGTTCTTTTGTGTTAGTAATGAGAATGTTTTTTCTTAAAGATGGAGTAACTTGAAACCACTGGTACATTACCCTTATAACCACACACCTGAAGAGAATGTACTAGTCTCACTCTGCAATTCTCAAATAAATACAATTTCTCTATTATTAAAGAACCCAAACATATTTTATGTTATATACAGATGATTTGTCTAAATATCACTGTTTTGTTAAATATGTAAGTTCAGTTATGGGCATTCACAGAGAACAGAATTTAAACATATAATACCTGGTATGTAGTGACCAAGTCTTCCAATCCCTCTATTTTGGAATCTTGCAGAACTGAGTATGTCTTGATGGTTGTAAAGATGTCCATTATCTTGGCCAGACGTCGATGGAAAGTTTCAAATTTTCCAAAAATATACATCTCGCTAAAGTCAAATTGTTTTCCATTTGGATTTTGCTTCAGCTTTTGTTTTGTCTCATGAAAGCAGGACTGATACCCCTGATGGTCCAAAGCAAAGAGCGTAAGGAAGGTATAGCCCAGGATGGAACACCTACTTAACATCTACACAACCTGGGTTCACCCCCTAACAAGGAAGGAACAGAGGGTGAGGGTGGGGGGCAGGAAGGAATCCATCTGATTTCTCAACTGAAGGTGACAGCAGAATTGGACTGAAAATCCCCATCTTTTCGTGCTTGTATTCCTATGCATTTAGCCTTCTGTCTGAAGCATTATCCGTTCTGTTCGTCTACTCCATTATTTCTAGTACAACTCACACCTGCGTCTTCTCCTCTGTGGTCCCACTATTCCAGTAACAGAATCGCTTTATGTCTATCTCCCCATTGGTCTATAGGATATCTGAAGAAAACTGATCATAGTCACCAGGGTATCTCAGAACTTTAGGAGAATAAATGGACATACATTCTCAGAAGATTTATTAATGCTCAATTTTCTTAACAATGAAGTTATTTTTAAAAATAAAACAAATTGCTTTTCTGTTTAGCTACCAAAAATATCATTGACAAATGATTTAACTTGGTCTCAGAAAACCAACATAAAACACAAGACGTAGGAGCACACTACCAACCTAAACTAGCCATTGCCTGCTTGAGTTGAATTGCAGACAATATCTTTTGTGTAACAGTGTCCTGAGGCTGGCTCCAGATGGTGGCAGTCCCATTGTTGGTGATGTGGGCTTTACAGGCGGATATCATCTGATTCGTCACCTGGAATGTTTCCAATAAAATAATGTTAGGTGCATAAAACTCTGAGGAACTATAAACCTGAATCAAATCCTTGAGTCTTCTTCCTCTCGGAATCCACCATCTGTGACCTCCATCTTCGACTTTGCTTTTCCCTCACAACTCTGACCTCTAATACAGTCAGAATCAACATGGTGACTCAAAGCTGTCTGGAACTCCATGTCCAGGGGATCTGATCTACTCTTCCAGCATATGCAGGCACCAAGATGCACACAGTGCACAAGCATACATGCAAGCTAAAAACCCATACACATAAAATCAAAATAAATAAATCTTGGAAGTGAGGGTGTGGCAAAGCAATATTAGTCATGTGTTGCTGCCCATTGATTTTAAAACTATGTTTGTGTTGGGAGCTGCTAAGAGTCAGTATACAATTCCTTCTCCTCTTGTACTACCTGAAAATGTCCGTAATAAGATGCTTCTGGTCATTAGTAGTTTCACAAGAACATACAAATAATACACATAAAATACCAATCACACAAATGGACTTTTGTGTCTCATTTACCAAGAAAATATTCCCTCTAACTTAAAATGCCTACAAGTCAGAATGTGCTCTTACAGTATAAACATTATTGTGGTTTGGGGCAGATTTGTTTTAACTACTTTATGGAATTCCAAAATATTGCATCTTATAACCGTGGTTACTATTGTATTAGGGTTAGGGTTAGGGTTATCTTATAACGTGGGTCCTCTGGAAGAGCAGTCAGTACTCTTAACCACAGAGCCATCTCTCCAGCCCCCACCTTTTTTTGAAAACAGGGTTTTCTCTGTGTCACTTTGCCTTGCCTGTCCTGAATCTCAATCTGCAGAACAAGGGAGCCTTAAACTCACAGTGATCTGCCTGCCTTGGTCTCCCTGATCTTGGAGGTGTTTTTATCATCTCTCTGTCTGGCTATCTATCTATCTATCTATCTATCTATCTATCTATCTATCTATCCATTCATTTATTCGTTTATTTATTTATTTATTTATTTATTTTTGTTTTCTGAGACAGGATTTCTCTCTAGCTTTGGAGTCTGTCCTGGATTCAAACCTGGTCACAGCTGTACCCGGAAACAAAACAAAACAAAGCAAAGCAAACAAAAGCCAGGCAGGACTGTATGGTTGACCTTCCCTTTCTCCCCTCCTCCCCCATGGGCTCCTCAGAGGCAGTGAGGCCTCCTGCAGGGAATCCACAGAGCCTCTGCCCAAGGCTCTCCAGGGGACCCACTCTCTCCCTCCCCCCCCAGCCCCACCCAGAGCTGCCGGCCACATCTATCTCAGGCACAGGTGGCGGGCACTCTGGCTATCCAGGACGTGACAGACACAGATACTTCACAGAAGCAGGGAGGAAAGTTGCCCACTCTCTCTGACTAGATGCAGGAGGAACAATGAAAGAATGAGAACTGGAGAGATGGAATTTCTGGAATGTCCAGAAACCACATGGTGGGGATCTAGTGCCCTCTTCTGGTCACAGGGAGTACAGCACAGATTTGGGTTCTTGTGCTCCTGAGACCTACCCCAATTTAATACTGACATTATCCTATCATAACCTATATATCACATTTAGGCTTGCTTGATATCACACACATACACTGCCTGCGTTTCTGCCTGACCCCTGTGAGAGAGCCTGGTACCTTCAGAAGACAGAAGATGGGGTGTGGGTCTGTCTGTCTGTCTATCTGTCCATCTATTCTTCCATCTATGTATGCATCTATTGATTTATGTAATACTTTATTCTTTTGTTTGTTTGTTTGTTTGTTTGTGACAGGGTTTCTCTCTAGTTCTCTCTAATTGAGTCAGTCCTGGAACTAGCTTTTGGAGACCAGACCACCGAGTGCTGGAATTAAAGGCGTGTACCACCATTAGCCAAGAAAAAGAAAAGAAAGACAGATAAAAAGAAAGAAAATGAAGAAACAAAAGAACAAAGGAAGGCAGAGCTAGGGCCCCAGTTGGTGGCTGAGAAGGGAGCCATGACCTGGTTGCATCCTCTGCCATGTCTGCTGTAACCCCAGTACCCCATTACTCAGGAGCTGTAAAGGGTCTGAGAAGCTCATTCCATGCTTCTGCTGCTGGGTAATCATTTATGTATCTGGCTTATGTCAGAGGGGCAGGGGAAGCTCACAGTGCAGAACAAAGTAGCCTCAAACTCACAGCGATCTGCCTGCCTGTGCCTCTCCTGATTTCTGAGGGCTGAGAACCGAGAATAAAGAAATGTGCTGCCACCATTACCCAGCTAGGCAGCTGCCCAAAATATACTGCTGCTGCTGCAATTAAAAAAAAAATAAATAAATTAGCCGGGCGATGGTGGCGCACGCCTTTAATCCCAGCACTCGGGAGGCAGAGGCAGGTGGATCTCTGTGAGTTCGAGACCAGCTTGGTCTACAGAGCTAGTTCCAGGACAGGCTCCAAAGCCACAGAGAAACCCTGTCTCGAAAAACCAAAAAAAAAATAAAATAAAATAAAATAAAATAAAATAACCTGAGAATAACAAAAAAAGGAAACACCTGTTTTTTCCTTCTTTCCTTTCTTCCTTCCTTCCTTCCTTCCTTCCTTCCTTCCTTTTTCCTTACTTGTTTTTTTTCTGTTTTCTTCTTTTATTATTTTTTATTTTTGGTGCAGGGTTTTTCTGTATAATACCTTTAACTCTCTCTCTTCTCTCTCTCTCTCTCTCTCTCTCTCTCTCTCTCTCTATATATATATATATATATATATATATATATATATATATATAAAATTTTTTTTTCTCTGTGTCTCATGTCTCCTGTGTCTTTCTCTAAGCAGGCCAAGGAACCATAAGTGCCTGTAGGTGATCTAGGAAATCTCCAGTCGCAGGGGCCTGGCCTCCACTCCTGTCCCCTGAGGGCACCTGGTAAAAGTAAGAAGGCAGATTTCAGAGACTAGTAAAGTTCAAGGTCACCAGCCCTTCCCAACAGCTAGGACTCCTTGCTGAACCTTTAAACACTACCTTCTTGCTGAAGTTGGATATTGTTGAATTCAATCATTTTCAGGTTTCTTAGAAAAACAAAACAAAACAAAATGCCCCTTCTTTGTTTTATTTCACATTTTAATTTGACTTTTTTTTTTGAGACAGGAGGACCTGTCTTTTTATTTGTGTTTCAGACAAACTATTTCATTACATGGCACCAGACCCCATTACATATGGTTGTGAGCCAGGAATTGAACTCAGTACCTTTGTAAGAACAGTCAGTGCTCTTAAAAACACCCTGCATTTTCTTGCTTGCCTTTTCTTCTTTTATTATTTTTTGAGGCACAGTTTCTCTGTGTAACAGCCCTAGCTGTCCTGGAACTCAGTTTATAGACCCAGCTGTCTTCTTGGTAACGTTCTGTTTCTTTTTTTTTTTCTTTCTTAATTCCTATCTGTAAATTTTCATTTCTTCTCTCTGTCTCTCTCTCTCTGTCTCTCTCTGTCTCTTTCTCTCTCTCTCTCTCTCTCTCTCTCTCTCTAGACCAGGCTGTCCTTTAGGTGACATTCTATTTTTTTTCTTCCTCTTATTTTCTATCTGCAGTCAGCATGGGTATAAGGACTGTGCACCTGTATATTTACTGCTCTGATCCTTCTTGCCATCCTTTGTTCCTTCCTTTCTTCGTTCCTTTGTTCCTTCCTTCCTTCCTTCTTCCTAGCTTCCATATCCTGGTCATGTCTAAAATACTGTCTGGCAGTATCTGGCCCTTTGGCTCTTCCAGTCTTCTATGCCCTCTTCCCCTGACTTTAGGTGTAGGGCTGTGTTTGGATGTACCAACTGGGGTTGGGAACTCCATGATCTCTTATTCTATAGCTTATATACATATGTATGTTTGATAGACATATATGTGAATGCGGATTAGTGCTTGTCACAGCCTGCCGGCAGCAGTCAAACAGCCACCTTTACGAATCTGTTAGCTCTTTCTCCTATGTGTTCTGAGGATCAAACTCAGCCTCTCAGGCTTGCACAGCAGACACTTCTGCATGCTAAACCATGACACTGACTCTAGTTCTTTATATATCTTTAACATGTACACAAATTAAATGTATTCAGATAGTTAAATGTCACTCAAATCAAATAGTGTCTGACATATAGAATGTTCTTCATAAACTATTTCTTCATGAATCAAGAAATAATAAAAGAGAATAAGAAAATCTGAATAAAGGGGGATGAGGAAGAAGTGGATACAGGCAATGTACATGAGTTATGAAAGAAGATACAAGGCTAAGCGGTTTTCTTTTTTTTCTTTCTTTTTTTTTTTTTTTTTTTTTTTTTTTTTGGTTTTTCGAGACAGGGTTTCTCTGCGGCTTTGGAGCCTGTCCTGGAACTAGCTCTGTAGACCAGGCTGGTCTCGAACTCACAGAGATCCGCCTGCCTCTGCCTCCCGAGTGCTGGGATTAAAGGCGTGCGCCACCATCGCCCGGCTTAAGCGGTTTTCTAGTTCTAATTATGCCAGGGATGTTTGGGTCTTGGAGGACAATAAATGCACAGAATATATTCAATACTGAAAGCATAAAATCTAATGTGAAGCTTCACAGCTTCCATCCTAAATTCCAATTCTAATTATATTTAAGTTCATTAAGTTGTATGACTTTGGGTCTCACTAATTTCAGTGTGTACTGATTTTATTTATTTGCAAGTTTTTATAATAAATTAATTTTTATCATATTTTAAGAGTTCTTTTGTGTTAGTAATGAGAATGTTTTTTCTTAAAGATGGAGTAACTTGAAACCACTGGTACATTACCCTTATAACCACACACCTGAAGAGAATGTACTAGTCTCACTCTGCAATTCTCAAATAAATACAATTTCTCTATTATTAAAGAACCCAAACATATTTTATGTTATATACAGATGATTTGTCTAAATATCACTGTTTTGTTAAATATGTAAGTTCAGTTATGGGCATTCACAGAGAACAGAATTTAAACATATAATACCTGGTATGTAGTGACCAAGTCTTCCAATCCCTCTATTTTGGAATCTTGCAGAACTGAGTATGTCTTGATGGTTGTAAAGATGTCCATTATCTTGGCCAGACGTCGATGGAAAGTTTCAAATTTTCCAAAAATATACATCTCGCTAAAGTCAAATTGTTTTCCATTTGGATTTTGCTTCAGCTTTTGTTTTGTCTCATGAAAGCAGGACTGATACCCCTGATGGTCCAAAGCAAAGAGCGTAAGGAAGGTATAGCCCAGGATGGAACACCTACTTAACATCTACACAACCTGGGTTCACCCCCTAACAAGGAAGGAACAGAGGGTGAGGGTGGGGGGCAGGAAGGAATCCATCTGATTTCTCAACTGAAGGTGACAGCAGAATTGGACTGAAAATCCCCATCTTTTCGTGCTTGTATTCCTATGCATTTAGCCTTCTGTCTGAAGCATTATCCGTTCTGTTCGTCTACTCCATTATTTCTAGTACAACTCACACCTGCGTCTTCTCCTCTGTGGTCCCACTATTCCAGTAACAGAATCGCTTTATGTCTATCTCCCCATTGGTCTATAGGATATCTGAAGAAAACTGATCATAGTCACCAGGGTATCTCAGAACTTTAGGAGAATAAATGGACATACATTCTCAGAAGATTTATTAATGCTCAATTTTCTTAACAATGAAGTTATTTTTAAAAATAAAACAAATTGCTTTTCTGTTTAGCTACCAAAAATATCATTGACAAATGATTTAACTTGGTCTCAGAAAACCAACATAAAACACAAGACGTAGGAGCACACTACCAACCTAAACTAGCCATTGCCTGCTTGAGTTGAATTGCAGACAATATCTTTTGTGTAACAGTGTCCTGAGGCTGGCTCCAGATGGTGGCAGTCCCATTGTTGGTGATGTGGGCTTTACAGGCGGATATCATCTGATTCGTCACCTGGAATGTTTCCAATAAAATAATGTTAGGTGCATAAAACTCTGAGGAACTATAAACCTGAATCAAATCCTTGAGTCTTCTTCCTCTCGGAATCCACCATCTGTGACCTCCATCTTCGACTTTGCTTTTCCCTCACAACTCTGACCTCTAATACAGTCAGAATCAACATGGTGACTCAAAGCTGTCTGGAACTCCATGTCCAGGGGATCTGATCTACTCTTCCAGCATATGCAGGCACCAAGATGCACACAGTGCACAAGCATACATGCAAGCTAAAAACCCATACACATAAAATCAAAATAAATAAATCTTGGAAGTGAGGGTGTGGCAAAGCAATATTAGTCATGTGTTGCTGCCCATTGATTTTAAAACTATGTTTGTGTTGGGAGCTGCTAAGAGTCAGTATACAATTCCTTCTCCTCTTGTACTACCTGAAAATGTCCGTAATAAGATGCTTCTGGTCATTAGTAGTTTCACAAGAACATACAAATAATACACATAAAATACCAATCACACAAATGGACTTTTGTGTCTCATTTACCAAGAAAATATTCCCTCTAACTTAAAATGCCTACAAGTCAGAATGTGCTCTTACAGTATAAACATTATTGTGGTTTGGGGCAGATTTGTTTTAACTACTTTATGGAATTCCAAAATATTGCATCTTATAACCGTGGTTACTATTGTATTAGGGTTAGGGTTAGGGTTATCTTATAACGTGGGTCCTCTGGAAGAGCAGTCAGTACTCTTAACCACAGAGCCATCTCTCCAGCCCCCACCTTTTTTTTGAAAACAGGGTTTTCTCTGTGTCACTTTGCCTTGCCTGTCCTGAATCTCAATCTGCAGAACAAGGGAGCCTTAAACTCACAGTGATCTGCCTGCCTTGGTCTCCCTGATCTTGGAGGTGTTTTTATCATCTCTCTGTCTGGCTATCTATCTATCTATCTATCTATCTATCTATCTATCTATCTATCCATTCATTTATTCGTTTATTTATTTATTTATTTATTTTTGTTTTCTGAGACAGGATTTCTCTCTAGCTTTGGAGTCTGTCCTGGATTCAAACCTGGTCACAGCTGTACCCGGAAACAAAACAAAACAAAGCAAAGCAAACAAAAGCCAGGCAGGACTGTATGGTTGACCTTCCCTTTCTCCCCTCCTCCCCCATGGGCTCCTCAGAGGCAGTGAGGCCTCCTGCAGGGAATCCACAGAGCCTCTGCCCAAGGCTCTCCAGGGGACCCACTCTCTCCCTCCCCCCCAGCCCCACCCAGAGCTGCCGGCCACATCTATCTCAGGCACAGGTGGCGGGCACTCTGGCTATCCAGGACGTGACAGACACAGATACTTCACAGAAGCAGGGAGGAAAGTTGCCCACTCTCTCTGACTAGATGCAGGAGGAACAATGAAAGAATGAGAACTGGAGAGATGGAATTTCTGGAATGTCCAGAAACCACATGGTGGGGATCTAGTGCCCTCTTCTGGTCACAGGGAGTACAGCACAGATTTGGGTTCTTGTGCTCCTGAGACCTACCCCAATTTAATACTGACATTATCCTATCATAACCTATATATCACATTTAGGCTTGCTTGATATCACACACATACACTGCCTGCGTTTCTGCCTGACCCCTGTGAGAGAGCCTGGTACCTTCAGAAGACAGAAGATGGGGTGTGGGTCTGTCTGTCTGTCTATCTGTCCATCTATTCTTCCATCTATGTATGCATCTATTGATTTATGTAATACTTTATTCTTTTGTTTGTTTGTTTGTTTGTGACAGGGTTTCTCTCTAGTTCTCTCTAATTGAGTCAGTCCTGGAACTAGCTTTTGGAGACCAGACCACCGAGTGCTGGAATTAAAGGCGTGTACCACCATTAGCCAAGAAAAAGAAAAGAAAGACAGATAAAAAGAAAGAAAATGAAGAAACAAAAGAACAAAGGAAGGCAGAGCTAGGGCCCCAGTTGGTGGCTGAGAAGGGAGCCATGACCTGGTTGCATCCTCTGCCATGTCTGCTGTAACCCCAGTACCCCATTACTCAGGAGCTGTAAAGGGTCTGAGAAGCTCATTCCATGCTTCTGCTGCTGGGTAATCATTTATGTATCTGGCTTATGTCAGAGGGGCAGGGGAAGCTCACAGTGCAGAACAAAGTAGCCTCAAACTCACAGCGATCTGCCTGCCTGTGCCTCTCCTGATTTCTGAGGGCTGAGAACCGAGAATAAAGAAATGTGCTGCCACCATTACCCAGCTAGGCAGCTGCCCAAAATATACTGCTGCTGCTGCAATTAAAAAAAAAATAAATAAATTAGCCGGGCGATGGTGGCGCACGCCTTTAATCCCAGCCTCGGGAGGCAGAGGCAGGTGGATCTCTGTGAGTTCGAGACCAGCTTGGTCTCAGAGCTAGTTCCAGGACAGGCTCCAAAGCCACAGAGAAACCCTGTCTCGAAAAACCAAAAAAAAAATAAAATAAAATAAAATAAAATAAAATAACCTGAGAATAACAAAAAAAGGAAACACCTGTTTTTTCCTTCTTTCCTTTCTTCCTTCCTTCCTTCCTTCCTTCCTTCCTTCCTTCCTTTTTCCTTACTTGTTTTTTTTCTGTTTTCTTCTTTTATTATTTTTTATTTTTGGTGCAGGGTTTTTCTGTATAATACCTTTAACTCTCTCTCTTCTCTCTCTCTCTCTCTCTCTCTCTCTCTCTATATATATATATATATATATATATATATATATATAAAATTTTTTTTTCTCTGTGTCTCATGTCTCCTGTGTCTTTCTCTAAGCAGGCCAAGGAACCATAAGTGCCTGTAGGTGATCTAGGAAATCTCCAGTCGCAGGGGCCTGGCCTCCACTCCTGTCCCCTGAGGGCACCTGGTAAAAGTAAGAAGGCAGATTTCAGAGACTAGTAAAGTTCAAGGTCACCAGCCCTTCCCAACAGCTAGGACTCCTTGCTGAACCTTTAAACACTACCTTCTTGCTGAAGTTGGATATTGTTGAATTCAATCATTTTCAGGTTTCTTAGAAAAACAAAACAAAACATGCCCCTTCTTTGTTTTATTTCACATTTTAATTTGACTTTTTTTTTTTGAGACAGGAGGACCTGTCTTTTTATTTGTGTTTCAGACAAACTATTTCATTACATGGCTTTACCAGACCCCATTACATATGGTTGTGAGCCAGGAATTGAACTCAGTACCTTTGTAAGAACAGTCAGTGCTCTTAAAAACACCCTGCATTTTCTTGCTTGCCTTTTCTTCTTTTATTATTTTTTGAGGCACAGTTTCTCTGTGTAACAGCCCTAGCTGTCCTGGAACTCAGTTTATAGACCCAGCTGTCTTCTTGGTAACGTTCTGTTTCTTTTTTTTTTTTCTTTCTTAATTCCTATCTGTAAATTTTCATTTCTTCTCTCTGTCTCTCTCTCTCTGTCTCTCTCTGTCTCTCTCTCTCTCTCTCTCTCTCTCTCTCTCTCTCTCTCTCTAGACCAGGCTGTCCTTTTGGTGACATTCTATTTTTTTTCTTCCTCTTATTTTCTATCTGCAGTCAGCATTGGTGTAAGGACTGTACACCTGTATATTCACTGCTCTGATTTTTCTCGCCATCCTTCGTTCCTTCCTTCTTCCCTTCTTTTCTTCCTTACTTTCATGTCTGCCCACTCACAAAAACCCAAAAATTTCTAGCCTCCCAACCCAATTAAAAATAACTAAAATTTTAGTAAACTAGCATTTAAAAAAGGAAGGAAGGAAGGAAGGAAGGAAGGTCTGGATGGTGGTTGTGAAGGGAGCCCTGGCCTAGTCATATCCTCTGCCATGACTGTAACCCCAGTATTCAGGACCTCTAAAGGGTCTGAGAAGCTGTTTTCATGCTTCTGCTGCTGAGCATTTATTTACTTATTTATTTTTTACTTATTTATCTGGCTTATGTGGGAGGGCAAGGGGAAGCCACAGCCTTGTCCTATGGGCTCCATGCTCTCAGTAGTGTCTCATAAACTTGAGTGTGAGGGCCCATGTCTGTCATGCCAGCAGCACTCAGAAATTGAAAACACGAGGATCAGGAGATCATCTCCAGCAACTCAGCAAGTGCGAACCATCGTGGTGTCTTTCCAGTAAACGTTGGTGTAATTACTGTGCATCTGTATATTCAGTACTCTGATCCTTTCAAATGGTTGTGAAGGGAGCCCTAGCCTAGGCCCTCTTCCAAGAAATGACTAAAGTGATCTGTTTATTTTTTTTCTGTCCTAAGTGAAAATGTTGACAACAAACCACTCTGACGATATTATTCCTGGAAATGAAATCCGAGTGAGATTTTTTTTAAACTGTTTTTATTTTATTATTATTATTATATTTTTTTTAAAAAAACTATTCCACGACTGTTTTAATTTTCTTCGACTCGGTATTTAGTCTGAGAAGTGTGGGCTGAGGGCGTGGGGAGTGGGGTGAAGAAAAAGAACCACAAAGTAAGCAAGCAAGCAATAGCAAGCAGTGGCCATGGTGAAAGGAGACTTAGATGGCAGGGAACTGCCATTGCCGCCTCCCTCCCCCCTCACTCGTTCCCTTGCTTATGAACAAGTCCGCTGGGGGCATCGGGACTGCCGACAGACATCTGTGGTGGCATTGGGTCTGCAGACAGAGGTTTGTGGGGGCATCGGGTCTGCAGAAAGAGGTCTGTGCTGTCATCGGGTGTGCATACAGAGGTCCGCTGAGGGCATCGGGTCTGCAGACAGACGTCTGTGGGGGCATCGGGTCTGCAGAGAGTGTTCTGTGGTGGCATCAGGTCTTCACACAGAGGTCCGCTGGAGGCATCAGATCTGCAGACAGATGTCTGTTGGGGCATCGGGTCTTCAGACAGAGGTCTGTGCGGTCATCAGGTCTGCAAACAGAGGTCTGTGCTGTCATCGGGTCTGCACTTAGAGGTCTGTGGGGCATCCGACACGACACGCCGGCGTCACGACAATGCTTTCTCGCCCTGCATGGTTCCTCCCCGGACTGGAGCGAGGAGGCAGGGGCCGCAGCAGGTGACACAAACGCTCGGGTCTCCCCCTCCTCCAAAGACGGGATGCGGCGAGGGGCACCCGGCCGAAGCTACACGCATCGGGGTGACTGTCAGGGCGTGCCGGCCCGGCAAGCCCTTCTCATCGGATTGCTAGAGAAGGCACTTTTTCTCGCTGAGGGTGGGCAGGACAGACCCGGACCGACGAGCCTCCGGCCGCTGCAGCGCAAGAGCCGGGGAAGCGACACACGCACACTGCTCGATGATCTCGAGCGCGGCAAGGCGGGGAGGTCTGCGGTATCAGTAAGGCTTTTCTTCCTTCCCGGGGCGCACTCTTGAGCGTTTGCGGACAAGGGGGACCAGACCGAGAAAAAGCATACTACACAGAAGAGGTCCCCTGAGAGCCAGGCCTCTTCTCCAGCAACACCCACCGTGTCTGCACTAGGCAGGGAGGCATTCTTTTAAGTCAATCGACAAGACCACCTTTAACAGTGAGAAGAAAATCAAAAAAGGCCGGCCGCGACCGCTCAACACCACCCAACGCTCACAGCCTACGGGAGAAGGCAGCGCGTGGTGGGCCGCTCTCGCCCAATCTCCCGAGATGGCCCTGAGAGAGCCTCTCTTTACCGCTTGCCTCGACCCCCTTTTCTCATCCTTGGTGCCATCTTAACCCTCGAGAACACGCCTCGCAGAGGAACACCACTAAAGGCCGGACCGCGCACAGGAGGCATACACGTCAGAGAACCGGGAAACGCCGCCGCCACTCAGAACCGGGCACCTCTGAAGATCGGCCTGGAATGCTCCAGGAGCACCACGAGGATCGCAAGCAGAGCGCGTGCACACGAGCCCGGTCGGGAGGGGCATGTGACGCGGCACATCAGCCGACCCTCCCCCGGCTCCGAGGGAGGAGGGCCAAAGAGACCACACACGGTGGGCACAGCAAAACGCGCGACAGGGAACGATGAAGCCCCCGGCGCGCCTCACAGGAACCCCCCCGAACCACAGCGAGGAGTGCGTGGGGGCTTTCACAGGGCTCAGGCCGGATAACCGCACCCCTGCCTTCCATACACCACCGGCAAAGGTGGGGAGGAGAGACGAGGGGCCCGCTGGCAGAAGGAGAAGAGCGGCCGCCATTCGCCATGAATGTCCGTACCTCGCCTGGCGCAGCTTAGGCCTCTGGCCCGAATGAACACAGGGCGAGCGCACCACATCGATCGACAAAGCAGAACCGGGAAGAACCGAGCGAGAGAGCACCACCACAGACCCAACACATGCCACAAAAAATAGAAAACAAAACAAAAAAAAAAGCTTCACACCTCCACACCAAAAAAAACAAAGCAGCGGTGCGGTGCGGTGGGTTCCACGGGGAATCCAATAAGAGAGGTGTGCACTCGGGAGGCACACAAGGCAGCAGAGGGGCCAGGCGTCTGGACCACCCTCAAACCCAAAAGGACTCATGGAGACTCGGGAGCTCCACAACCTGGGAGTGGGGGGGGTTGGTGGTTGAAAAAATAAAAACACTGTGCGCGCTCGGGAGGCACATAGGAGCAGGGGACCATGGAGACTCGGGAGCTCCACAACCTGGTCCCCGCACCAAAAAAAAAAAGAAAAAAGAAAAAAAAGCAACGGGACGGTAAGGGAGAAGCACTGAGAGACAGGTCCCACCGTCCAAACAGAGCGGGCGACAAACCACGAAACGGGGACGCCTGACACGCTTCAAACCATGGGCAAAAAAAGCAAGGAAGGCGGTCACCTCTCCCAAAAAGCCACTGGGTAAAGCACACACCGGCTCAAGCCCCAAGAGGCAGCGAGAAACCCGGGGACGCGGGCTGAGCTAGACGGGAAAAACACCCAGCAAGGCTAAGAAAAGAGACCGCCACCTAGCGTCCTTTAATGTCACCCAATTAAAGGACAGCGTGTCAGCACCTATCTGCAGGTACAGTAAGAACAGATAGCAACCACTAGAAGAATGACAACAGGTACGGAGAGTCATTCACAGACCAAAGAGAACTCCTGAAAGTGAGGCTGGGTGAAATGTCTCAAAAATGTCCCCATAGACAAGAGAACCGACCCTCAAAGGAACAACTGGTTGACCTCATAACCATGAAAGGACCGAGAGAACGAGGTGGACATGCCAGAAAGCCGGGCGCCCAGCCTCCTCCCCGGCCGAGGACCCTGCGACCACCCAGCTAGGGATGGAGAAGGGCAAGAAGAAAAAAACTTGGAAAAAAAATTTGTCCAAGAAACCGGGGAACCGGTGAACAGGGAAGACGGGACGAGAGCCTCCTCTCAGCCTCAGGATGGCAAGGCCCGCCGCTGAGGACCGAGGGTTCTGGAAAGGGAAAAAATAAAAAATAAAAAAGCTCCGAGAGTCCGGACCAGGGAGGCGAGAAAGCCGGGACCACAGCCTCCTCTCAACCTCAGGATGGCAAGGCCCGCCGCTGAGGACAGAGCGTTCTGGCAAGAGGAAAAAAAAATAAAATAGAAAGGGCCCAAGACCCCAACGTAGTCCTTGACGGCGCAGCGGGGAAGCCAGGATCAACCGCCCTGGGTGATTCTTCCTGCACAACCTCCTACACAGAGACCGTTCCCAAGCACGACACTGCCTCCGGGACACACCCGCCTGCCTGGGCGGGACTCTCATCACTCTTTCCGCCTCACAAAAGCCATTTCGTCCCTTCTTCAGTCAACGACCGAGTACCAGGAGCGTTGCAGAAATAGGCCACCGCTAGGGGGCGCCCGACAACCGACCGACATAGATCCCTCGCTCGGCCGCTGTGTCTTCACCTTCTCTGGCGTGACAGCATCCCCCCACGCTCACGCCCAGAGGTGGCACGGGCCCACAACAGCACAGGGAACTCCCCTGTCGGTTCCCACACCCCTCCCCACTCCACCCCCGAACACGGTGAACACGGCGGGCCGGGCTGGACATTCGGGGCTACGAAAACGAAAGTACGACCGAGACCACAGGCAGCTAGGAAAACAGGCGAATCGATCGCTCGCTCGCGGGGAAACAAAGAGCTTGTCTCACCTATCGGTGACAACACTAGGTGGGCCAGGGGCTTCTGCCACCATTAGGGCATGGTGAGAGGGAGGGACCGAGGGGGACCGAAGGGTACCGAGGGGGACAGAGGGGGACCGAGGGACTGAGGGAGGGGGGGAGGGAGGCGGCAATGGCAGTTCCCTGCCATCTAAGTCTCCTTTCACCATGGCCACTGCTTGCTAGCTTGCTTGCTTGCTTGCTTGCTTACTTTGTGGTTCTTTTTCTTCACCCCACTCCCCACGCCCTCAGCCCACACTTCTCAGACTAAATACCGAGTCGGAGAAAATTAAAACAGTCGTGGGATAGTTTTTTTTTAAATAATAATAATAATAATAATAAAATAAAAACAGTTTAAAAACAAAATCCCACTCGGATTTCATTTCCAGGAATAATATCGTCAGAGTGGTGTGTTGTCAACATTTTCACTTAGGACAGAAAAAAAATAAACAGATCACTTTAGTCATTTCTTGGAAGAGGGCCTAGGCTAGGGCTCCCTTCACAACCATTTGAAAGGATCAGAGTACTGAACATACAGATGCACAGTAATTACACCAACGTTTACTGGAAAGACACTAGGATGGTTCGCACTTGCGAGTTGCTGAAGATGATCTCCTGATGCTCGTGTTTTCAATTTCTGAGTGCTGCTGGCATGACAGACATGGGCCCTCACACTCAAGTTTATGAGACACTACCGAGAGCATGGAGCCCACAGGACAAGGCTTTGGCTTCCCCTTCCCCTCCCACATAAGCCAGATAAATAAATAAATAAATAAATAAATGCATGCTCAGCAGCAGAAGCATGAAAGCAGCTTCTCAGACCCTTTAGAGCTCCTGAGTACCGGGGTTACAGTCATGGCAGAGGATATGACTAGGCCAGGGCTCCCTTCACAACCACCATCCAGGCCTTCCTTCCTTCCTTCCTTCCTTCCTTCCTTCCTTCCTTCCTTTTTTAAATGCTAGTTTACTAAAATTTTAGTTATTTTTAATTGGGTTGGGAGGCTAGAAATTTTTGGGTTTTCGTGAGTGGGAAGACATATGAAAGTAAGGAAGAAAGGAAGGGAAGAAGGAAGGAAGGAAGGAAGGAACAAAGGATGGCGAGAAGGATCAGAGCATTGAATATACAGGTGCACAGTCCTTACACCAATGCTGACTGCAGATAGAAAATAAGAGGAAGAAAAAAAAATAGAATGTCACCAAAAGGACAGCCTGGTCTAGAGAGAGAGAGAGAAGAGAGAGAGAGAGAGAGAGAGAGAGAGAGAGAGAGAGAGAGAGAGAGAGAGAAGAAATGTGAATTTACAGATAGGAATTAAGAAAGAAAAAAAAAGAAACAGAACGTTACCAAGAAGACAGCCGGGCCAGGTCTATAAACTGAGTTCCAAGACAGCTAGGGCTGTTACACAGAGAAACTGTGCCTCAAAAAAATAATAAAAGAAGAAAAAGCAAGCAAGAAAATTGCAGGGTGTTTTTAAGAGCACTGACTGTTCTTACAAAGGTACTGAGTTCAATTCCTGGCTCACAACCATCTGTAA
Source organism: Microtus obscurus (assembly GCA_963919715.1). Lineage (NCBI taxonomy): Eukaryota > Metazoa > Chordata > Mammalia > Rodentia > Cricetidae > Microtus > Microtus obscurus. The sequence goes on along the minus strand of CAWTZC010000196.1, from coordinate 304,848 downwards.
TGGGGTCTGGTGCCCTCTTCTGGCCTTCAGACACACATGGAAGAAATGCTGTATACATAATAAATAAATAAATTTAAAAAAAAGAAAAGATTGGGCTGGAGAGATGGCTCAGTGGTTAAGAACATTGTCTGCTCGTCCAAAGATCCTGAGTTCAATTCCCAGCAACCACATAATGGCTGACAACCATCTGTAATGAGGTCTGGTGCCCTCTTCTGGCCTGCAGACATACACACAGACAGAATATTGTATACATAATAAATAAATAAATATTTTTTTAAAATAAAAAGAAAGGATTGTATTTGCAGCAAAAGTGTTCATAAAGAAGTCCTGGGCCATGTAATGAAATAGTTTGTCTGAAACACAAATAAAAAGACAAGTCCTCCTGTCTCAAAAAAAAAGTCAAATTAAAATGTGAAATAAAACAAAGAAGGGGCATTTTGTTTTGTTTTGTTTTTCTAAGAAACCTGAAAATTACTGAATTCAACAATATCCAACTTCAGCAAGAAGGTAGTGTTTAAAGGTTCAGCAAGGAATCCTAGCTGTTGGGAAGGGCTGGTGACCTTGAACTTTACTAGTCTCTGAAATCTGCATTCTTACTTTTACCAGGTGCCCTCAGGGGACAGGAGTGGAGGCCAGGCCCCTGCAACTTTAGATTTCCTAGATCACCTACAGGTGCTTATGATTCCTTGGCCTGCTTAGAGAAAGACACAGGAGACATGAGACACAGAGAAAAAAAATTTATATATATATATATATATATATATATATATATATATATATATATATAGAGAGAGAGAGAGAGAGAGAGAGAGAGAGAGTTAAAGGTATTATACAGAAAAACCCTGCACCAAAAATAAAAAATAATAAAAGAAGAAAACAGAAAAAAAATACAAGTAAGGAAAAAGAAAGGAAGGAAGGAAGGAAGGAAAATCAGGTGTTTCCTTTTTTTGTTATTCTCAGGTTATTTTATTTTAATTTATTTTTTTTAATTGCAGCAGCAGCAGTATATTTTGGGCAGCTGCCTAGCTGGGTAATGGTGGCAGCACATTTCTTTATTCTCGGTTCTCAGCCCTCAGAAATCAGGAGAGGCACAGGCAGGCAGATTGCTGTGAGTTTGAGGCTACTTTGTTCTGCACTGTCAGCTTCCCCTGCCCCTCTGACATAAGCCAGATACATAAATGATTACCCAGCAGCAGAAGCATGGAATGAGCTTCTCAGACCCTTTACAGCTCCTGAGTAATGGGGTACTGGGGTTACAGCAGACATGGCAGAGGATGCAACCAGGTCATGGCTCCCTTCTCAGCCACCAACCGGGGCCCTAGCTCTGCCTTCCTTTGTTCTTTTGTTTCTTCATTTTCTTTCTTTTTATCTGTCTTTCTTTTCTTTTTCTTGGCTAATGGTGGTACACGCCTTTAATTCCAGCACTCGGTGGTCTGGTCTCCAAAAGCTAGTTCCAGGACTGACTCAATTAGAGAGAACTAGAGAGAAACCCTGTCACAAACAAACAAACAAACAAACAAAAGAATAAAGTATTACATAAATCAATAGATGCATACATAGATGGAAGAATAGATGGACAGATAGACAGACAGACAGACCCACACCCCATCTTCTGTCTTCTGAAGGTACCAGGCTCTCTCACAGGGGTCAGGCAGAAACGCAGGCAGTGTATGTGTGTGATTTCAAGCAAGCCTAAATGTGATATATAGGGTATGATAGGATAATGTCAGTATTAAATTGGGGTAGGTCTCAGGAGCACAAGAACCCAAATCTGTGCTGTACTCCCTGTGACCAGAAGAGGGCACTAGATCCCCACCATGTGGTTTCTGGACATTCCAGAAATTCCATCTCTCCAGTTCTCATTCTTTCATTGTTCCTCCTGCATCTAGTCAGAGAGAGTGGGCAACTTTCCTCCCTGCTTCTGTGAAGTATCTGTGTCTGTCACGTCCTGGATAGCCAGAGTGCCCGCCACCTGTGCCTGAGATAGATGTGGCCGGCAGCTCTGGGTGGGGCTGGGGGGGGAAGGGAGAGAGTGGGTCCCCTGGAGAGCCTTGGGCAGAGGCTCTGTGGATTCCCTGCAGGAGGCCTCACTGCCTCTGAGGAGCCCATGGGGGAGGAGGGGAGAAAGGGAAGGTCAACCATACAGTCCTGCCTGGCTTTTGTTTGCTTTGCTTTGTTTTGTTTTGTTTCCGGGTACAGCTGTGACCAGGTCTGAATCCAGGACAGACTCCAAAGCTAGAGAGAAATCCTGTCTCAGAAAACAAAAATAAATAAATAAACAAATAAATTAATGAATAGATAGATAGATAGATAGATAGATAGATAGATAGCCAGACAGAGAGATGATAAAAACACCTCCAAGATCAGGGAGACCAAGGCAGGCAGAAGATCACTGTGAGTTTAAGGCTCCCTTGTTCTGCAGATTGAGATTCAGGACAGGCAAGGCAAAGTGACACAGAGAAACCCTGTTTTCAAAAAAAAGGTGGGGGCTGGAGAGATGGCTCTGTGGTTAAGAGTACTGACTGCTCTTCCAGAGGAATCAGGTTCAATTCTTACCACCCACATGGCAGTTAACAGCTGTCGGTAACTCCAAGATCTGACACCCTCAGATAGACATACATGCAGGCAAAACACCAATGCCGATAAAATAAAAATAAAGAAATTATTAGAAAGAAATATATGAAAAAGGTTCTTTAGTGCATGCCTTTAATCCCAGCATTAGGAAGCAGTGGCAGATGGAGCTCTGTGAGTCTGGAGGCCAGTCTTGTCTACAAAGAGAGTCCCAGAGCATACAAGGGTACACAACGAAACCGTATGCTGAACAACCACAAATAAACAAAGAGATAATGCAATAAAAATGTTTGAGAGTTCAAATAATTGACTTCATCCACAATAAAAGAATATAAAAATAAAAATATCAAATGCACTTGAACACATTGGCACAGGAGACTGCTTCCTAAATAGAACCCCAGTAGCGCAGACACTGAGAGAAACAATTAATAAGTGAGACCTCCTGAATCTGAGAAGCTTCTGTAAAGCTAAGAACATGGCCAACAAGACAAAATGACGGCCTACAGAACGGGGAAAAGATCTTCACTAACCCCACATCAGACAGAGGTCCTGATCTCCAAAATACACAAAGAACTCAAGAAATTGGTCATCAAAAGAACACATAATCCAATTTAAAAAAATGGAATACAGACTTAAACAGAGAACTCTCAACAGAGGGATCTAAAATGGTTGAAAGACACTTAAATGTTGGGTCGAGGGGGGGTGGGTCATGCAAAGATGAGAACACCACCAAGTCTGATAAACTAGAAGCAAACTTTATTCCAGAAACCAGATCCAAGGAAAACCAGAAGCAAACTTAAAAACACACCGCGAGTCACAGAAGCTTATCAGCTAGCTGAGACCAGAGGCAGAGTTTGGGCTTCTGACACTGTGGCAAAAGGCCAGTTTCTGAAACCAATGTTTATAGTAAGGACGGTGGTGGCGCAGGCCTTTAATCCCAGCACTAGGGAGGCAGAGGCAGGCGGATCTCTGTGAGTTGGAGACCAGCCTGGTCTACAAAAGCTAGTTCCAGATCAGGCTCCACAACCACAGAGAAACCCTGTCTCGAAAAGCCAAAATAAATAAATAAATAAATAATTATAATTACAGTAGGGGCATCAAGCATTAGCTCTGAACAAAGGAATTTTATAAGCTTGCCCTGACCCGTGGGTCAGTCAACATCAGATCCTAAGGAGGGGAGTGAGTTTTAACTAGGCAACTATCATGAAATATGTTTCAAAGTAGATTTCTTCACCAAATATGAGACCATGCGGTAGTGTGGTTTTATTTCAGTGTGTGTGTGTGTGTGTGTGTGTGTGTGTGTGTGTTTCTCTGACTCTCTTGTACATTGAGTTTAACTTCAGATTTTATTTGTTTTTTCTCAGTGTGCTCATGTCTGTCCGTGTGTGTGTGTGTGTGTGTGTGTGTGTGTGTGTTTACATATGTGTGTGGGAGGGGATCACAATTAAAAACATTGTAGTGAAGGCCCTTTGTAGACAGCCCCCAGGACTGCCTTCCTTTGTTCTTTTGTTTCTTCATTTTCATTCTTTCTATCTGTCTTTCTTTAGTTCAATTTTAATTTTTTTGTTTTGTTTTGTTTCTTGAGACAGGGTTTCCCTGCATGACAGTCCTACCTAGCTTTTCTGGAACTAGCTCTTGTAGACCATGCTGGCCTTGAACTCCCAGAGATTCACCTGCATCTGCCTCCTGTTCGCTGGGAATAAAGGCATGTGCTACCACTGCCCACCCATTTTCAAGTTTTATTTAAATCTATCAGTGTGTCTTTTGTATGTGTGGGAGACAGGGAAGGTGTCACACATTTCCAAACATTTTCATAACTGCACTTAGCACTGCACTCTTTTACATTTTATTTTACTTTTATTTGAGACAGTGTTTCCAGTTGTGTAGTTTAATTTCAATTTCTTAAAGAATTTTTTATGATTTATTTAACTTTATTTTATGTGCAGTGGTATGAAGGTGTCAGATCACCCAGAAACTGGATTTACAATCACTAGGAGCTGCCATGCAGGTGCTGGGAATTGAACCCAATTCCTCAGGAAGAGCCACCAAACTAGCTCTCCAGGCTCTTAATTTAAAAGTTTATTTATGTGGCTCTGGGTGTGCCTGTGCCTGTGTTTGTGTTTGGTGTGTGTGTTGTGGGGGTGGCTTTTGACCTCACCAGATGAAGGCATTCAAGAGCACTGGCTCCAATTCTGGCAGAGACAGGATCGCTGGGAGTTTCAGGCCAGTCTGGTCTACAAGAAAGGAGCTAGTTCCAAGAACAGTCTCCAAAGCAACAGAGAAACCCTGTCTCATAAAGCAAAACACAAAACCAAACAAAAAATATGTAAAGTGAGAGGGAGAAAGAGAGAGAGAGAGAGAGAGAGAGAGAGAGAGAGAGAGAGAGAGAGAGAGAAATGTGAATTTACAGATAGGAATTAAGAAAGAAAAAAAAAGAAACAGAACATTGCCAGACTGTTCTTACAAAGGTACTGAGTTCAATTCCTAGCCACCATATGGTGGGCTCACAACCATCTGTAATGGGGTCTGGTGCCCTCTTCTGGCCTTCAGACATACATGGAAGGAATGCTGTATTATACATAATAAATAAATAAATTTAAAAAAAAAAGAAAAGATTGTATTTGCAGCAAAAGTGTTCATAAAGAAGTCCTGGGCCATGTAATGAAACAGTTTGTCTGAAACACAAATGAAAAGACAGGTCCTCCTGTCTCAAAAAAAAAAGTCAAATTAAAATGTGAAATAAAACAAAGAAGGGGCTTTTTGTTTTGTTTTGTTTTGTTTTTCTAAGAAACCTGAAAATTACTAAATTCAACAATATCCAACTTCAGCAAGAAGGTAGTGTTTCCCAGCTTCAACCAGAAAGCAGCAAATAGGCATTTCTAGGCCCTGTCACCAGAAGAGAGCACTAGATTTCCACCATGTGGTTTCTAGAAAGTCCAGAAATTCCATCTCTTCAGTTCTGATTCTTTCAATCACTGCAGGCAGGCCTGCCTGCATTTAGTGAGAGAGTGGACACCATTCCTCGTTCCTTCCTGTTTCTCACGTGTTCGTGTCTGTCACATCCTGGGTAACCAGAGGGCCCGCCACCTATGCCTGAGATGTAGCCTGGGACTGGGGGAAGGGAGAGAGTGGGTTCCCAGGGGAGCCTTGGGCAGAGGATTCCCTGCAGGAGGCCTCAACCCCTCTCAGGAGCCCATGGGGAAGGTGTGAAGGGAAGGTCAACATACAGTCAGTCCTGCACAGCTTATGACAATTTATTTGTGCTCCTGTATTGCTGGTGGGAATGCAAGCTGGTCCAGCCCCTTGGGATGTCAGCGTGGTGATTTCTCAGAGAAGTAGGAAACAACCTTCCTCAAGACCCAGCAATACCACTTTTGGGTATATATCCAAGATTTCTGTTCAATTGAATGTTAAAGTGTGCCACCACCACCCAGTCAGAGAGAAGAATTTTTTTTTTATGATTTCTTTAACTTTATATGTGCAATGGTGTGAGGGTGTCAGATCACCCAGGAACTGGATTTACAATCACGTATGAGCTGCCGTATGGGTACTGGGTATGCAAACCACTTCCACAGAGCCACTGAGCCATCTCTCCAAGCTATTAATTTAAAAAATAAAATATGTTTCTCTGGGTGTGCCTCTGTGTGTGTGGGGGGGGGGCGCATAGGTCTGTGGAAGCATCGGTTCTGCATACAGAGGTCTGCGGGGGCAGCGGGTCTGCAGACAGAGGTCCAGTGGGGGCATCGGCTCTGCAGACAGAGGTCCAGTGGGGGCTTCGGGTCCGCAGAATGAGGTCTGTGGGGGCATCGGGTACGGAGACAGAGGTCTGCGTTGGCATCTGGTTTGCACACAGAGTCTGCGAGGACATAGGGTCTGCAGAAAGATGACTGCCGGGGCATCGGTTCTGCATACAGAGGTCTGTGTGTGCATCAGCTCTGCTGACAGAGGTCTGCGGGGTCAGCAGACGGATGATCACTGAGGGCATGAGGTCTGCAGACAGACGTCTGTATGGGCATCGAGACTGCAGACAGAGGTATGTGCAGGCATCAGGTCTGCAGACTGAGGTCTATGAGGGCATTGGGTATGGAAACAGAGGTCAGCGGGGGCATGGTCTGAAGACAGAGTTTGCGAGGGCATCGGGTCTGCAGATAGGGGTCTGTGCTGGCATTCCGTCTGCAGACAGAGGTCTGTGGGGGCATCCGGTCAACAGACAGCGTCTGTGGGGTATCAGGTCTGCAGAGAGAGGTCTGTGGGGCCATCGGGTCTGTAGACAGAGGTCTGTGGTGGCATTGTGTCTGCAGACGGAGGTCCTCTGGGGGCATCGGGACTGCCGACAGACGTCTGTGGTGGCATTGGGTCTGCAGACAGAGGTTTGTGGGGGCATCGGGTCTGCCGACAGTGGTCTGCGGGGGCTTCTGGTCTTCAGACAGAGTCTGCGCAGGCATCGGGTCTGCAGACAGAGGTCTGCTGGGGGCAGTGGGTCTGCAGACAGAGGTCTTTCGGGGCATCGGGTCTGCAGATAGGGGTCTCTGCTGGCATTGTGTCTGCAGAGGACTGTGGTGGCATCCGTTCAACAGAAAGGGTCTGTGGGGCATCAGGTCTGCAGACAGATGTCCAGTGGGGGCATCAGGTCTGCCGACAGAGATCAAATGGTCATCGGGTCTGCAAACAATGGTCTGTGGGGGCATCGGGTCTGCAGACAGAGGTCTGTGGGGGCATCGCTTCTGCAGACAGAGGTCTCTGGGTTCATCGGGTCTGCAGACAGAGGTCTGTAGAGGCATCGGTTCTGCAGACAGAGGTCTCTGGGCGTATCGGGTCTCAAGACAGAGGTCTCTGGGGGCATCGGGTCTCAAGACAGAGGTCCCCTGGGGGCATCGGGTCTGCAGACAGAGGTCCGATGGGGGCATCGGGTCTGTAGACAGATGTCCGGTCGGGGCATCGGGTCTGCAGACAGAGGTCTGTGGGGGCATCCGGTCTGCAGACAGAGTCTGCGGGGGCATCGGGTCTGCACACGGATGTCAGCTGAGGGCATGAGGTCTGCAGACAGCAGTCTGTGTGTGCATCGAGACTGCAGACAGAGGTATGTGGGGGCATCAGGTCTGCAGACTGAGGTCTGTGGGGGCATCCAGTCTGCAGACAGAGTCTGCAGGGGCATCCGGTCTGCAGTCATAGGTCTGTGGAGGCATTGGGTCTGCAGACAGAGGTCTGGGCGACATCGGGTCTGCAAACAAAGGTCTGTGGGGGCATCGGGTCTGCAGACAGAGGTCTGTGGGGGCATCGGTACTGCAGACAGAGCTCTGTGGAGTCATCGGGTCCACAGACTGAGGTCTGTGGGGGCATTGGTTTCGGAGAAAGAGGTCTGCGTGGGCAACTGGTGTACAGACAGAGTCTCCGAGGGCATCGGGTCTGCAGACAGAGGTCTGTGTGGGTGTCGGGTCTGCAGTTGGACGACCACTGTTGGCATCAGGTCTGCACACAGAGGTCTGTGGGCGCATCGGGTCTGCAGACAGACGACCTCTGTTGGCATCAGGTCTGCAGACAGAGGTCCACTGGGGACATCGGTTCTGCAGACAGAGGGTCTGTGGGGCATCGTTTCTGCAGAGAGAGGTCTGTGGTGGCATCAGGTCTGCAGACAGAGGTGCGCTGGGGGCATCTGGAACAGAGGTCTGTGGGTTCATCGGGTCTGCAGAAAGAGGTTTGTGGTGGCATCGGGTCTGTAGACAGAGGTCGGTGGGGTCATCCGGTCAACAGACAGCGTCTGTGGGGCATCAGGTCTGCAGAGAGAGGTCTGTGGGGCCATCGGGTCTGTAGACAGAGGTCTGTGGTGGCATCGTGTCTGCAGACGGAGGTCCGCTGGGGGCATCGGTTCTGCAGACAGAGGTCTCTGGGTTCATCGGGTCTGCAGACAGAGGTCTGTCAAGGCAACGGTTCTGCACACAGAGGTCTCTGAAGGTATCTGGTCTCAAGACAGAGGTCTCTGGGGGCATCGGTTCTGCAGAGAGAGGTCTGTGGTTGCATCAAGTCTGCAGACAGTGGTCTGTGGTGGCATCGGGTGTGCAGACAGAGGTCTGGGATTGCATCGGGTCTGCAGACAGAGGTCCGCTGGGGGCATCGGGTCTGCAGACAGAGGTTTGTGGGGGCATCGGGTCTGCAGTCAGAGGTTTGTGGGGGCATCGGGTATGGAGAGAGAGGTCTGTGTGTGCATTGAGACTGCAGACAGAGGTATGTGGGGGCATCATTTCTGCAGACAGAGGTCTCTGGGTTCATCGGTGTGCAGACAGAGGTCTGTAGAGGCATCGGTTCTGCAGACAGAGGTCTCTGTGGGTATCGGGTCTCAAGAAAGAGGACTCTGGGGGCATCGGGTCTGCAGACAGAGGTCTGTGTGGGCATCCAGTCTGCAAACAGAGTCTGCGGGGGCATCGGGTCTGCAGACAGAGGTCTGCGGGGGCATTGGTTCTGCATACAGTGGTCTCTGGGGTCTTCGGGTCTGCAGAGTGAGGTTTGTCATGGCATCGGTTCTGGAGACAGAGGTCTGTGGTGGCATCGAATCTGCATACAGAGGTCTGTGGGGGCATCCAGTCTGCAGACAGAGGTCTGGGATGGCATCGGGTCTGCAGACAGAGGTCCGCTGGGGGGCATCGGGTCTGCAGACAGAGGTCCGCTGGGGGCATCGGGTCTGTAGACAGATGTCCGCTGGGGCCATCGGTTCTGCTGACAGAGGTCTGTGGGGGCATCCGGTCTGCAGACAGAGTTCTGTGGCGGTTTCGGGTCTGCAGACGAGATGTCTGCTGAGGGCATGAGGTCTGCAGACAGAGGTCTGTGGGGGCATCGAGTCTGCAGACAGAGGTATGTGGGGGCATCAGGTCTGCAGACTGAGGTCTATGGGGGCATTGTGTATGGAGACAGAGGTCTGCGGGGGCATGGTCTGCAGACAGAGTCTGCGGGGGGCATCGGATCTGCAGACAGAAGTCCAGTGGGGGCATCGGGTCTGCAGACAGAGGTCTGTGTGTGCATCGAGACTGCAGACAGACGTATGTGGGGGCATCAGGTCTGCAGATTGAGGTCTATGGGGGTATTGGGTATGGAGACAGAGGTCTGCGGGGCATGGTATACAGACAGAGGTCTGAGGGCGCATCGGGTTTGCAGACCAACAACCGCTGTCGGCATCAGGTCTGCACACTGAGGTCTATGGGGGCATCTGGTCTGTAGACAGAGGTCTGCGGGGGCATCTGGTCTGCAGACAGAGGTCTGTGCGGGCATCGGGTATGCAGACAGAGGGCCTGTTGTGGCATCGGGTCTGCAGACGGAGGTCCTCTGGGGGCATCGGGTCTGCAGACAGAGGTCTGTGGGGGCATCCGGTCTTCAGACGGAGGTCCGCTGGGGTCATCGGGCCTGCAGACTGAGGTCTGTGAGGAGATTGAGTATGGAGACTGAGGTCTGCTGGGGTATGGTCTGCAGACAGAGTATGCGGGGGCATCGGGTCGGCAGACAGAGGTCTGATCTGTAACGGGTCTGCAGACAGAGGTGTGTGGGGGCATTGGTACTGCAGAAAGAGCTCTGTAAGGACATCGGGTCCGCAGACTGAGGTCTGTGGGGGCATGGTTATGGAGACAGAGGTCTGCGTTGGCATCGGGTCTGCAGACAGAGGTCTGAGGGAGCATCGGGTCTGCAGACCGATGACCGCTGTCGGCCTAAGGTCTGCACACACTGGTCTATGTGGGCTTCCGGTCTGTAGACAGAGGTCTGCGGGGGCATCTGGTCTGCAGACAGAGTCTGCGAGGGCATTGGGTCTTCAGACAGAGTTCTACAGGGGCCATCGGGTCTGCAGACAGAGTTCTCTGGGGTCATCGGGTCTGCAGACTGACGTTTGTCGTGGCATTGGTTCTGCAGACAGAGTCTTCGAGGACATAGGGTCTGCAGACAGAGGTCTGCTGGGACATCTAGTCTGCAGACAGAGTCTGTGAGTGCATGGGGTCTGCACAGAGAGTCTGCGGAGGCATCGGGTCTGCAGACAGAGGGTCTGTGGGGCATCGTTTCTGCAGAGAGCGGTCTGTGGGGGCATCAGGTCTGCTGACAGAGGTGCGCTGGGGGTATCTGGTCTGCAGACAGAGGTCTGTGGGTTCATCGGGTCTGCAGAAAGATGTTTGTGGTGGCATCGGGTATGTAGACAGAGGTCTGTGGTGCCATTGTGTCTGCAGCGGGAGGTCGGCTGGGAACATCGGGTCTGCAGACAGACGTCTGTGGGGGCATCGGGTCTGCATACAGAGGTTTGTGGGGGCATCGGGTCTGCAGACAGAGTTCTGTGGGGGCATCGGGTCTGCTGACGGAGGTCCACTGGGGTCATCGCGTCTGCAGACTGAGGTCTGTGGGGACATTGAGTATGGAGACAGAGGTTTGCGGGGGTATGGTCTACAGACAGATTCTGCGGGGGCATCCGGTCTGCAGACAGACGACCACTGTTGGCATCGGGTCTGCAGACAGAGGTCTATGGGTGCATCAGGTTTGGAGACAGAGGTCTGCGGGGACATCTGGTCAACAGACAGAGTCTGCGGGGGCATCGGGTCTGCATACAGCGGTCAGTGGGGGCATCAGGTCTGCAGACAGGGGAGTGTGAGGGCATTGCATCTGCAGACAGAGGTAAGCTGGGGGCATCGGGTCTGCATACAAAGGTCTGTTGGGGCACCAGGTATGCAGATAGTGGTGTCCTGGGCACAGCTGGCCTGCAAAGGGGTCCTTAGGGGGATCAGGTCTGCATACAGTGGTCTCTGGAGTCATCGGGTCTGCAGAGTGAGGTTTGTCATGGCATCGGTTCTGGAGACAGAGGTCTGTGGAGGAATCGGGTCTGCAGACAGGGGAGTGTGAGGGCATCGCGTCTGCAGACAGAGGTAAGTTGGGGGCATCTGGTCTGCAGACAGAGGTCTGTAGGGGCATCAGGTCTGCAGACAGAGGTCTGTGTGGGCATCGGGTCTGCCGACAGAGATCTGTGAGGTCATCGGGTCTGCAGATAGAGGGTCTGTGGGCCATCGTTTCTGCAGAGAGAGGTCTGTGGGGGCATCGGGTCTGCATACAGAGGTCCGCTGGGGACATTGGTTCTGCAGACAGAGGGTCTGTGGGGCATCGTTTCTGCAGAGAGAGGTCTGTGAGGGCATCGGGTCTGCAGAGGGAGGTGCGCTGGGGGCATCTGGTCTGCAGTCAGAGGTCTGTGGGTTCATCGGTTATGCAGACAGAGGTCTGTTGGGCATCGGAACTGCAGACAGAGGTCTGGGGGGCATCCGGTCAAAAGACAGGGTCTGTGTGGCATCAGGTCTGCAGAGAGAGATCTGTGGGGTCATCAGTCTGCAGATAGAGGTTTGTGGGGGCATCAGATTTGCAGACAGATGTGCGCTGGGGCATCGGGTCTGCAGACTAATGATCAGTGGTGCATCGTGTCTGCAGAGAGAGGTCTATGGGAGCATCGGGTATTCAGACAGAGGTCCGCTGGGGGCATCTTGTCTGCAGACAGAGGTCTGTGGAGGCATCGGGTCTGCAGACGGAGATCCGCTGGGGGCATCAGTTCTACAGACAGAGGTCTTTGGTGGCATCGGGTCTGCAGACAGATGACCACTTTTGACAACAGGTCTGCAGACAGTGGTCTATGGGGGCATCGGTTCTGTAGACAGAGGTCTGCGGGGCCATCTGGTCTGCAGACAGCGTCTGCTAGGGCATCAGGTCTGCAGACAGAGGTCTGGGATGGCATCGGGTCTGCAGACAGAGGTCCGCTGGGGGCATCGGGTCTGCAGACAGAGGTCAGTACGGGCATCGGGTCTGTAGACAGAGGTCTGTGGAGGCATCGGGTCTGAAGACAGAGGTCTGTGGGGGCATCGGGTCGGCATAAAGATGTCTCTGGGCGCATCGGGTCTCCAGCCAGAGCTCCTTGGGAGATTTGGGTCTGCAGACAGAGGTCTGTGGGAGCATCGGTTCTGCAAACGGAGGTCCGCTGTGGGCATCGGGTCTGCAGACAGAGGTCTGTGGGCGTATCTGGTCTGCAGACAGAGGTCTGTGTCAGCATCAGGTCTGCAGACACAGGTCTGTGGGGGCATCGAGTCTGCAGACAAAGGTCTGTGGGGGCATCGGGTCTGCAGACAGAGGTATGTGGGGGCCTCCGGTCAAAGCACAGGGTCTGTGTGGCATCAGGTCTGCAGAGAGAGGTCTGTGGGGTCATCAGTCTGCAGATAGAGGTTTGTGGTGGCATCAGGTCTGCAGACAGATGTCCACTGGGGGCATCGTGTCTGCATACTGATGATCTGTTGTGCGTCTTGTCTGCAGTGAGAGGTCTGTGGGAACATCGGGTCTTCAGACAGAGGTCCACTGGGGGCATTGTGTCTGCAGACAGAGGTCTGTGGAGGCATCGGGTCTGCAGACTGAGGTCCGCTGGGGGCATCAGTTCTACAGACAGAGGTCTTTGGTGGCATCGGGTCTGCAGACAGTCGACCGCTTTTGACATTAGGTCTGCAGACCGGGGTCTATGGGGGCATCAGTTCTGTAGACAGAGGTCCGTTGGGACTTCAGGTATGCAGACAAAGGTCCACTGGGGGCATCTGGTCTGCAGACATATTGTCTGTAAGGGCATAGTGTCTGCCGACAGAGGTCTAAGTGACATCATGTCTGCAGAGAGAAATATGTGGGTCATCGGGTCTGCACACAGAGGTCTGTGGGGGCAACGGGTCTGCAGATAGAGGTCTGTGGTGGCATTGGGTCTGCAGACAGAGGTCTGTGAGGGCATTGGGTATAGAGACAGAGATCTTTGTTTGCATCGGGTCTGCAGACAGAGGTCTCTGGGGCCATCGGTTCTAAAGACAGAGGTCTGTGGGGCAACGGGTCTAAAGACAGAGGACCGTGAAGGCATCAGTTCTGTAGACAGAGTTCTGCGGGGGCATCTGGTCTGCAGACAGAGTCTGCTAGTGCATCGGGTCTGCAGACTGAGGTCTGCAGGGGGGCATCGGGTATGCAGACAGAGGTGCGCTGGGGACATCGGGTCTGCAGACAGAGGTCTGTGATGGAATGGGGTCTGCAGACAGAGGTCTCTAGGGGCATCGGTTCTGCAGACAGAGGTCTGCGGGGGAACATCGGGTCTGCAGACAGAGGTCTTTGGAGGCATCGGGTCTGCAGACAGAGGTCTGTGGGGGCATCGGAACCCCAGACAAAGGTCTCTGTTGTCATCGGGTCTGCATACAGTGGTCTGTGGAGGCATCGGGTCTGCAGACAGAGGATTCTGGGGGCATCGGGTCTGCGGACAGAGGTCCACAGGGTATTCGGGTCTGCAGACCGTGGTCTGTGGGGGACTCGGGTCTGCAGACAGAAGTCTGTGGGGCATCGGGTCTGCAGACAGAGGTTTGTGGGACATTGGGTCTGCAGAAGGACGTCCGCTGGTGTCATCGGGTTTGCAGACAGAAGTCTCTGGCGGCATCGGGACTGCAGACAGAGATCTGGGATGGCATCAGGTCTGCAGACAGATTTCTGTGGGGGCATCAGGTCTGCAGACAGTGGTCACTGGGGGCCTCGGGTCTGCAGACAGAGGCCTTTAGAGGCATTGGGTTGCAGACAGCGGTCTGTGGGGGCATCGGATCCCCAGACAAAGGTCTCTGTTGTCATCGGGTCTGCATACAGTGGTCTGTGGAGGCATCGGGTCTGCAGACAGAGGATTCTGGGGGCATCGGGTCTGCGGACAGAGGTCCACAGAGTATTCGGGTCTGCAGACAGGGGTCTGTGGGGGAATCGGGTCTGCAGACACAGGTCTGTGGGGTATTGGGTCTGCAGACAGAGGTTTGTGGGACATCGGGTCTGCAGATGGACGTCCGCTGGTGTCATCGGGTTTGCAGACAGAGGTCTCTGGGGGCATCAGGACTGCAGACAGAGGTCTGGGATGGCATCAGGTCTGCAGAAAGAGGTCTGTGGGGGCATCGGGACTGCAGACAGATGTCTGTTGGGGCATTGTGTCTGCAGACAGACGACCCCTTTTGGCATCACGTCTGCAGACAGAGGTCTGTGGCAGCATCAGGTTTGCAGACAGAGGTCTTAGTGGGCATCGGGTCTGCAGACAGAGGTCTCTGGGGGCATCTTGTCTACAGACAGAGGTCTGTGGGGGCATCGGGTCTGCAGACAGAGGTCTTCGGGGTTATGGTTTGCAGACAGAGTCTGCGGGGCATCACATCTGCAGACAGAGGTCTGTTGGGGCTTTGGGTCTGCAGACAGAGGTTCGTGGGGGCATCAGGCCTGCAGACAGAGGTCTGTGTGGGCATCGTGTCTGCCGACAGAGGTCTAAGGGGCATCGCGTCTGCAGAGAGAGATCTGTGGGTCATCGGGTCTGCAAACAGATGTCTGCTGGGGCATCTGGTCTGCAGACAGAGTCTGCTAAGGCATCAGGTCTGCAGACAGAGGTCTGTGCGGGAATGGGGTCTGCAATTAGAGGTCTGTGGCCACATCGGGTCTGCAGACAGAGGTCTGTGGGACCATTGGTTCTGCAGGCAGAGGCCTATGGGGGCATTGGGTCTGCAGACAGTGGTCACTGGGAGCATCGCTTCTGCAGACAGAGGTCCTCTGGCGGCATCGGGTCTGCAGACAGAGGCCTCTTGGGGCATCGGGTATGCAGACAGAGGTCTATGGCGGCATCAGGTCTGCAGACAGAGGTCTGTGGTCGGATCGCGTCTGCAGACAGAGTTCTGTCGGGCATCCGGTTTGCGAACAGAGGTCTATGGGCGCATCGGGTCTGCAGACAGAGGTCTAAGGGGCATCGCGTCTGCAGAGAGATATCTGTGGGTCATCGGGTCTGCAAACAGAGGTCTGCTGGGGGCATCGGGTCTCCAGACAGAGGTGTTTGGAGGCATCGGGTCTGCAGACAGAGGTCCGTTGTGGACATCAGGTCTGCAGACAGAGGTCTCTTGGTGTATCTGGTCTACAGACAGAGATCCGTGGGGTCATCAGTATTGCAGACAGAGGGTTGTGGGGGGCATCGGGTCTGCAGACAGAGGTCTGCGGGGGCATCGGGTCTGCAGACAGAGGTCTGTGGGGGCATCCCGTCTGCAGACAGAGGTCTGTGCTGTCATCGGGTCTGCACACAGCGGTCATTGGGAGCATCGGGTCTACAGAGAGAGGTCTGTGTGGGCATCGGGTCTCCAGACAGAGGTCTGTGGGGGCATCGTGTCTGCACACAGAGGTCTCTGGGGGCATCTGTTCTGCATACAGTGGTGTGTGGGGTCATCGTGTCTGCAGACAGAGGACTCTTGGGGCATCAGGTCTGCAGTCAGAGGTCTACAGGGGTTTTGGTTCTGCAGACAGGGGTCTGTGGGGGCATCGGGTCTGCAGACAGAGGTCTATGGCGGCATCGGGTCTGCAGACAGAGGTCTGTGGTGGGATCGGGTCTGCAGACAGAGTTCTGTTGGGGCATTGAGTGTACAGACAGACGTCTTTGGGTGCATCGGGTCTGCAGACAGTGGTCTCTGGGGGCATCGGGTCTCCAGACAGAGGTGTTTGGAGGCATCGGGTCTGCAGACGGAGGTCCGCTGTGGACATCGGGTCTGCAGACAGATGTCTCTGGGGGTATCTGGTCTACAGACAGAGATCCGTGGTGGCATCGGGATTGCAGACAGAGGTTTGTGGGGGCATCGGGTCTGCAGACAGAGGTCTGCGGGGGCATCGGGTCTGCAGACAGAGGTCTGTGGGGCATCCGCTCTGCAGACAGAGGTCTCTGGGGGCATCGGGTCTGCAGACAGAGGTCTATGGAGGCATCGGGTCTGCAGAGAGAGGTTTGTGGGGGCATCGGTTCTGCAGACAGAGGTCTGTGGGGGCATCGTGTCTGCACACAGAGGTCTCTGGGGGCATCTGGTCTGCATACAGTGGTCTGTGGGGGCATCGTGTCTGCAGACAGAGGACTCTTGGGGCACCAGGTCTGCAGACAGAGGTCTCCAGGGGCTTCGGTTCTGCAGACAGGGGTCTGTGGGGGCATCAGGTCTGCAGACAGAGGTCTGTGGGGCATCAGGTCTGCAGACAGAGGTCTGTGGGGGCATCGCATCTGCAGACAGAGTTCTATGCGTGCATCGGGTGTACAGACCGAGGTCTGTGGAGGCATCAGGTCTGCAGACAGAGGTCCGTCGGGTCATCGGTTCTCCACACAGAGGTCCAGTGGGGGCATCGGGTATGCAGAGAGATGTCCGTGGGAGCATCGGTTCTGCAGACAGAGGTCTATGGGGGCATAGGGTCTTCAGACAGAGGTCTCTGGGTTCAGCGGGTCTGCAGACAGAGGTCTAAGGGGCATCGCGTCTGCAGAGAGATATCTGTGGGTCATCGGGTCTGCAAACAGAGGTCTGCTGGGTGCATCTGGTCTGTAGACGGAGGTATCTGGGGGCACCAGGTCTGCAGACAGAGGTCTGTGGGGGCATCGGGTCTGCAGACAGAGGTCCGCTGGGGGTATCCGGCCTGCAGACAGAGATCCGTGTGGGCATCGGGTCTGCAGACAGAGGTCCACTGGGGGCATCGGGTCTCCAGACAGAGGTGTTTGGAGGCATCGGGTCTCCAGACGGAGGTCCGCTGTGGACATCAGGTCTGCAGACAGAGGACTCTGGGGGTATCTGGTCTACAGATAGAGATCCGTGGGGGCATCGGGTCTGCAGACAGAGGTCCGCTGGGGGGTATCCGGCCTGCAGACAGAGGTTTGTGGGGGCATCGGGTCTGCAGACAGAGGTCCGCTGGGGGCATCCGGTCTGCAGACAGAGGTCTGTTGGTGCATCGGGTCTGAGACAGAGGTCAGTGGGGGCATCGGGTCTGCATACAGATTTCTGTGTTGGCATCGGGTCTGCAGACAGAGGTCACTGCAGGCATCGGGTCTGCAGACAGAGGTCTGTGCAGGCATCGGGTCTGAAGACAGAGGTCTGTGGGGGCATCGGGTCTCCAGCCAGAGGTCTCTGGAGGAATTGGGTCTGCAGACAGAGGTCTGTGGGAGCATTGGGTCAGCAGACAGAGGTCCGCTGGGGGTATCCGGCCTGCAGACAGAGGTCCGTGGGGGCATCGGGTCTGCAGACAGAGGTCTGCTGGGGGCATCCTGTCTGCAGACAGAGGTCTGTTGGTGCATCGGGTCTGCAGACAGAGGTCAGTGGGGGCATCGGGTCTGCATACAGATTTCTGTGTGGGCATCGGGTCTGCAGACAGAGGTCACTGCAGGCATCGGGTCTGCAGACAGAGGTCTGTGGCAGCATAGGGTCTGTAGACAGAGGTCTGTGGGGGCATCCGTTCAAAAGACAGGGTCTGTGTGGTATCAGGTCTGTAGAGAGAGGTCTGTTGGGTCATCAGTCTGCAGATAGATGTTTGTGGGGGCATCGGGTCTGCAGACTGATGGTCTGTGGGGCATCGTGTCTGCACAGAGAGGTCTGTGGGAGCATCGTGTCTAAAGACAGAGGTCCGTGAAGGCATCAGTTCTGTAGACAGAGGTCCGTGGAGGCATCGGGTCTGCAGACAGAGGTCTATGGGTGCATCGGTTCTGTAGACAGAGGTCTGCAGGGGCATCTGGTCTCCAGACAGAGGTCTTGGGGACATTGGGTCTACAAACAGAGGTCTGTGGGCGCATCAGGTCTTCAGACAAAGGTCTCTGGGGGCATCGGGTTTGCAGATAGATGTCCGTGGGTGCATCGGGTCTGCAGACAGAGGTCTCTGGGGGGATTCAGGTCTGCAGACAGAGGTCTGTGGGGGCATCGGGTCTGCAGACAGAGGTCCGCTGGGGGCATCGCATCTGCAGAAAGAGTTCTGTGGGGGCATCGGGTCTCCAGACAGAGGTCTTGGGGGCATTGGTTCTACAAACAGAGGTCTGTGGGTGCATCAGGTCTTCAGAAAGAGGTCTCTGGGGGCATCAGGTCTGCAGACAGAGGTCTGTGTGGGCATCGGGTCTGCAGGAAGAGGTTCACTTTCGCCATTGGCTCTGCAGACAGAGGTCCACTGGGGGCTTCGGGTCTGCAGACAGAGGTCTGTGCAGGCATCGGGTCTGCAGACAGAGGTCTTTGAGGTCATCATTTCTGCATACAAAGGTCTGTGGGGGCATCAGGCTGGCAGACTGAGGTCTTTTGGGGCATTGAGTATGGAGACAGAGGTCTGTGGGGGCATGGTCTGCAGACAGAGTCTCTGGTGGCATCCGGTCTACAGACAGAGGTCTGTGCGGGCATCGTGTCTGCAGTCAGACGACCGCTGTAGGCATCGGGTCTGCACACAGAGGTCAGTGGGGGCATCGGGTGTGCAGACAGGTTTCTGTGTGGGCATCGGGTATGCAGACAGAGGTCTGTGGGGGCATCGGGTCTGCAGACAGAGGTCTGCTGGGGGCATCGCATCTGCAGAAAGAGTTCTGTGGGGGCATCGGGTCTCCAGACAGAGGTCACTACGGGCATCGGGTCTGCAGACAGAGGTCTGTAGAGGCATCGGGTCTGATGACAGAGGTCTGTGGCGGCATCGGTTATGCAGACAGAGGTCTGTGGGGGCATTGAAACTGCAGACAGAGGTCTGGGGGGCATCCGGTCAAAGACAGGGTCTGTGTGGCATCAGGTCTGCAGAGAGAGGTCTGTGGGGTCATCAGTCTGCAGATAGAGGTTTGTGGGGGCATCAGATCTGCAGACAGATGTCCGCTCTGGCATCGGGTCTGCAGACTGATCATCTTGGTGCATCGTGTCTGCAGAGAGAGCTCTATGGGAGCATCGGATATTCAGACAGAGGTCCGCTGGGGCCATCTTGTCTGCAGACAGAGGTCTGTGGAGGCATCGGGTCTGCAGACGGAGATCCGCTGGGGGCATCAGTTCTACAGACAGAGGTCTTTGGTGGCATCGGGACTGCAGACAGACGACCGCTTTTGACATCATCAGACAATCATGGGCGCATCGGTTCTGTAGACAGAGGTCTGCGGGGCCATCTGGTCTGCAGACAGAGTCTGCTAGGGCATCAGGTCTGCAGACAGAGGTCTGCTGGTGGGCATCGGGTATGAGGAGAGAGGTCCGCTGTGGACATCGGGTCTGCAGACAGAGGTCTGTGTGGGAACGGGGTCTGCAGACAGAGGTCTCTGGGGCCATCGGGTCTGCAGACAGAGGTCTGCGGGGGGGGGGCATCGTGTAGGCAGACAGAGGTCTGTGGGGGCATTGATTCTGCAGACATATGTCGGAGGGGGCATCAAGTCTGCAAAGAGACGACCGCTTTTGGCATCAGGTCTGCAGACAGAGGTCTATGGGTGCATCGGGTCTGTAGACAGAGGTCTGCAGGGGCATATGGACTGCAGACAGAGTATGCGCGGGCATCGGGTCTCCAGAACTCGGTCTGCCGTGGGCATCGTTTCCGCAGAGGTCTGTGGCGGCATCGGGTCTAACGACAGAGGTCTGAGGGACCATCTGTTCTGCAGACAGAGGTCTGTAGGGGCATTGGATCTACAGACAGAGGTCTATGGATGCATCGGGTCTGCAGACAGAGGTCTCTGGGGCCATCGGGTCTACAGACAGAGGTCTGTGGGTGCATTGGGTCTGAAGACAGAGGTCCGAGGAGGCATCAGTTCTGTAGACTGAGGTCCGCTGGGGCATCCGGTCTTAAGATAGAGGTCTGTGGGGGCATTGGGTCTTCAGACAGAGGTCTATGGGGGAATCGGGTCTGCAGACAGAGGTCAATGGGGGCATCGGGTCTGCAGACAGATTTCTGTGGGGGCATCGGGTCTGAAGACAGAGGTCTGCGGGGGCATCGAGTCTGCAGACAGAGGTCTGTGGGGGCATCCGGTCTGCAGACATAGGTCTCTGGGGGCATCGGGTCTGCAGACAGAGGTCCCTGGGGCTATCGGGTCTGAAGGCAGAAGTCTGCTGGGGCATCTGGTCTACAGACAGAGTCTGCAAGGGCATCGGATCTGCAGACATAGGTCTTTGGGGGCATCGGGTCTGCAGACGAAGTTCCTCTGGGGGCATCTGATCTGCAGACAGAGGCCTCTGGGAGCATTGGGTCTGCAGACAGAGGTCTGAGGGGGCATCCAGTCTGCAGACGGAGGTCCGCTGGGGGCATCAGTTCTACAGACAGAGGTCTTTGGTGGCATCGGGTCTGCAGACAGAGGTCTATGTGGGCATCGGTTCTGTAGACAGAGGTCTGCTGGGGAATCTGGTCTGCAGACAGAGTCTGCTAGGGCATCGAGTCTGCAGACAGAGGTCCGCTGGGGGCATCCGGTCTGCAGACAGAGGTCTGTGGGGCATCGAGTCTGCAGACAGAGGTCAGTGTGGGCATCGGTTCGGCAGACAGATTTCTGTGTGAGCATCCTGTTTGCAGACAGAGGTCATTACGGACACCGGGTCTGCAGACAGATGTCTGTGGAGGCATCGGGTCTGAAGACAGAGGTCTGTGGTGGCATCGGGTCTGCATAAAGATGTCTCTGGGCGCATCGGGTCTCCAGCCAGAGGTCTCTGGGAGAATTGGGTCTGCAGACAGAGGTCTGTGGGAGCATCGGTTCTGCAAACGGAGGTCCGCTGTGGGCATCGGGTCTGCAGACAGAGGTCTGTGGGCATATCTGGTCTGCAGACAGAGGTCCGTGTGGGCATCGGGTCTGCAGACACAGGTGTGTGGGGGCATCGGGTCTCCAGACAGAGGTATGTGGGGGCCTCCGGTCAAAGCACAGGGTCTGTGTGGCATCAGGTCTGCAGAGAGAAGTCTGTGAGGGTCATCAGTCTGCAGATAGAGGTTTGTGGTGGCATCAGGTCTGCTGACAGTTGTCCACTGGGGGCATCGGGTCTGCATACTCATGATCTGTCATGCGTCGTATCTGCATTGAGAGGTCTTTGGGAGCATCGGGTCTTCAGACAGAGGTCCGCTGGGGGCATTGTGTCTGCAGACAGAGGTCTGTGGAGGCATTGGGTCTGCAGACTGAGGTCCGCTGGGGGCATCAATTCTACAGACAGAGGTCTTTGGTGGCATCGGGTCTGCAGACAGACGACCGCTTTTGACATTAGGTCTGCAGACCAGGGTCTATGGGGGTATCAGTTCTGTAGACAGAGGTCCGTGTGGACTTCAGATCTGCAGACAAAGGTCCACTGGGGGCATCCGGTCTGCAGACAAATTGTCTGTAAGGGCATAGTGTCTGCCGACAGATGTCTAAGTGGCATCGCATCTGCAGAGCGAGATATGTGGGTCATCGGGTCTGCACACAGAGGTCTGTGGGGCAACGGGTCTGCAGATAGAGGTCTGTGGTGGCATCGGGTCTGCAGACAGAGGTCTGTGAGGGCATTGGATATACAGACAGAGATCTTTGTTTGCATCGGGTCTGCAGACAGAGGTCTCTGGGGGCATCGGGTCTGCAGACAGAGGTCTGCGGGGGAACATCGGGTATGCAGACAGAGTTCCGCTGGGGACATCGGGTGTGCAGACAGAGGTATTTGGGAGCATTGATTCTGCTGATATAGGTCGGTGGGGGCACCAAGTCTGCAAAGAGACGTCCGCTTTTGGCATCAGGTCTGCAGACATAGGTCTATGGGTGCATCGAGTCTGAAGACAGAGATCTTCAGTGGCATCTGGACTGCAGACAGAGTCTGCGAGGGCATCGGGTCTCCAGAACGAGGTTTGCCGGGGGCATCGTGTCCGCAGACAGAGGTCTGTGGGTGGATCGTGTCTGAAGACAGAGGTCCATGGAGGCATAAGTTCTGTAGACAGAGGTCCGTGGGCGCATCGGGTCTGCAGACAGATGTCCGCTGGGGGCATCCGGTCTTAAGACAGAGGTCTGTGGGGGCAACGGGTCTGCAGACAGATTTCTGTGGGGGCATCGGGTCTGCAGACAGAGGTCACTGGGGGCCTCGGGTCTGCAGACAGAGGTCTTTGCAGGCATCGGGTCTGCAGACAGAGGTCTGTGGGGTCATCGGATCCCCAGACAAAGGTCTCTGTTGTCATCGGGTCTGCATACAGTGGTCTGTGGAGGCATCGGGTCTGCAGACAGAGGATACTGGGGGCATCGGGTCTGCGGATAGAGGTCCACAGGGTATTCGGGTCTGCAGACAGGGGTCTGTGGGGGAATCGGGTCTGCAGACAGAGGTCTGTGGTGCATCGGGTCTGCAGACAGAGGTTTGTGGGACATCGGGTCTGCAGATGGACGTCCGCTGGTGTCATCGGGTTTGCAGACAGAGGTCTCTGGGGGCATCAGGACTGCAGACAGAGGTCTGGGATGGCATCAGGTCTGCAGACAGATGTCTGTGGGGGCATCGGGACTGCAGACAGATGTCTGTGGGGGCATTGTGTCTGCAGACAGACGACCCCTTTTGGCATCACGTCTGCAGACAGAGGTCTGTGGCAGCATCAGGTTTGCAGACAGAGGTCTTAGTGGGCATCGGGTCTGCAGACAGAGGTCTCTGGGGGCATCTTGTCTACAGACAGAGGTCTGTGGGGGCATCGGGTCTGCAGACAGAGGTCTTCGGGGTTATGGTTTGCAGACAGAGTCTGCGGGGCATCACATCTGCAGACAGAGGTCTGTTGGGGCTTTGGGTCTGCAGACAGAGGTTCGTGGGGGCATCAGGCCTGCAGACAGAGGTCTGTGTGGGCATCGTGTCTGCCGACAGAGGTCTAAGGGGCATCGCGTCTAAAGAGAGAGATCTCTTTGTCATCGGGTCTGCAAACAGAGGTCTCCTGGGGCATCTGGTCTGCAGACAGAGTCTGCTAAGGCATCAGGTCTGCAGACAGAGGTCTGTGCGGGAATGGGGTCTGCAATCAGAGGTCTGTGGCGGCATCGGGTCTGCAGACAGAGTTCTGTGGGACCTTTGGTTCTGCAGGCAGAGGCC
Organism: Microtus obscurus; assembly: GCA_963919715.1. Classification (NCBI taxonomy): domain Eukaryota; kingdom Metazoa; phylum Chordata; class Mammalia; order Rodentia; family Cricetidae; genus Microtus; species Microtus obscurus. Next base: position 281,491 of record CAWTZC010000196.1, on the reverse strand, counting down.
TATTGGGGCATCAGGTCTGCAGACAGTGGTCACTGCGAGCATCGCTTCTGCAGACAGCGTTCCTCTGGCGGCATCGGGTCTGCAGACAGAGGCCTCTTGGGGCATCGGGTCTGCAGACAGAGGTCTTTGGCGGCATCAGGTCTGCAGACAGAGGTCTGTGGTGGGATCGGGTCTGCAGATAGACTTCTGTGGGGGCATCCGGTCTGCAGACAGAGGTCTGTGGGCGCATCGGGTCTGCAGACAGAGGTCCGCTGTGGACATCAGGTCTGCAGACAGAGGTCTCTGGGGGTATCTGGTCTACAGATAGAGATCCGTGGGGGCATCGGGATTACAGACAGAGGTTTGTGGGGGCATCGGGTCTGCAGACAGAGGTCTGCGGGGGAATCAGGTCTGCAGACAGAGGTCTGTGTGGGCATCGCGTCTTCAGACAGAGGTCTGTGCTGTCATCGGGTCTGTACACAGCGGTCATTGGGAGCATCGGGTCTGCAGACAGAGGTTTGTGTAGGCATCGGGTCTGCAGACAGAGGTCTGTGGGGGCATCGTGTCTGCACACAGAGGTCTCTGGGGGCATCTGGTCTGCATACAGTGGTCTGTGGGCGCATCGTTTCTGCAGACAGAGGACTCTTGGGGCATCAAGTCTGCAGAAAGAGGTCCACACAGGCTTCGGTTCTGCAGACAGGGGTCTATGGGGGCATCGGGTCTGCAGACAGAGGTCTATGGCAGCATCGGGTCTGCAGACAGAGGTCTGTGGTGGATCGGGTCTGCAGACAGAGTTCTGTTGGGGCATTGAGTGTACAGACAGAGGTCTTTCTGCGCATCGGGTCTGCAGACAGTGGTCTCTGGGGGCATCGGGTCTCCAGACAGAGGTGTTTGGAGGCATCGGGTCTGCAGATGGAGGTCCGCTGTGGACATCAGGTCTGCACACAGAGGTCTCTGGGGGTATCTGGTCTACTGACAGAGATCCGTGTGGGCATCGGGATTGCAGACAGAGGTTTGTGGTGGCATCGGGTCTGCAGACAGAGGTCTGCGGGGGCATCGGGTCTTCAGACAGAGGTCTATGGGGGCATCCGCTCTGCAGACAGAGGTCCCTGGGGGCATCGGGTCTGCAGACAGAGGTCTATGGAGGCGTCGGGTCTGCAGACAGAGATTTGTGGGGGCATCGGGTCTGCAGACAGAGGTCTGTGGGGGCATCGTGTCTGCACACAGAGGTCTCTGGGGGCATCTGGTCTGCATACAGTGGTCTGTGGGGGCATCGTGTATGCAGAGAGAGGATGCTTGGGGCATCAGGTCTGCAGATAGAGGTCCACAGGGGCTTCGGTTCTGCAGACAGGGGTCTGTGGGGGGCATCGGGTCTGCAGACAGAGGTCTGTGGGGCATCGGGTCTGCAGACAGAGGTATGTGGGACATGGGGTCTGCAGACGAACGTCTGCTGGTGGCATCGGGTTTGCAGACAGAGGTCTGTTCGTGCATCGGGTGTACAGACAGAGGTCTTTGGAGGCATCAGGTCTGCAGACAGAGGTCAGTGGGGGCATCGGGTCTGCAGACAGAGGTCCGCTGGGGGCATCGGTTCTGCACACAGAGGTCCAGTGGGGGCATCGGGTATGCAGAGAGAGGTCCGTGGGAGCATCGGTTCTGCAGATAGTGGTCTATGGGGGCATAAGGTCTTCAGACAGAGGTCTCTGGGTTCAGCGGGTCTGCAGATAGAGGTCTGTGGGCTCTTCGTGTCTGATGACAGAGGTCTCTGTGGGCATCGGGTTTGCAGATAGAGGTCCGTGGGTGCATGTGGTCTGCAGCCGGAGGTCTCTGGTGGCATTAGGTCTGCAGACAGAGGTCTGTGGGGGCATCGGGTCTGCAGACAGAGGTCCACTTTGACCATGGGCTCTGCAGACAGAGGTCCGCTTTGGGTTTCGGGTCTGCAGACAGACGTCTATGGGGACATCGTGTCTGCAGACAGAGGTCTCTGAGGGTATCCTTTCTGCATACAAAGGTCTGTGGGGGCATCGGGCCTGCAGACTGAGGTCTGTGGGGGCATTGAGTATGGAGACAGTGGTTTGTCGGGGCATGGTCTGCAGACAGAGTCTGCGGGGGCATCCGGTCTACAGACAGAGGTCTGTGCGGGCATCGTGTTTGCAAACAGACGACCGCTGTAGGCATCGGGTCTGCAGACAGAGGTCTTTGGTACATCGGGTTTTTTAGACAGAGTTCTGCGGGGGCATCTGGTCTACAGACAGAGTCTGCTAGGGCATCGCATCTGCAGACAGAAGTCTGCGGGGGGCATCGGATATGCCGACAGGGTTCCGCTGGGGGCAGTGGGTCTGCAAACATAGGTCTTTGGGGGCATCGTGTCTGCACAGAGAGGTCCTCTGGGAGCATCTTGTCTACAGACAGAGGTCTTTGGTGGTATCGTGTCTGCAGACAGATGACCACCGTTGGCATCAGGTCTGGAGACAGAGGTCTATGGGGGCATCGAGTCTGTAGACAGAGGTCTGCGGGGGCATCTGGTCTGCAGAAAGAGTCTGCTAGGGCATTGAGTCTGCAGACAGAAGTCCGCTGGGGCCATCCGGTCTGCAGAAAGAGGTCAGTGGGGGCATCGGGTCTGCAGACAGATTTCTGTCGGGCATCGGGTCTGCAGACAGAGGTCACTTCGGGCATCGGGTCTGAAGACAGAGGTCTGTGGAGGCATCTGGTCTGAAGACAGAGGTCTGTGGGGGCATCGGGACTGCAGAAAGAAGTCTGCGGGCGCATCTGGTCTCCAGCCAGAGGTCTCTGGGGGATTTGGCTCTGCAGACAGAGGTCTGTGGGAGCATCGGGTCTGCAGACAGAGGTCCGCTGGGGGCATTGCGTCTGCAGACAAAGGTCCGCTGGGGGCATCCGGACTTCAGGCAGAGGTCTGTGGGGGCACCGGTTCTGCATACAGAGGTCTATGTGGGAATCGGGTCTGCAGAGAGAGTTCAATGGGGGCATCAGGTCTGCAGACAGATTTTTGTTTGGGCATCAGGTCTACAGACAGTGGTCACTGGGGGCATCGGGTCTACAGACAGAGGTCTGTGGGGGCATCGGGTCTGCAGACAGAGGTCTCTGAGGGCATCGTTTCTGCATACAAAGGTCTGTGGGGGCATCGGGCCTGCAGACTGAGGTCTGTGGGGGCATTGAGTATGGAGAAAGAGGTTTTTGAGGGCATGGTCTGCAGACAGCGTCTGCGGGGGCATCCGGTCTACAGACAGAGGTCTGTGGGGGCATCAGGTCTGCAGACAGTGGTCTGTGGGGGCATCAGGTCAACAGACAGGGTCTGTGTGTCATCAGGTCTGCACAGAGAGTTCTGTGGGGTCATCATTCTGCAGATACACGTCTGTGGGGTCATCCGTTCTGCAGACAGATATCTGCTGGGGGCATCGGTTCTGCAGACAGAGGTCTGCTGGGGGCATCGGGTCTGCAGACAGAGGTCTGCTGGGGGCATCGGGTCTGCAGACAGAGGTCCTGTGGGGGCATTGGGTCTGCAGACATAGGTCTGTGGGGGCATCATGTCTGCAGACTGAGGTATGTGGAGGCATTGAGTATGGGGACAGAGGTCTGCGGGGGCATAGTCTGCAGACAGAGTATGCGGGGGGCATCGGGTCTGCAGACCGAGGTCTGTCCGATCATCGGGTCTGCAGACAGAGGTCTATGGGGGATCAGGTTTGGAGACAGAGGTCTGCGGGGGCATCTGGTCTGCAGACAGAGGTGTGCTGGGGGCAGTGGTTTTGCAGACAGAGGTCTTTGTGGGCATCGGGTCTGCAGATAGAGGTCTGTGCGGGCATCGGGTCTGCAGATAGAGTTCTGTGGGGGGCATCTGGTCAACTACAGGGACTGTGGGTCATCAGGTCTGCAGAGAGAGGTCTGTGGGGGCATCAGTCTGCCGAGAGTTCCGTGGGGGATAAAGGTCTGCAGACAGATGTCCGATGGGGCCATCCGGTCTGCATACAGAGGGTCTGTGGGGGCATCGGGTCTGCCGACAGAGGTCTATGGGGCAACAGGTCTGCAGAGAGAGGTCTGTGGGTCATCGGGTCGGCAGACAGAGGTCCGCTGGTGGCATCGAGTCTGTAGACAGAGGTCTGTGGGGGCATCGGGTCTGCGGACAGATGTCTGTGGGCGCATTGGGTCTGCAGACAGAGGACTGTGAGGGCATCGGGTCTGCAGATGGAGGTCCGCTGGGCTCATCAGGTCTGAAGACTGAGGTCTGTGGGGACATTGAGTATGGAGAAAGAGGTCTGCGGGGGTATGCTCTGCAGACAGAGTCTGCGGGGGCATCCGGTCAGCAGACATAGGTTCGTGGGGCCATCGGGTCTGCAGACTGATGACCGCTGTTGGCAACCGGTCTGCACACAGAGGTCTATGGGGGCATCGGGACTCCAGACACGGTCTGCAGGGGGGCATCGGGTCTGCAGACAGAGGTCTGTGCTGTCATCGGGTCTGCACACAGAGGTTTGTGCTGTTATCGGGTCTGCACACAGAGGTCCGCTGGGGGCAACGGGTCTGCAGTCAGAGGTCTGTGCGGGCTCGCGTCTGCAGACAGATGTCTGTGCTTTCATCGGGTCTGCACAGAGAGGTCTGTGGGGTCTTGTGGTCTGCACACAGAGGCCTGTTTGGGCATCGTGTCTGCACACAGAGGTCCGCTGAGGGCATCGGGTCTGCAGACAGAAGACTGTGGGGGCATCGATTCTGCAGACAGAGGTCTGTGCTGTCATTGGGGCTGTAGACCGAGGTCTGTGGGGCATCGGGTCCACAGACAGAGGTCTGCGGGGGCATCGGGTCTGCACAAAGAGGTCTGTGGGGGCATCGCGTCTGCAGACAGAGGTCCTTGCTGTGACATCGGGTCTTCACACAGAGGTCTTTGGGGTATCAGTTCTGCAGAGAGAGATCTTTGGGGGCATCGGTTCTGCAGAGAAAGGTCTGTGCTGTGGCATCGAGTCTGCAGACAGAGTTCCGTGGGGGGCATCTGGTCTCCAGACAGAGAGTGTGGTACATCAGTTCTGCAGACAGAGGTTGCAGGGGCAATGGGTCTGCAAACAGAGGTCTGTGGGGTCATCGGGTCTACAGACAGGGGAATGTGTTGGCATCGGGTCTGCAGACAGAGGCCTGGGGGGGGAATCAAGGTCTGCAGAAAGAGGTCTGAGGGGGCATCAGATCTGCAGAAAGAGGTCTTTGTGGGCATCGGTTCTGCAGACAGCGGTCTGCGGGGGCATCAGGTCTGCAGACAGAGGGGCGGTAGGGACATCGGGTCTTCACACAGAGGTCTGTGGGGGCATCAGTTCTGCAGACAAAGATCTGTGTTGGCATCGAGTCTTCAGACTGAGGTTTGTTGGGGCATCGGGTCTGCAGACAGAGGTCTTTGGGGCATTGGGTCTACAAACAGAGGTCTGTGGGCGCATTGGGTCTGCAGATAGAGGTCTCTTAGCGCATCGGGTTTCAGATAGAGGTCCGTGGGTACATCGGGTCTGCAGACAGAGGTCTCTGGGGACATCAGGTCTGCAGACAGAGGTCTGTGGGGGCATCGGGTCTGCAGACAGAGGTCTCTGAGGGCATCGTTCCTGCATACAAAGGTCTGTGGGGGCATCAGGCCTGCAGAATGAGGTCTGTGGGGGCATTGAGTATGAAGACAGAGGTTTGTGGGGGCATGGTCTTCAGACAGACTCTGCGAAGTCTTCCGGTCTACAGACAGAGGTCTTTGGGGGCATCAGGTCTGCAGACAGACGACCACTGTAGGCATCGGGTCTGCAGACGGAGTTCCTCAGGGGGCATCTGGTCTGCAGACAGAGGCCTCTGGGAGCATTGGGTCTGCAGACAGAGGTCTGAGGGGGCATCCAGTCTGCAGACGGAGGTCCACTGGGGGCATCCGTTCTACAGACAGAGGTCTTTGGTGGCATCGGGTCTGCAGACAGACGACCACTCTTGGTATCAGGTCTGCAGACAGAGGTCTATGGGGGCATCTGTTCTGCAGACAGAGTCTGCTAGGGCATCGAGTCTGCAGACAGAGGTCTGTTTGATCATCGAGTCTGCAGACAGAGGTGAGTGGGGGCATCGGTTCTGCAGACAGATTTCTGTGTGAGCATCGGGTCTGCAGACAGAGGTCACTACGGCCATAGGGTCTGCAGACAGAGGTCTGTGGAGGCATCGGGTCTCCAGCCAGAGGTCTCTGGGAGAATCGGGTCTGCAGACAGAGGTCTGTGGGGGCATTGGTTCTGCAGACGGAGGTCCACTGTGGGGCCTCGGGTCTGCAGACACAGGTCTGTATGGGCATCGAGTCTGCAGACAGAGGTCTGTGGTGGCATCGGGTCTGCAGACATAGGTCTGTGGGGCATCCGGTCAAAAGACAGGGTCTGTGTGTCATCAGGTCTTCAGAGAGAGGTCTATGGGGTCATCAGTCTGCAGATAGAGGTTTGTGGGGGCATCAGGTCTGCAGACAGATGTCCACTGGGAGCATCGGGTCTGCAGACAGAGGTCCGCTGGGGGCATCGGGTCTGCAGACAGAAGTGGTTGTATCTTGTCTACAGACAGAGGTCCGTGGGGGCATCGGGTCTGCAGACAGGGGTCTATGGAGGCATCGGATCCCCAGACAATGGTCTCTGTGGTCATCAGGTCTGCATAAAATGGTCTGTGGAGGCATCAGGTCTGCAGACAGAGGATTCTGGGGGCATCGGGACTGCAGACAGAGGTCCACAGAGGATTCTGGTCTGCAGACAGGGGTCTCTGGGGGCATCGGGTCTGCAGACATAGGTCGGTGGGGGCATCAAGTCTGCAGAAAGACGACTGCTTTTGGCATCAGGTCTGTAGACAGAGGTCTGCAGGGACATCTGGACTGCAGACAGAGTCTTCGAGGGCATCGGGTCTCCAGAACGAGGTCTGCGGAGGGCAACGTGTCCGCAGACAGAGGTCTGTGGAGTCTACGCGTCTGCAGACAGAGATCTGTGGGACCATCGGTTGTGCAGACAGAGGTCTATGGGGGCATCGGGTGTGCAAACAGTGGTCTGTGTGGGCATAGGTTTTGCTGACAGAGGTCCTCTAGGGGCATCGGGTCTTCAAACAGAGGCCTCTGGGGTCATTGGATCTGCAGACAGAGGTCTGTAGGGGCATCGAATCTGCAGAAAGAGGTCTGTGGGCGCATTGGTTCTGCAGACAGAGGCCTCTGGGGGGCATCGGTTCTGCACACAGAGGTCTGTGGGGGCATCGGGTCTGCAGACATAGGTCGGTGGGGGCATCAAGTCTGCAGAAAGACGACCGCTTTTGGCATCAGGTCTGTAGACAGAGGTCTGCAGGTGCATCTGGACTGCAGACAGAGTCTGCGAGGGCATCGGGTCTCCAGAACGAGGTCTGCGGAGGGCATCGTGTCCGCAGACAGAGGTCTGTGGCGGCATCGGGCCTAAAGACAGAGGTCTGAGGGACCAACAGTTCTGCAGACAATGGTCTATGGGGGCATCGGGTCTGCAGAGAGTGGTCTGTGGAGGCATCGGTTCTGCAGACAGAGGTCCTCTAGGGGCATAGGGTCTGCAGACAGAGGCCTCTGGTGGCATTGGATCTGCAGACAGAGGTCTGTGGGGGCATCGTGTCTGCAGACAGAGGACTCTGGGGGCATCGGGTTTGCAGATAGAGGTCCGTGGGTGCATCGGGTTGCAGACAGAGGTCTCTGGGGGCATCAGGTCTGCAGACAGAGGTCTGTGGGGGCATCGGGTCTGCAAACAGAGGTCCACTTTGGACATAGGCTCTGCAGACAGAGGTCCACTGGGGGCTTCGGGTCTGCAGACAGAGGTCTGTGGAGTCATCGGGTCTGCAAACCGAGGTCTGCTGGGGACATCAGTTCTACAGACAGAGGTCTTTGGTGGCATTGGCTCTGCAGACAGAGGTCTATGTGGGCATCGTGTCTGAACACAGAGGTCTGCGGGGCAATCTGGTCTGCAGACAGAGTCTGCTAGGGCATCAAGTCTGCAGATAGAGGTCCGCTGGGGGCATCCGGTCTGCAGACAGAGGTCTGTGGGGGCATCGGGTCTGCAGACAGAGGATAGTGGGGGAATCGGTTCTGCAGACAGATTTCTGTGTGGTCATCGGGTATGCAGACAGAGGTCACTATGGGCATCGGGTCTGCAGACAGAGGTCTGTAGAGGCATCGGGTCTGAAGACAGAGGTCTGGGGGGCATGGGTTCTGCAGACAGAGGTCTGTGGGCGCATCGGATCTGCAGACAGAGGTCTGAAGGGCATCAGGTCAAAAAAAGGGTCTGTGTGGCATCAGGACTGCAGAGAGAGGTCTGTGGGGTCATCAGTCTGCAGATAGAGGTTTGTGGGGGCATCAGATCTGCAGACATATGTTCGCTGGGGCATCGGGTCTGCAGACTGATGATCTGTGGTGCATCGTGTCTGCAGAGAAAGGTCTATGGGAGCATCAGATATTCAGACAGAGGTCCGCTGGGGGCAACTTGTCTGCAGACAGAGGTCTGTGGAGGCATCAGGTCTGCAGATGGAGATCCGCTGGGGGCATCAGTTCTACAGACAGAGGTCTTTGGTGGCATTGGGTCTGCAGACAGACGACCGCTTTTGACATCAGGTCTGCAGACAGAGGTCAATGGGGGCATCAGTTCTGTAGACAGAGGTCTGCGGGGGCATCTGGTCTGCAGACAGTGTCTGCTAGGGCATCAGGTCTGCAGACAGAAGTCTGCGTGGGAATCGGGTCTTAAGATAGAGGTCTGTCGGTTCATTGGGTCTTCAGGCAGAGGTCTATGGGGGAATCGGGTCTGAAGACAGAGGTCAATGGGGGCATCGGGTCTGCAGACAGGTTTCTGTGGGGGCTTCGGGTCTGAAGAGAGAGGTCTGTGGGGGCATCGAGTCTGCAGACAGAGGTCTATGGGGGCATCCGGTCTGCAGACAGAGGTCTCTGGAGGCTTCGGGTTTGCAGACAGAGGTCTCTGGGGGCATCGGGTCTGCAGACAGAGGTCTATGGAGGCATCGGGTCTGCAGACAGAGGTCTGTGGGGGCATCCGGTCTGCAAACAGAGGTCTTTGGAGGCATCGGGTCTGCAGACAGAGGTCTGTGGGGGCATCGGGTCTGCAGACAGAAGTCTGTGGGGACATCAGGTCTAAAGACAGAGGTCCGTGAAGGCATCAGTTGTGTAGACAGAGGTCCGTGGACGCATCGGATCTGCAGACAGACGACCGCTTTTGGCATCAGGTCTGCAGACGGAGGTCTATGGGATCATTGGGTCTGTAGACAGAGGTCTGCAGGGGCATCTGGTCTCCAGACAGAGGTCTTGGGGGCATTGGGTCTACAAACAGAGGTCTGTGGGTGCATCAGGTCTGCAGACAAAGGTCTCTGGGGGCATCGGGTTTGCATATAGAGGTCCGTGGGTGCATCGGGTCTGCAGACAGAGGTCTCTGGGGGCATCAGGTCAGCAGACAGATGTCCACTTTGGCCATGGGCTCTGCAGACAGTGGTCCACTGGGGGCTTCGGGTCTGCAGACAGAGGTTTGTGGGGCCATCGAGTCTGCAGACAGAGGTCTGCTGGGGGCATCGCATCTGCTGGACAAGGTCTGTGGGTGCACCAGGTCTCCAGACAGAGATCTTGGGTGCATTGGGTCTACAAACAGAGGTGTGTGGGCGCATCGGGTCAGCAGACAGAGGAATCTGGGGCATCGGGTTTGCAGATAGAAGTCCGTGGGTGCATCGGGTCTGCAGACAGAGGTCTCTGGGGGCATCAGGTCTGCAGACAGAGGTTCGTGGGGGCATCGGATCTGCAGACAGAGGTCCACTTTGGCCATGGGCTCTGCAGACAGAGGTCCGCTGGGGGCTTCGGGTCTGCAGACAGAGGTCTGTGGGGGCATCGGGTCTGCAGACAGAGGTACGGTGGGGGCATCGCATATGCAGAAAGAGTTTTGTGGGGGCATCGGGTCTCCAGACAGAGGTCTTTGGGGGCATTGGTTCTACAAACAGAGTTATGTGGGCGTATCGGGTCTGCAGACAGAGGTCTCTGTGGGCATCAGGATTGCAGATAGAGGTTCATGGGTGCATCGGGTCTGTAGAAAGAGGTCTCTGGGTGTGTCAGGTCTGCAGACAGAGGTCTGTGGGGGCATCGGGTCTGCAGACAGAGGTCCACTTTGGCCATGGGCTCTGCAGACAGAGGTCCACAGGGGATTCGGGTCTGCAGACAGGGGTCTGTGGGGGCATCGGGTCTGCAGACAGAGGTCTGTGGGGCATCGGGTCTGCAGACTGAGGTTTGTGGGACATCGGGTCTGCGGACGAACGTCCGCTCATGTCGTCAGGTTTGCAGACAGAGGTCTGTGGGGGGCATTGGGACTGCAGACAGAGGTCTGGGATGGCATCCGGTCTGCAGGCAGAGGTCTGTGGGGGCATCGGGTCTGCAGACAGAGGTCTGCGGGGCCTCTGGGTCTTCAGACAGACGACCCCTTTTGGCATCCAGTCTGCAGACAGAGTCTACGAGGACATCGGGTCTGCAGAACGAGGGCTGATGGGGGTATCGTGTCTGCAGACAGAGGTCTGTGTTGGCATCGAGTCTTCAGACTGAGGTATGTTGGGGCATCGGTTCTGCAGACAGAGGTCTTTGGGTCATTGGGTCTACAAACAGAGGTCTGTGGGCGCATTGGGTCTGAAGATAGAGGTCTCTTAGCGCATCGGGTTTCAGATAGAGGTCCGTGGGTGCAACGGGTATGCCGACAGAGGTCTCTGGGGACATCAGGTCTGCATACAAAGGTCTGTGGGGGCATCAGGCCTGCAGACTGAGGTCTTTGGGGGCATTGAGTATGGAGACAGAGGTCTGTGGGGGCATGGTCTTCAGACAGACTCTGCGAAGGCTTCCGGTCTACAGACAGAGGTCTTTGGGGGCATCAGGTCTGCAGACAGACGACCACTGTAGGCATCGGGTCTGCAGACAGAGGTCTTTGGGTGCATCGGGTTTGGAGACAGAAGTCTGCGGGGGCATCTGGTCTACAGACAGAGTCTGCAAGGGCATCGGATCTGCAGTCATAGGTCTTTGGGGGCATCGGGTCTGCAGACGGAGTTCCTCAGGGGGCATCTGGTCTGCAGACAGAGGCCTCTGGGAGCATTGGGTCTGCAGACAGAGGTCTGAGGGGGCATCTGGTCTACAGTCGGAGGTCCACTGGGGGGCATCAGTACTACAGACAGAGGTCTTTGGTGGCATCGGGTCTGCAGACAGACGACCACTCTTGGTATCAGGTCTGCAGACAGAGGTCTATGGGGGGCATCTGTTCTGCAGACAGAGTCTGCTAGGGCATCGAGTCTGCAGACAGAGGTCTGTTTGATCATCGAGTCTGCAGACAGAGTTCAGTGGGGGCATCGGTTCTGCAGACAGATTTCTGTGTGAGCATCGGGTCTGCAGACAGAGGTCACTACGGGCATAGGGTCTGCAGATAGAGGTCTGTGGAGGCATCGGGTCTGAAGACAGAGGTCTGTGGGGGCATCCGGTCTGCAAACAGAGGTCTTTGGAGGCATCGGGTCTGCAGACAGAGGTCTCTGGGGGCATCGTTCCTGCATACAAAGGTCTGTGGGGGGCATCAGGCCTGCAGACTGAGGTCTGTCGGGGTATCGGGTCTGCAGACAGAAGTCTGTGGGGGCATCAGGTCTAAAGACAGAGGTCCGTGAAGGCATCAGTTGTGTAGACAGAGGTCTGTGGACGCATCGGATCTGCATACAGACGACCGCTTTTGGCATCAGGTCTGCAGGCGGAGGTCTATGGGATCATTGGGTCTGTAGACAGAGGTCTGCAGGGGCATCTGGTCTCCAGACAGAGGTCATGGGGGCATTGGGTCTACAAACAGAGGTCTGTGGGCACATCAGGTCGGCAGACAATGGTCTTTGGGGGCATCGGGTTTGCAGATAGAGGTCCGTGGGTGCATCGCGTCTGCAGACAGAGGTCTCTGTGGGCATCAGGATTGCAGATAGAGGTTCATGGGTGCATCGGGTCTGCAGAAAGAGGTCTCTGGGGGCATCAGGTCTGCAGACAGAGGTCTGTGGGGGCATCGGGTCTGCAGACAAAGGTCCACTTTGGACATGGGCTCTGCAGACAGAGGTCCACAGGGGATTCGGGTCTGCAGACCGGGGTCTGTGGGGGCATTGGGTCTGCAGACAGAGGTCCACTTTGGCCATGGGCTCTGCAGACAGAGGTCCACAGGGGATTCGGGTCTGCAGACAGGGGTCTGTGGGGGCATTGGGTCTGCAGACAGAGGTCCACTTTGGCCATGGGCTCTGCAGACAGAGGTCCACAGGGGATTCGGGTCTGCAGACAGGGGTCTGTGGGGGCATCGGGTCTGAAGACAGAGGTCTGGGGGGCATGGGTTCTGCAGACTGAGGTCTGTGGGCGCATCGGATCTGCAGACAGAGGTCTGGGGGCATCAGGTCAAAAAAAGGGTCTGTGTGGCATCAGGACTGCAGAGAGGTCTGTGGGGTCGTCAGTCTGCAGATAGAGGTTTGTGGGGGCATCAGATCTGCAGACATATGTTCGCTGGGGCATCGGGTCTGCAGACTGATGATCTGTGGTGCATCGTGTCTGCAGAGAGAGGTCCATGGGAGCTTCGGGTATTCAGACAGAGGTCCGCTGGGGGCAACTTGTCTGCATACAGAGGTCTGTGGAGGCATCAGGTCTGCAGATGTAGATCCGCTGGGGGCATCAGTTCTACAGACAGAGGTCTTTGGTGGCATCGGGTCTGCAGACAAACGACCGCTTTTGACATCAGTTCTGCAGACAGAGGTCCATGGGGGCATTGGTTCTGTAGACAGAGGTCTGCGGGGGCATCTGGTCTGCAGACAGTGTCTGCTAGGGCATCAGGTCTGCAGACAGAAGTCTGCGTGGGAATCGGGTCTTATGATAGAGGTCTGTGGGTTCATTGGGTCTTCAGGCAGAGGTCTATGGGGGAATCGGGACTGAAGACAGAGGTCAATGGGGGCATCGGGTCTGCAGACAGATTTCTGTGGGGGCATCGGGTCTGAAGACAGAGGTCTGCGGGGGTATCGAGTCTGCAGACAGAGGTCTATGGGGGCATCCGGTCTGCAGACAGTGTTCTCTGGGGGCATCGAGTCTGCAGAAAGAGGTCTATGGAGGCATCGGGTCTGCAGAAAGAGGTCTGCGGGGGCATCAAGTCTGCAGATAGAGGTCCGTGGGTGCATCGGGTCTACAGACAGAGGTCTCTGGGGGCATCAGGTCTGCAGACAGAGGTCTGTGGGGGCATCGGGTCTGCAGACAGTTGTTCATTTTGGCCATGGGCTCTGCAGACAGTGGTCCACTGGGGGCTTTGGGTCTGCAGACAGAGGTCTGCTGGGGGCATCGCATCTGCAGGAAGAGTTCTGTGGGGGGCATCGGGTCTCCAGCCAGAGGTCTTGGGTGCATTGGGTCTACAAACAGAGGTGTGTGGGTGCATCGGGTCTGCAGACAGAGGACTCTGGGGCATCGGGTTTGCAGATATAAGTCCGTGGGTGCATCAGGTCTGGAGACAAGGTCTGTGGGGGCATCGGATCTGCAGACAGATGTCCACTTTTTCCATGGGCTCTGCAGACAGAGGTCTGTGGGGGCTTCGGGTCTGCAGACAGAGGTCTGTGGGGGCATCGGGTCTGCAGACAGAGGTCCGTTGGGGGCATCGCATCTGCAGAAAGAGTTTTGTGGGGGCATCGGGTCTCCAGACAGAGGTCTTGGTGGGCATTGGTTCTACAAACAGTGGTCTGTGGGCGCATCGGGTCTGCAGACAGACGACCGCTTTTGACATCAGGTCTGCAGACAGAGGTCAATGGGGGCATCTGTTCTGTGGACAGTGTCTGCTAGGGCATCAGGTCTGCAGACAGAAGTCTGCGGGGGCATCTGGTCTACAGACAGAGTCTGCAAGGGCAGCGGATCTGCAGACATAGGTCTTTGGGGGCATCGGGTCTGCAGACGGAGTTCCTCAGGGGGCATCTGGTCTGCAGACAGAGGCCTCTGGGAGCACTGGGTCTGCAGACAGAGGTCTGAGCGGGCATCCGGTCTGCAGACGGAGGTCCACTGGGGGCATCAGTACTACAGACAGAGGTCTTTGGTGGCATCGGGTCTGCAGACAGACGACCACTCTTGGTATCAGGTCTGCAGACAGAGGTCTATGGGGGCATCTGTTCTGCAGACAGAGTCTGCTAGGGCATCGAGTCTGCAGACAGAGGTCTGTTTGATCATCGAGTCTGCAGACAGAGTTCAGTGGGGGCATCGGTTCTGCAGACAGATTTCTGTGTGAGCATCGGGTCTGCAGACAGAGGTCACGATGGTCATAGGGTCTGCAGACAGAGGTCTGTGGAGGCATCCGGTCTGAAGACAGAGGTCTCTGGGGGCATCGGGTCTGCAGAAAGAAGTCTCTGTGCACATCGGGTCTCCAGCCAGAGGTCTCTGGGAGAATTGGGTCTGCAGACAGAGGTCTGTGGGAGCATCGCTTCTGCAGACGGAGGTCCGCTGTGGGCCTCGGGTCTGCAGACACAGGTCTGTATGGGCATCGAGTCTGCAGACAGAGGTCTGCAGGGGCATCGCCTCTCCAGCTAGAGGTCTCTGGGGGAATTGGGTCTGCAGACAGAGGTCAGTGGGAGCATCGGGTCTGCAGATGGTGGTCCGCTGAGGGCATCGGGTCTTCAGACAAAGGTCTGTGGGGGCATCCGGTCAAAAGACAGTGTCTGTGTGGCATCTGGTCTGCAGAGAGAGGTCTATGGGGTCAGCATTCTGCAGATAGAGGTTTGTGGGGGCATCAGGTCTGCAGACAGATGTCCACTGGGAGCATCGGGTCTGCAGACGGAGGTCCGCTGGGGGCATCGTGTCTGCAGGCAGAAGTCTGTGGTTGTATCTTGTCTACAGACAGAGGTCTGTGGGGGCATCGGGTCTGCAGACAGGGTTCTATGGAGGCATCGGGTCTGCAGACAGAGGTCTGTGGAGGCATCGGATCCCCAGACAAAGGTCTCTGTTTTCAACGGGTCTGCATAAAGTGGTCTGTGGAGGCATCAGGTCTGCAGACAGAGGATTCTGGGGGCATCGGGACTGCAGACAGAGGTCCACAGGGGATTCTGGTCTGCAGCAGGGGTCTTTGGGGGAATCGGGTCGGTAGACATAGGTCTATGGGGGCATCAAGTCTGCCGAAAGATGACTGCTTTTGGCATCAGTTCTGTAGACAGAGGTCTGCAGGGGCATCTGGACTGCAGACAGAGTCTTCGAGGGCATCGGGTCTGCAGACATAGGTCGGTGGGGGCATTAAGTCTGCAGAAAGACGACCGCTTTTGGCATCAGGTCTGTAGACAGAGGTCTGCAGGTGCATCTGGACTGCAGACAGAGTCTGCAAGGGCATCGGGTCTCCAGAACGAGGTCTGCGGAGGGCAACGTGTCCGCAGACAGAGGTCTGTGGCGTCATCGGGTCTGCAGACAGAGGTCTGTGGGACCATCGGTTGTGCAGACAGAGGTCTATGGGGGCATCGGGTGTGCAGACAGTGGTCTGTGTGGGCATCGGTTCTGCTGACAGAGGTCCTCTAGGGGCATCGGGTCTGCAAACAGAGGCCTCTGGGGTCATTGGATCTGCAAACAGAGGCCTCTGGGGTCATTGGATCTGCAGAAAGAGGTCTGTGGGCGCATTGGTTCTGCAGACAGAGGCCTCTGGGGGCATCGGTTCTGTAGACAGAGGTCTGTGGGGGCATCGGGTCTGCAGACATAGGTCGGTGGGGGCATTAAGTCTGCAGAAAGATGACCGCTTTTGGCATCAGGTCTGTAGACAGAGGTCTGCAGGTGCATCTGGACTGCAGACAGAGTCTGCGAGGGCATCGGGTCTCCAGAACGAGGTCTGCGGAGGGCATCGTCTCCGCAGACAGAGGTCTGTGTCGGCATCGGGTCTAAAGACAGAGGTCTGAGGGACCAACGGTTCTGCAGACAGAGGTCTATGGGGGCATCGGGTGTGCAGACAGTGGTCTGTGGAGGCATCGGTTCTGCAGACAGTGGTCCTCTAGGGGCATCGGGTCTGCAGACATAGGCCTCTGGGGGCATTGGATCTGCAGACAGAGGTCTGTGGGGGCATCGAATCTGCAGACAGAGGTCTGTGGGTGCATCGGTTCTGCAGACAGAGGCCTCTGGGGGCATCGGTTCTGCAGACAAAGGTCTATGGAGGCATCGGTTGTGCAGACAGTGGTCTGTGGAGGCATCGGTTCTGTAGACAGAGGTCCTCTAGAGGCATTGGGTCTGCAGACAGAGGCCTCTGGTGGCATCGGGTCTGCAGACAGAGGTCTCTGGGGGCATCAGGTCTGCAGACAGAGGTCTGTGGCAGCATCGGGTCTGCAAACAGAGGTCCACTTTGGCCATAGGCTCTGCAGACAGAGGTCCACTGGGGGTTTCGGTTCTGCAGACAGAGGTCTGTGGAGTCATCGGGTCTGCAGACCGAGGTCTGCTGAAGACATTAGTTCTACAGACAGAGGTCTTTGGTGGCATTGGGTCTGCAGACAGAGGTCTATGGGGGCATCGGGTCTGAAGACAGAGGTCTGCGGGGGAATCTGTTCTGCAGGCAGAGTCTGCTAGGGCATCGAGTCTGCAGACAGAGGTCCGCTGGGGGCATCCGGTCTGCAGACAGAGGTCTGTGGGGGCATCAGTTCTGCAGACAGAGTTTAGTGGGGGCATTGGTTCTCCAGACAGATTTCTGTGTGGGCATCGGGTATGCAGACAGAGGTCACTTTGGGCATCGGATCTGCAGACAGAGGTCTGTAGAGGCATCGGGTCTGAAGACAGAGGTCTGGGGGGCATGGGTTCTTCAGACAGAGGTTTGTGGGCGCATCGGATCTGCAGACAGAGGTCTGGGGGTCATCAGGTCAAAAAAAAGGTCTGTGTGGCATCAGGACTGCAGAGAGAGGTCTGTGGGGTCGTCAGTCTGCAGATAGAGGTTTGTGGGGGCATCAGATCTGCAGACATATGTTCGCTGGGGCATCGGGTCTGCAGACTGATGATCTGTGGTGCATAGTGTCTACAGAGAGAGTTCTATGGGAGCATCCGGTATTCAGACAGAAGTCCGCTGGGGGCAACTTGTCTGCAGACAGAGGTCTGTGGAGGCATCAGGTCTGCAGATGGAGATCCGCTGGGGGCATCAGTTCTACAGACAGCGGTCTTTGGTGGCATCGGGTCTGCTGACAGACGACCGCTTTTGACATCAGGTCTGCAGACAGAGGTCCATGGGGGCATTGGTTCTGTAGACAGAGGTCTGCGGGGGCATCTGGTCTGCAGACAGTGTCTGCTAGGGCATTAGGTCTGCAGACAGAAGTCTGCGGGGGAATCGGGTCTTAAGATAGAGGTCTGTGGGTTCATTGGGTCTTCAGGCAGAGGTCTATCGGGGAATCGGGTCTGAAGACAGAGGTCAATGGGTCATCGGGTCTGCCGACAGATTTCTGTGGGGGCATCGGGTCTGAAGACAGAGGTCTGCGGGGGCATCGAGTCTGCAGACAGAGGTCTATGGGGGCATCCGGTCTGCAGACAGAGGTCTCTGGGGGCATCGAGTCTGCAGACAGAGTTCTATGGAGGCATCGGGTCTGCAGACAGAGGTCTGTGGGAGCATCCAGTCTGCAAACAGAGGTCTTTGGAGGCATCGGGTCTGCAGACAGAGGTCTGTGGGGGCATCGGGTCTGCAGACAAAGGTCTATGGGGGCATCGGGTTTGCAGATAGAGGTCCGTGGGTGCATCGGGTCTGCAGACAGAGGTCTCTGGGGGCATCAGTTCTGCAGACAGAGGTCTGTGGGGGCATCGGGTCTGCAGACAAATGTCCACTTTGGCCATGGGCTCTGCAGACAGTGGTCCACTGCGGGCTTTGGGTCTGCAGACAGAGGTCTGTGGGGGGCATCGAGTCTGCAGACAGAGGTCTGCTGGGGGCATCGCATCTGCAGGAAGAGTTGTGTGGGGGCATCGGGTCTCCAGACAGAGGTCTTGGGTGCATTGGGTCTACAAACAGAGGTGTGTGGGCGCATCGGGTCTGCAGACAGAGGACTCTGGGGCATCGGGTTTGCAGATAGAAGTCCGTGGGTGCATCGGGTCTGCAGACAGAGGTCTCTGGGGGCATCAGGTCTGCAGACAGAGGTCTGTGGGGGCATCGGATCTGCAGACAGAGGTCCACTTTGGCCATGGGCTCTGCAGACAGAGGTCCAAAGGGGATTCAGGTCTGCAAACAGGGGTCTATGGGGGCATCGGGTCTGCAGACAGAGGTTTGTGGGACATCGGGTCTGCAGACGGACGTCCGCTCGTGTCATCGGGTTTGCAGACAGAGGTCTGTGGGGGCATTGGGACTGCAGACATTGGTCTGGGATGGCATCCGGTCTGCAGGCAGAGGTCTGTGGGGGCATCGGGTCTGCAGACAGAGGTCTGTGTGGGCACTGGGTCTACAAACAGAGGTCTGTGGGCACATTGGGAATGAAGATAGAGGTCTCTTAGGGCATCGGGTTTCAGATAGAGGTCCGTGGGTGCATCGGGTCGGCAGATAGAGGTCTCTGGGGACATCAGGTCTGCAGACAGAGGTCTGTGGGGGCATCGGGTCTGCAGACAGAGGTCTCTGAAGGCATCGTTCCTGCATACATAAGGTCTGTGGGGGCATCAGGCCTGCAGACTGAGGTCTGTGGGGGCATTGAGTATGGAGACAGAGGTCTGTGGGGGCATGGTCTTCAGACAGACTCTGCGCAGGCTTCTGGTCTACAGACAGAGGTCATTGGGGGCATCAGGTCTGCAGACAGACGACCACTGTAGGCATCGGGTCTGCAGACAGAGGTCTTTGGGTGCATCGGGTTTGGAGACAGAAGTCTGCGGGGGCATCTGGTCTACAGACAAAGTCTGCAAGGGCATCGGATCTGCAGACATAGGTCTTTGGGGGCATCGGGTCTGCAGACGGAGTTCCTCAGAAGGCATCTGGTCTGCAGACAGAGGCCTCTGGGGGCATCGGTTCTGCAGACAAAGGTCTATGGAGGCATCGGTTGTGCAGACAGTGGTCTGTGGAGGCATCGGTTCTGTAGACAGAGGTCCTCTAGGGGCATTGGGTCTGCAGACAGAGGCCTCTGGTGGCATCGGGTCTGCAGACAGAGGTCTCTGGGGGCATCAGGTCTGCAGACAGAGGTCTGTGGCAGCATCGGGTCTGCAAACAGAGGTCCACTTTGGCCATAGGCTCTGCAGACAGAGGTCCACTGGGGGTTTCGGTTCTGCAGACAGAGGTCTGTGGAGTCATCGGGTCTGCAGACCGAGGTCTGCTGAAGACATTAGTTCTACAGACAGAGGTCTTTGGTGGCATTGGGTCTGCAGACAGAGGTCTATGGGGGCATCGGGTCTGAAGACAGAGGTCTGCGGGGGAATCTGTTCTGCAGGCAGAGTCTGCTAGGGCATCGAGTCTGCAGACAGAGGTCCGCTGGGGGCATCCGGTCTGCAGACAGAGGTCTGTGGGGGCATCAGTTCTGCAGACAGAGTTTAGTGGGGGCATTGGTTCTCCAGACAGATTTCTGTGTGGGCATCGGGTATGCAGACAGAGGTCACTTTGGGCATCGGATCTGCAGACAGAGGTCTGTAGAGGCATCGGGTCTGAAGACAGAGGTCTGGGGGGCATGGGTTCTTCAGACAGAGGTTTGTGGGCGCATCGGATCTGCAGACAGAGGTCTGGGGGTCATCAGGTCAAAAAAAGGTCTGTGTGGCATCAGGACTGCAGAGAGAGGTCTGTGGGGTCGTCAGTCTGCAGATAGAGGTTTGTGGGGGCATCAGATCTGCAGACATATGTTCGCTGGGGCATCGGGTCTGCAGACTGATGATCTGTGGTGCATAGTGTCTACAGAGAGAGTTCTATGGGAGCATCCGGTATTCAGACAGAAGTCCGCTGGGGGCAACTTGTCTGCAGACAGAGGTCTGTGGAGGCATCAGGTCTGCAGATGGAGATCCGCTGGGGGCATCAGTTCTACAGACAGCGGTCTTTGGTGGCATCGGGTCTGCTGACAGACGACCGCTTTTGACATCAGGTCTGCAGACAGAGGTCCATGGGGGGCATTGGTTCTGTAGACAGAGGTCTGCGGGGGCATCTGGTCTGCAGACAGTGTCTGCTAGGGCATTAGGTCTGCAGACAGAAGTCTGCGGGGGAATCGGGTCTTAAGATAGAGGTCTGTGGGTTCATTGGGTCTTCAGGCAGAGGTCTATCGGGGAATCGGGTCTGAAGACAGAGGTCAATGGGTCATCGGGTCTGCCGACAGATTTCTGTGGGGGCATCGGGTCTGAAGACAGAGGTCTGCGGGGGCATCGAGTCTGCAGACAGAGGTCTATGGGGGCATCCGGTCTGCAGACAGAGGTCTCTGGGGGCATCGAGTCTGCAGACAGAGTTCTATGGAGGCATCGGGTCTGCAGACAGAGGTCTGTGGGAGCATCCAGTCTGCAAACAGAGGTCTTTGGAGGCATCGGGTCTGCAGACAGAGGTCTGTGGGGGCATCGGGTCTGCAGACAAAGGTCTATGGGGGCATCGGGTTTGCAGATAGAGGTCCGTGGGTGCATCGGGTCTGCAGACAGAGGTCTCTGGGGGCATCAGGTCTGCAGACAGAGGTCTGTGGGGGCATCGGATCTGCAGACAGAGGTCCACTTTGGCCATGGGCTCTGCAGACAGAGGTCCAAAGGGGATTCAGGTCTGCAAACAGGGGTCTATGGGGGCATCGGGTCTGCAGACAGAGGTTTGTGGGACATCGGGTCTGCAGACGGACGTCCGCTCGTGTCATCGGGTTTGCAGACAGAGGTCTGTGGGGGCATTGGGACTGCAGACATTGGTCTGGGATGGCATCCGGTCTGCAGGCAGAGGTCTGTGGGGGCATCGGGTCTGCAGACAGAGGTCTGTGTGGGCACTGGGTCTACAAACAGAGGTCTGTGGGCACATTGGGAATGAAGATAGAGGTCTCTTAGGGCATCGGGTTTCAGATAGAGGTCCGTGGGTGCATCGGGTCGGCAGATAGAGGTCTCTGGGGACATCAGGTCTGCAGACAGAGGTCTGTGGGGGCATCGGGTCTGCAGACAGAGGTCTCTGAAGGCATCGTTCCTGCATACATAAGGTCTGTGGGGGCATCAGGCCTGCAGACTGAGGTCTGTGGGGGGCATTGAGTATGGAGACAGAGGTCTGTGGGGGGCATGGTCTTCAGACAGACTCTGCGCAGGCTTCTGGTCTACAGACAGAGGTCATTGGGGGCATCAGGTCTGCAGACAGACGACCACTGTAGGCATCGGGTCTGCAGACAGAGGTCTTTGGGTGCATCGGGTTTGGAGACAGAAGTCTGCGGGGGCATCTGGTCTACAGACAAAGTCTGCAAGGGC
Source organism: Microtus obscurus (assembly GCA_963919715.1). Lineage (NCBI taxonomy): Eukaryota > Metazoa > Chordata > Mammalia > Rodentia > Cricetidae > Microtus > Microtus obscurus. The sequence goes on along the minus strand of CAWTZC010000196.1, from coordinate 260,175 downwards.
ATCGGATCTGCAGACATAGGTCTTTGGGGGCATCGGGTCTGCAGACGGAGTTCCTCAGAAGGCATCTGGTCTGCAGACAGAGGCCTCTGGGGGCATCGGTTCTGCAGACAAAGGTCTATGGAGGCATCGGTTGTGCAGACAGTGGTCTGTGGAGGCATCGGTTCTGTAGACAGAGGTCCTCTAGGGGCATTGGGTCTGCAGACAGAGGCCTCTGGTGGCATCGGGTCTGCAGACAGAGGTCTCTGGGGGCATCAGGTCTGCAGACAGAGGTCTGTGGCAGCATCGGGTCTGCAAACAGAGGTCCACTTTGGCCATAGGCTCTGCAGACAGAGGTCCACTGGGGGTTTCGGTTCTGCAGACAGAGGTCTGTGGAGTCATCGGGTCTGCAGACCGAGGTCTGCTGAAGACATTAGTTCTACAGACAGAGGTCTTTGGTGGCATTGGGTCTGCAGACAGAGGTCTATGGGGGCATCGGGTCTGAAGACAGAGGTCTGCGGGGGGAATCTGTTCTGCAGGCAGAGTCTGCTAGGGCATCGAGTCTGCAGACAGAGGTCCGCTGGGGGCATCCGGTCTGCAGACAGAGGTCTGTGGGGGGCATCAGTTCTGCAGACAGAGTTTAGTGGGGGCATTGGTTCTCCAGACAGATTTCTGTGTGGGCATCGGGTATGCAGACAGAGGTCACTTTGGGCATCGGATCTGCAGACAGAGGTCTGTAGAGGCATCGGGTCTGAAGACAGAGGTCTGGGGGGCATGGGTTCTTCAGACAGAGGTTTGTGGGCGCATCGGATCTGCAGACAGAGGTCTGGGGGTCATCAGGTCAAAAAAAAGGTCTGTGTGGCATCAGGACTGCAGAGAGAGGTCTGTGGGGTCGTCAGTCTGCAGATAGAGGTTTGTGGGGGCATCAGATCTGCAGACATATGTTCGCTGGGGCATCGGGTCTGCAGACTGATGATCTGTGGTGCATAGTGTCTACAGAGAGAGTTCTATGGGAGCATCCGGTATTCAGACAGAAGTCCGCTGGGGGCAACTTGTCTGCAGACAGAGGTCTGTGGAGGCATCAGGTCTGCAGATGGAGATCCGCTGGGGGCATCAGTTCTACAGACAGCGGTCTTTGGTGGCATCGGGTCTGCTGACAGACGACCGCTTTTGACATCAGGTCTGCAGACAGAGGTCCATGGGGGCATTGGTTCTGTAGACAGAGGTCTGCGGGGGCATCTGGTCTGCAGACAGTGTCTGCTAGGGCATTAGGTCTGCAGACAGAAGTCTGCGGGGGAATCGGGTCTTAAGATAGAGGTCTGTGGGTTCATTGGGTCTTCAGGCAGAGGTCTATCGGGGAATCGGGTCTGAAGACAGAGGTCAATGGGTCATCGGGTCTGCCGACAGATTTCTGTGGGGGCATCGGGTCTGAAGACAGAGGTCTGCGGGGGCATCGAGTCTGCAGACAGAGGTCTATGGGGGGCATCCGGTCTGCAGACAGAGGTCTCTGGGGGCATCGAGTCTGCAGACAGAGTTCTATGGAGGCATCGGGTCTGCAGACAGAGGTCTGTGGGAGCATCCAGTCTGCAAACAGAGGTCTTTGGAGGCATCGGGTCTGCAGACAGAGGTCTGTGGGGGCATCGGGTCTGCAGACAAAGGTCTATGGGGGGCATCGGGTTTGCAGATAGAGGTCCGTGGGTGCATCGGGTCTGCAGACAGAGGTCTCTGGGGGCATCAGTTCTGCAGACAGAGGTCTGTGGGGGCATCGGGTCTGCAGACAAATGTCCACTTTGGCCATGGGCTCTGCAGACAGTGGTCCACTGCGGGCTTTGGGTCTGCAGACAGAGGTCTGTGGGGGCATCGAGTCTGCAGACAGAGGTCTGCTGGGGGCATCGCATCTGCAGGAAGAGTTGTGTGGGGGCATCGGGTCTCCAGACAGAGGTCTTGGGTGCATTGGGTCTACAAACAGAGGTGTGTGGGCGCATCGGGTCTGCAGACAGAGGACTCTGGGGCATCGGGTTTGCAGATAGAAGTCCGTGGGTGCATCGGGTCTGCAGACAGAGGTCTCTGGGGGCATCAGGTCTGCAGACAGAGGTCTGTGGGGGGCATCGGATCTGCAGACAGAGGTCCACTTTGGCCATGGGCTCTGCAGACAGAGGTCCAAAGGGGATTCAGGTCTGCAAACAGGGGTCTATGGGGGGCATCGGGTCTGCAGACAGAGGTTTGTGGGACATCGGGTCTGCAGACGGACGTCCGCTCGTGTCATCGGGTTTGCAGACAGAGGTCTGTGGGGGCATTGGGACTGCAGACATTGGTCTGGGATGGCATCCGGTCTGCAGGCAGAGGTCTGTGGGGGCATCGGGTCTGCAGACAGAGGTCTGTGTGGGCACTGGGTCTACAAACAGAGGTCTGTGGGCACATTGGGAATGAAGATAGAGGTCTCTTAGGGCATCGGGTTTCAGATAGAGGTCCGTGGGTGCATCGGGTCGGCAGATAGAGGTCTCTGGGGACATCAGGTCTGCAGACAGAGGTCTGTGGGGGCATCGGGTCTGCAGACAGAGGTCTCTGAAGGCATCGTTCCTGCATACATAAGGTCTGTGGGGGGCATCAGGCCTGCAGACTGAGGTCTGTGGGGGCATTGAGTATGGAGACAGAGGTCTGTGGGGGGCATGGTCTTCAGACAGACTCTGCGCAGGCTTCTGGTCTACAGACAGAGGTCATTGGGGGCATCAGGTCTGCAGACAGACGACCACTGTAGGCATCGGGTCTGCAGACAGAGGTCTTTGGGTGCATCGGGTTTGGAGACAGAAGTCTGCGGGGGCATCTGGTCTACAGACAAAGTCTGCAAGGGCATCGGATCTGCAGACATAGGTCTTTGGGGGCATCGGGTCTGCAGACGGAGTTCCTCAGAAGGCATCTGGTCTGCAGACAGAGGCCTCTGGGGGCATCGGTTCTGCAGACAAAGGTCTATGGAGGCATCGGTTGTGCAGACAGTGGTCTGTGGAGGCATCGGTTCTGTAGACAGAGGTCCTCTAGGGGCATTGGGTCTGCAGACAGAGGCCTCTGGTGGCATCGGGTCTGCAGACAGAGGTCTCTGGGGGCATCAGGTCTGCAGACAGAGGTCTGTGGCAGCATCGGGTCTGCAAACAGAGGTCCACTTTGGCCATAGGCTCTGCAGACAGAGGTCCACTGGGGTTTCGGTTCTGCAGACAGAGGTCTGTGGAGTCATCGGGTCTGCAGACCGAGGTCTGCTGAAGACATTAGTTCTACAGACAGAGGTCTTTGGTGGCATTGGGTCTGCAGACAGAGGTCTATGGGGGCATCGGGTCTGAAGACAGAGGTCTGCGGGGGAATCTGTTCTGCAGGCAGAGTCTGCTAGGGCATCGAGTCTGCAGACAGAGGTCCGTCTGGGGGCATCCGGTCTGCAGACAGAGGTCTGTGGGGGGCATCGGTTCTGCAGACAGAGTTTAGTGGGGGCATTGGTTCTCCAGACAGATTTCTGTGTGGGCATCGGGTATGCAGACAGAGGTCACTTTGGGCATCGGATCTGCAGACAGAGGTCTGTAGAGGCATCGGGTCTGAAGACAGAGGTCTGGGGGGCATGGGTTCTTCAGACAGAGGTTTGTGGGCGCATCGGATCTGCAGACAGAGGTCTGGGGGTCATCAGGTCAAAAAAAAGGTCTGTGTGGCATCAGGACTGCAGAGAGAGGTCTGTGGGGTCGTCAGTCTGCAGATAGAGGTTTGTGGGGGCATCAGATCTGCAGACATATGTTCGCTGGGGCATCGGGTCTGCAGACTGATGATCTGTGGTGCATAGTGTCTACAGAGAGAGTTCTATGGGAGCATCCGGTATTCAGACAGAAGTCCGCTGGGGGCAACTTGTCTGCAGACAGAGGTCTGTGGAGGCATCAGGTCTGCAGATGGAGATCCGCTGGGGGCATCAGTTCTACAGACAGCGGTCTTTGGTGGCATCGGGTCTGCTGACAGACGACCGCTTTTGACATCAGGTCTGCAGACAGAGGTCCATGGGGGCATTGGTTCTGTAGACAGAGGTCTGCGGGGGCATCTGGTCTGCAGACAGTGTCTGCTAGGGCATTAGGTCTGCAGACAGAAGTCTGCGGGGGAATCGGGTCTTAAGATAGAGGTCTGTGGGTTCATTGGGTCTTCAGGCAGAGGTCTATCGGGGAATCGGGTCTGAAGACAGAGGTCAATGGGTCATCGGGTCTGCCGACAGATTTCTGTGGGGGGCATCGGGTCTGAAGACAGAGGTCTGCGGGGGCATCGAGTCTGCAGACAGAGGTCTATGGGGGCATCCGGTCTGCAGACAGAGGTCTCTGGGGGCATCGAGTCTGCAGACAGAGTTCTATGGAGGCATCGGGTCTGCAGACAGAGGTCTGTGGGAGCATCCAGTCTGCAAACAGAGGTCTTTGGAGGCATCGGGTCTGCAGACAGAGGTCTGTGGGGGCATCGGGTCTGCAGACAAAGGTCTATGGGGGCATCGGGTTTGCAGATAGAGGTCCGTGGGTGCATCGGGTCTGCAGACAGAGGTCTCTGGGGGCATCAGTTCTGCAGACAGAGGTCTGTGGGGGGCATCGGGTCTGCAGACAAATGTCCACTTTGGCCATGGGCTCTGCAGACAGTGGTCCACTGCGGGCTTTGGGTCTGCAGACAGAGGTCTGTGGGGGCATCGAGTCTGCAGACAGAGGTCTGCTGGGGGCATCGCATCTGCAGGAAGAGTTGTGTGGGGGCATCGGGTCTCCAGACAGAGGTCTTGGGTGCATTGGGTCTACAAACAGAGGTGTGTGGGCGCATCGGGTCTGCAGACAGAGGACTCTGGGGCATCGGGTTTGCAGATAGAAGTCCGTGGGTGCATCGGGTCTGCAGACAGAGGTCTCTGGGGGCATCAGGTCTGCAGACAGAGGTCTGTGGGGGGCATCGGATCTGCAGACAGAGGTCCACTTTGGCCATGGGCTCTGCAGACAGAGGTCCAAAGGGGATTCAGGTCTGCAAACAGGGGTCTATGGGGGCATCGGGTCTGCAGACAGAGGTTTGTGGGACATCGGGTCTGCAGACGGACGTCCGCTCGTGTCATCGGGTTTGCAGACAGAGGTCTGTGGGGGCATTGGGACTGCAGACATTGGTCTGGGATGGCATCCGGTCTGCAGGCAGAGGTCTGTGGGGGCATCGGGTCTGCAGACAGAGGTCTGTGTGGGCACTGGGTCTACAAACAGAGGTCTGTGGGCACATTGGGAATGAAGATAGAGGTCTCTTAGGGCATCGGGTTTCAGATAGAGGTCCGTGGGTGCATCGGGTCGGCAGATAGAGGTCTCTGGGGACATCAGGTCTGCAGACAGAGGTCTGTGGGGGCATCTGGGTCTGCAGACAGAGGTCTCTGAAGGCATCGTTCCTGCATACATAAGGTCTGTGGGGGCATCGGGCCTGCAGACTGAGGTCTGTGGGGGCATTGAGTATGGAGACAGAGGTCTGTGGGGGCATGGTCTTCAGACAGACTCTGCGCAGGCTTCTGGTCTACAGACAGAGGTCATTGGGGGCATCAGGTCTGCAGACAGACGACCACTGTAGGCATCGGGTCTGCAGACAGAGGTCTTTGGGTGCATCGGGTTTGGAGACAGAAGTCTGCGGGTGCATCTGGTCTACAGACAAAGTCTGCAAGGGCATCGGATCTGCAGACATAGGTCTTTGGGGGCATCGGGTCTGCAGACGGAGTTCCTCAGAAGGCATCTGGTCTGCAGACAGAGGCCTCTGGGAGCATTGGGTCTGCAGACAGACGTCTGAGGGGGCATCCGGTCTGCAGACGGAGGTCCACTGGGGGCATCAGTTCTACAGACAGAGGTCTTTGGTGGCATCGGGTCTGCAGACAGATGACCACTCTTAGTATCAGGTCTGCAGACAGAGGTCTATGGGGGCATCTGTTCTGCAGACAGAGTCTGCTAGGGCATCGAGTCTGCAGACAGATGTCTGTTTGATCATCGAGTCTGCAGACAGAGGTCAGTGGGGGCATCGGTTCTGCAGACAGATTTCTGTGTGAGCATCGGGTCTGCAGACAGAGGTCACTACGGGCATAGGGTCTGCAGACAGAGGTCTGTGGAGGCATCGGGTCTGAAGACAGAGGTCTCTGGGGGCATCGGGTCTGCAGAAAGAAGTCTCTGTGTGCATCGGGTCTCCAGCCAGAGGTCTCTCGGAGAATTGGGTCTGCAGACAGAGGTCTGTGAGAGCATCGGTTCTGCAGACGGAGGTCCGCTGTGGGCCTCGGGTCTGCAGACACAGGTCTGTATGGGCATCGATTCTGCAGACAGAGGTCTGTGGTGGCATAGGGTCTGCAGACAGAGGTATGTAGGGGCATCCGGTCAAAACACAGGGTCTGTGTGGCATCAGGTCTGCAGAGAGAGTTCTGTGGGGTCATCAGTCTGCAGATAGAGGTTTGTGGAGGCATCAGGTCTACAGATAGATGTCCTCTGGGGGCAACGTGTCTGCAGACTGATGATCTGTGGTGCATCGTGTCTGCAGAGATTGGTCTGTGGGAGCATAGGGTCTTCAGACAGAGGTCCGCTGGGAGCATTGTGTTTGCAGACAGAGGTCTTTGGTGGAAAGGGTCTGCAGACAGACGACCGCTTTTGACATCAGGTCTGTAGACGGGAGTCTATGGGGGCATCGGTTCTGCAGACAGAGGTCTGTGGGGGCATCGGGTCTGCAGACAGAGGTTAGTGGGGGCATCGGTTCTGCAGACAGATTTCTGTGTGGGCATCGGGTATGCAGACAGAGGTCACTATGGGCATCGGGTCTGCAGACAGAGGTCTGTAGAGGCATCGGGTCTGAAGACAGAGGTCTGGGGGGCATGGGTTCTGCAGACAGAGGTCTGTGGGTGCATCGGATCTGCAGACAGAGGTCTGGGGGGCATCCGGTCAAAAGACAGGGTCTGTGTGGCATCAGGACTGCAGAGAGAGGTCTGTGGGGTCGTCAGTCTGCAGATAGAGGTTTGTGGGGGCATCAGATCTGCAGACATATGTTCGCTGGGGCATCGGGTCTGCAGACTGATGATCTGTGGTGCATCGTGTCTGCAGAGAGAGGTCTATGGGAGCATCGGGTATTCAGACAGAGGTCCGCTGGGGGCAACTTGTCTGCATACAGAGGTCTGTGGAGGCATCAGGTCTGCAGATGGAGATCCGCTGGGGGCATCAGTTCTACAGACAGAGGTCTTTGGTGGCATCGGGTCTGCAGACAGACGACCGCTTTTGACATCAGGTCTGCAGACAGAGGTGAATGGGGGCATCGGTTCTGTAGACAGAGGTCTGCGGGGGCATCTGGTCTGCAGACAGTGTCTGCTAGGGCATCAGGTCTCCAGACAGTATCTGCTAGGGCATCAGGTCAGCAGACAGAAGTCTGCGGGGGAATCGGGTCTTAAGATAGAGGTCTGTGGGTTCATTGGGTCTTCAGGCAGTGGTCTATGGGGGAATCGGGTCTGAAGACAGAGGTCAATGGGGGCATCGGGTCTGCAGACAGATTTCTGTGGGGGCATCGGGTCTGAAGACAGAGGTCTGCGGGGGCATCGAGTCTGCAGACAGAGGTCTATGGGGGCATCCGGTCTGCAGACAGAGGTCTCTGGGGGCATCGGGTCTGCAGACAGAGGTCTATGGAGGCATCGGGTCTGCAGACAGAGGTCTGTGGGGGCATCCGGTCTGCAAACAGAGGTCTCTGGAGGCATCGGTTCTGCAGACAGAGGTCTGTGGGGGCATCGGGTCTGCAGACAGAAGTCTGTGGGGGCATCAGGTCTAAAGACAGAGGTCCGTGAAGGCATCAGTTGTGTAGACAGAGGTCCGTGTACGTATCGGATCTGCAGACAGACGACCGCTTTTGGAATCAGGTCTGCAGACGGAGGTCTATGGGATCATTGGGTCTGTAGACAGAGTTCTGCAGGGGCATCTGGTCTCCAGACAGTGGTCTTGGGGGCATTGGGTCTACAAACAGAAGTCTGTGGGTGCATCAGGTCTGCAGACAAAGGTCTCTGGGGGCATCGGGTTTGCAGATAGAGGTCCGTGGGTGCATCAGGTCTGCAGACAGAGGTCTCTGGGGGCATCAGGTCTGCAGACAGAGGTCTGTGGGGGCATCGGGTCTGCAGACAAATGTCCACTTTGGCCATGGGCTCTGCAGACAGTGGTCCACTGGGGGCTTCGGGTCTGCAGACAGAGGTCTGTGGGGGCATCGAGTCTGCAGACAGAGGTCTGCTGGGGGCATCACATCTGCAGGAAGAGTTTTGTGGGGGCATGGTTCTCCAGACAGAGGTCTTGGGGGGCATTGGTTCTACAAACAGAGGTCTGTGGGCGCATCGGGTCTGCAGACAGAGGTCTCTGTGGGCATCAGGATTGCAGATAGAGGTTCCTGGGTGCATTGGGTCTGCAGAAAGAGGTGTCTGGGGGCATCAGGTCTGCAGACAGAGGTCTGTGGCGGCATCGGGTCTGCAGACAGAGGTCCACTTTGGCCATGGGCTCTGCAGACAGAGGTCCACAGGGGATTCAGGTCTGCACACAGGGGTCTGTGGGGGCATCGAGTCTGCAGACTAAGGTCTGTGTGGCATCGGGTCTGCAGACAGAGGTTTGTGGGACATCGGGTCTGCAGACGGACGTCCGCTCGTGTCATCGGGTTTGCAGACAGAGGTCTGTGGGGGCATTGGGACTGCAGACAGAGGTCTGGGATGGCAGCCGGTCGGCAGACAGAAGACCCCTTTTGGCATCCAGTCTGCAGACAGAGTCTGCGAGGACATCGGGTCTGCAGAATGAGGTCTGAGGGGGGTATCGTGTCTGCAGACAGAGGTCTGTGTTGGCATCGAGTCTTCAGACTGAGGTTTGTTGGGGCATCGGGTCTGCAGACAGAGGTCTTTGGGGCATTCGGTCTACAAACAGAGGTCTGTGGGGGCATCGGGTCTGCAGACAGAGGTCTCTTAGGGCTTCGGGTTTCAGACAGAGGACCGTGGGTGCATCGGGTCTGCAGATAGAGGTCTCTGGGGACATCAGGTCTGCAGACAGAGGTCTGTGGGGGCATCATGTCTGCAGACAGAGGTTTCTGGGGACATCAGGTCTGCAGACAGAGGTCTGTGGGGGCATCGGTTCTGCAGACAGAGGTCTCTGAGGGCATCGTTCCTGCATACAAAGGTCTGTGGGGGCATCGGGCCTGCAGACTGAGGTCTGTGGGGGCATTGAGTATGGAGACAGAGGTCTGTGGGGGCATGGTCTTCAGACAGACTCTCCGCAGGCTTCCGGTCTACAGACAGAGGTCATTGGGGGCATCAGGTCTGCAGACAGACGACCACTGTAGGCATCGGGTCTGCAGACAGAGGTCTTTGGGTGCATCGGGTTTGGAAACAGAAGTCTGCGGGGGCATCTGGTCTACAGACAGAGTCTGCAAGGGCATCGGATCTGCAGACATAGGTCTTTGGGGGCATTGGGTCTGCAGACGGAGTTCCTCAGGGGGCATCTGGTCTGCAGACAGAGGCCTCTGGGAGCATTGGGTCTGCAGACAGAGGTCTGAGGGGGCATCCGGTCTGCAGACGGAGGTCCACTGGGGGCATCAGTTCTACAGACAGAGGTCTTTGGTGGCATCGGGTCTGCAGACAGATGACCACTCTTGGTATCAGGTCTGCAGACAGAGGTCTATGGGGGCATCTGTTCTGCAGACAGAGTCTGCTAGGGCATCGAGTCTGCAGACAGAGGTCTGTTTGATCATCGAGTCTGCAGACAGAGGTCAGTGGGGGCATCGGTTCTGCAGACAGATTTCTGTGTGAGCATCGGGTCTGCAGACAGAGGTCACGATGGTCATAGGGTCTGCAGACAGAGGTCTGTGGAGGCATCGGGTCTGAAGACAGAGGTCTCTGGGGGCATCGGGTCTCCAGAAAGAAGTCTCTGTGCGCATCGGGTCTCCAGCCAGAGGTCTCTGGGAGAATTGGGTCTGCAGACAGAGGTCTGTGGGAGAATCTGTTCTGCAGACGGAGGTCCGCTGTGGGCCTCGGGTCTGCAGACACAGGTCTGTATGGGCATCGAGTCTGCAGACAGAGGTCTGTGGTGGCATCGGTTCTGCAGACAGAGGTATGTAGGGGCATCCGGTCAAAACACAGGGTCTGTGTGGCATCAGGTCTACAGAGAGAGTACTGTGGCGTCATCAGTCTGCAGATAGAGGTTTGTGGAGGCATCATGTCTACAGATAGATGTCCTCTGGGGGCAACGGGTCTGCAGACTGATGATCTGTGGTGCGTCGTGTCTGCAGAGATAGGTCTGTGGGAGCATAGGGTCTTCAGAGAGAGGTCCGCTGGGGGCATTGTGTTTGCAGACAGAGGTCTTTATTGGAAAGGGTCTGCAGACAGATGACCGCTTTTGACATCAGGTCTGTAGACGGGAGTCTATGGGGGCATCGGTTCTGCAGACAGAGGTCTGTGGGGGCATCGGGTCTGCAGACAGAGGTTAGTGGGGGCATCGGTTCTGCAGACAGATTTCTGTGTGGGCATCGGGTATGCAGACAGAGGTCACTATGGGCATCGGGTCTGCAGACAGAGGTCTGTAGAGGCATCGGGTCTGAAGACAGAGGTCTGGGGGGGCATGGGTTCTGCAGACAGAGGTCTGTGGGTGCATCGGATCTGCAGACAGAGGTCTGGGGGTCATCAGGTCAAAAAAAGGGTCTGTGTGGCATCAGGACTGCAGAGAGAGGTCTGTGGGGTCGTCAGTCTGCAGATCGAGGTTTGTGGGGGCATCAGATCTGCAGACATATGTTCGCTGGGGCATCGGGTCTGCAGACTGATGATCTGTGGTGCATCGTGTCTGCAGAGAGAGGTCTATGGGAGCATCGGGTATTCAGACAGAGGTCCGCTGGGGGCAACTTGTCTGCATACAGAGGTCTGTGGAGGCATCAGGTCTGCAGATGGAGATCCGCTGGGGGCATCAGTTCTACAGACAGAGGTCTTTGGTGGCATCGGGTCTGCAGGCAGACGCCCGCTTTTGACATCAGGTCTGCTGACAGAGGTCAATTGGGGCATTGGTTCGGTAGACAGATGTCTGCGGGGGCATCTGGTCTGCAGACAGTGTCTGCTAGGGCATCAGGTCTGCAGACAGTGTCTGCTAGGCATCAGGTCTGCAGACAGAAGTCTGCGGGGGAATCGGGTCTTAAGATAGAGGTCTGTGGGTTCATTGGCTCTTCAGGCAGAGGTGTATGGGGGAATCGGGTCTTAAGACAGAGGTCAATGGGGGCATCGGGTCTGCAGACAGATTTCTGTGGGGGCATCGGTTCTGAAGACAGAGGTCTGCGGGGGCATCGATTCTGCAGACAGAGGTCTATGGGGGCATCCGGTCTGCAGACAGAGGTCTCTGGGAGCATCGAGTCTGCAGACAGAGGTCTATGGAGGCATCGGGTCTGCAGACAGAGGTCTGTGGGGGCATCCGGTCTGCAAACAGAGGTCTTTGGAGGCATCGGGTCTGCAGACAGAGGTCTGTGGGGTCATTGGGTGTGCAGACAGAAGTCTGTGGGGGCATCAGGTCTAAAGACAGAGGTCCGTGAAGGCATCAGTTGTGTAGACAGAGGTCCGTGGACACATCGGATCTGCAGACAGACGACCGCTTTTGGCATCAGGTCTGCAGGCGGAGGTCTATGGATCATTGGGTCTGTAGACAGAGGTCTGCAGGGGCATCTGGTCTCCAGACAGAGGTCTTGGGGGCATTGGGTCTACAAACAGAGGTCTTTGGGCGCATCAGGTCTGCAGACGAAGGTCTCTGGGGGCATCGGGTTTGCAGATAGAGGTCCGCGCGTGCATCGGGTCTGCAGACAGAGGTCTCTGGGGGCATCAGGTCTGCAGACAGAGGTCTGTGGGGGCATCGGGTCTGCAGACAGATGTCCATTTTGGCCATGGGCTCTGCAGACAGTGGTCCACTGGGGGCTTCGGGTCTGCAGACAGAGGTCTGTGGGGGCATCGAGTCTGCAGACAGAGGTCTGCTGGGGGCATCGCATCTGCAGGAAGAGTTGTGTGGGGGCATTGGGTCTCCAGACAGAGGTCTTGGGTGCATTGGGTCTACAAACAGAGGTGTGTGGGCGCATCAGGTCTGCAGACAGAGGACTCTGGGGCATCGCGTTTGCAGATAGAAGTCCGTGGGTGCATCGGGTCTGCAGACAGAGGTCTCTGGGGGCATCAGGTCTGCAGACAGAGGTCTGTGTGGGCATCGGATCTGCAGACAGAGGTCCACTTTGGCCATGGGCTCTGCAGACAGAGGTCTCTGAGGGCATCGTTCCTGCATACAAAGGTCTGTGGGGGCATCAGGCCTGCAGACTGAGGTCTGTGGGGGCATTGAGTATGGAGACAGAGGTCTGTGGGGGCATGGTCTTCAGACAGACTCTGCGCAGACTTCCGGTCTACAGACAGAGGTCTTTGGGGGCATCAGGTCTGCAGACAGACGACCACTGTAGGCATCGCGTCTGCAGACAGAGGTCTTTGGGTGCATGGGGTTTGGAGACAGAAGTCTGCGGGGGCATCTGGTCTGCAGACAGATTCTGCTAGGGCATAGTGTCTGCAGACAGAGGTCTGCGTCGGGGCATCGGGTCTGCAGACAGAGTTCTGTGGGGGCATCCGGTCTGCAGACAGAGGTCTGTGGGCACATCGGGTCTGCAGACAGAGGTCTCTGGGGGCATCGGGTCTCCAGACAGAGGTGTTTGGAGGCATCGGGTCTGCAGACAGAGGTCCGCTGTGGACATCAGGTCTGCAGACAGAGGTCTCTGGGGGTATCTGGTCTACAGATAGAGATCCGTGGGGGGCATCGGGATTGCAGACAGAGGTTTGTGGGGGCATCGGGTCTGCAGACAGAGGTCTGCGGTGGCATCGGGTCAGCAGACAGAGGTCTGTGTGGGCATCGCGTCTTCAGACAGAGGTCTGTGCTGTCATCAGGTCTGCACACAGCGGTCATTGGGAGCATCGGGTCTGCAGACAGAGGTTTGTGTGGGCATCGGGTCTGCAGAAAGAGTTCTGTGGGGGCATTGTGTCTGCACACAGAGGTCTCTGGGGGCATCTGGTCTGCATACAGTGGTCTGTGGGGGCATCGTGTCTGCAGACAGATTACTCTTGGGGCATCAGGTCTGCAGAAAGAGGTCCACACGGGCTTCGGTTCTGCAGACAGGGGTCTGTGGGGGCATCGGTTCTGTAGACAGAGGTCTGTGGGGGCATCGGGTCTGCAGACAGAGGTCTATGGAGGCGTCGGGTCTACAGACAGAGGTTTGTGGGGGCATCGGGTCTGCAGACAGAGGTCTCTGGGGGCATCTGGTCTGCATACAGTGGTCTGTGGGGGCATCGTGTATGCAGACAGAGGAAGCTTGGGGCATCAGGTCTGCAGACAGAGGTCCACAGGGGCTTCGGTTCTGCAGACAGTTGTCTGTGGGCGCATCGGGTCTGCAGACAGAGGTCTGTGGGGCATCGGGTCTGCAGACAGAGGTATGTGGGACATCGGGTCTGCAGACGGACGTCTGTTGGTGGCATCGGGTTTGCAGACAGATGTCTGTTCGTGCATCGGGTGTACAGACAGAGGTCTTTGGAGGCATCAGGTCTGCAGACAGAGGTCAGTGGGGGCATCGGGTCTGCAGACAGAGGTCCGCTGGAGGCATCTGTTCTGCACACAGAGGTCCAGTGGGGGCATCGGGTATGCAGAGAGAGGTCCGTGGGAGCATCGGTTCTGCAGATAGAGGTCTATGGGTGCATCGGGTCTGCAGACAGAGGACTCTGAGGGCATCGTTTCTGCATACAAAGGTCTGTGGGGGCATTGGGCCTGCAGACTGAGGTCTGTGGGGGCATTGAGTATGGAGAAAGAGGTTTTTGAGGGCATGGTCTGCAGACAGAGTCTGCGGGGGCATCCGGTCTACAGACAGAGGTCTGTGGGGGCATCGGGTCTGCAGAAAGAAGTCTGCAGGTGCATCGGGTCTCCAGCCAGAGGTCTCTTGGATTTGGCTCTGCAGACAGAGGTCTGTGGGAGCATCGGTGTTGGAGACAGAGGTCTGCGGGGGCATCTGGTCTACAGACAGAGTCTGCTAGGGCATCGGATCTGCAGACAGAGGTCTGCGGGGGGGGCATCGGGTATGCAGACAGGGGTCTCTGTGGGCACGGGTTTCAGATAGAGGTCCGTGGGTGCATCATGTCTGCAGACAGAGGTCCGCTGTGGGCAGTGCGACTGCAGACAGAGGTCTGTGGGGGCATCGGGTCTGCAGACAAAGGACTGTGCTGGCATCAGGTCTGCAGACAGTGGTCTGTGGGGGCATCGGGTCAACACACAGGGTCTGTGTGTCATCAGGTCTGCACACAGAGTTCTGTGGGGTCATCATTCTGCAGATACAGGTCTGTGGGGTTATCAGTTCTGCAGACAGATGTCTGCTGGGGGCATCGGGTCTGCAGACAGAGGTCTGCTGGGGGCATCGGGTCTGCAGACAGAGGTCTGCTGGGGGCATCGGGTCTGCAGACAGAGGTCCTGTGGGGGCATCGGGTCTGCAGACAGAGGTCTGTCTGTCATCATGTCTGCAGTCTGAGGTATGTGGAGGCATTGAGTATGGGGACAGAGGTCTGCGGGGGCATGGTCTGCAGACAGAGTATGCGGGGGCATTGGGTCTGCAGACCGAGGTCTGTCCGGGCATCGGGTCTGCAGACAGAGGTCTATGGGGGATCAGGTTTGGAGACAGAGGTCTGCGGGGGCATCTGGTCTGCAGACAGAGGTGTGCTGGGGGCAGTGGTTTTGCGGACAGAGGTCTTTGTGGGCATCGGGTCTGCAGATAGAGGTCTGTACGGGCATCGGGTCTGCAGACAGAGTTCTGTGGGGGCATCTAGTCAACTACAGGGACTTTGGGTCATCAGGTCTGCAGAGAGAGGTCTGTGGGGGCATCAGTCTGCCGAGAGGTCTGTGGGGGATAAAGGTCTGCAGACAGATGTCCGATGGGGGCATCCAGTCTGCATACAGAGGGTCTGTGGGGGCATTGGGTCTGCCGACAGAGGTCTATGGGGCAACGGGTCTGCAGAGAGAGGTCTGTGGGTCTTCGGGTCGGCAGACAGAGGTCCGCTGGTGGCATCGAGTCTGGAGACAGAGATCTGTCTGTTCATCGGGTCTGCAGAAAGAGGTCCGTGGGGGGCATCGGGTCTGTAGACAGAGGTCTGTGGGGGCATCGGGTCTGCGGACAGATGTCTGTGGGCACATAGGGTCTACAGACAGAGGACTGTGGGGGGCATCGGGTCTGCAGATGGAGGTCCGCTGGGCTCATCAGGTCTGAAGACTGAGGTCTGTGGGGACATTGAGTATGGAGACAGAGGTCTGCGGGGGTATGCTCTGCAGGCAGAGTCTGCGGGGCCATCCGGTCAGCAGACATAGGTTCGTGGGGCCATCGGGTCTGCAGACTGATGACCGCTGTTGGCAACCGGTCTGCACACAGAGGTCTATGGGGGCATCGGGACTCCAGACACGGTCTGCAGGGGGGCATCGGGTCTGCAGACAGAGGTCTTTGGGGGCATCGGGTCTGCAGACTGAGCTTTGTGGTGGCATCGGGTCTGAAGACAGAGGTCTGTTGAGGCATGTGGTCTGCAGACAGGGGAGTGTGAAAGCATCTGGTCTGCAGACAGAGGTCCGCTGTTGGCATCGGGTCTGCAGACAAATGTCTGTGGGGGCATCGGGTCTGCAGATAGTGGTGTGCTTGGGGCATCGGGTCTGCAGAGAGAGGTCTGTGGGGCCATCGGGTCAGCAGACA
Source organism: Microtus obscurus (assembly GCA_963919715.1). Lineage (NCBI taxonomy): Eukaryota > Metazoa > Chordata > Mammalia > Rodentia > Cricetidae > Microtus > Microtus obscurus. The sequence goes on along the minus strand of CAWTZC010000196.1, from coordinate 244,443 downwards.
CAGGGCCTGTTGGGACATTGGGTCTGCAGACAGAGGTCTGAGGTGGCATCGCATCTGCAGACAGAGGTCTGTGCTGGCATTGGGTGTGGAGACAGAGGTCTGTGGAGGCATCGGGTCTGCACACAGAGATCTAACGGGCATCGTGTCTGCATAGAAAGGTCTGTGGGGACATCAGGTCTGCAGACAGAGGTCCACTGGGGACATCGGTTCTGCAGACAGAGGGTGTGTGGGGCATCGTTTCTGCAGAGAGAGGTCTGCGGGGCCATCGGGTCTGCAGACAGAGGTGTGCTGGGGGCATCTGGTCTGAAGACAGAGGTCTGTGGGGGCATCCGTTCTGCAGACAGAGGTCTCTGGGTTCATCGGGTCTGCAGACAGAGGTCTGTCAAGGCTTCGGTTCTGCACACAGAGGTCTCTGAAGGTATCGGGTCTCAAGACAGAGGTCTCTGTGGGCATCGGTTCTGCAGAGAGAGGTCTGTGGTTGCATCAAGTCTGCAGACAGTGGTCTGTGGTGGCATCGGGTCTGCAGACAGAGGTCTGGGATGGCATCGGGTCTGCAGACAGAGGTCCGCTGGGGGCATCGGGTCTGCAGACAGAGGTCCACTGGTGGCATCGGGTCTGCAGACAGAGGTTCGGTGGGGACATCGGGTCTGCAGACAGAGGTCTGTGGGGGCATCGCGTACGGAGACAGAGGTCTGCGTTGGCATATACTCTGCAGACAGAGTCTGCGAGGACATAGTCTCTGCAGACAAAGATTTGTGGCGGCATCGGTTCTGCATACAGAGGTCTGCGGAGGCAACGGGTCTGCAGACAGAGGTCTGTGGTCGCATCGGGTCTGCAGACAGAGGTCTGGGGAGGAATCGGGTCTGCAGACAGAGGTCTGTGGGGGCATCGGGTCTGCAGATGGAGGTCCGCTGAAGGCATGAGGTCAGCAGACAGAGGTCTGCGGGGGCATCAGTTCTGCATACAGAAGTCTGCGGGGGGCAGCGGGTCTGCAGACAGAGTTCTGTGGTTGCATCGGGTCTGCAGACAGAGGTCTGGGGAGGAATCGGGTCTGCAGACAGAGGTCCGCTGGGGGCATCGGGTCTGCAGACAGAGGTCCGCTGGGGGCATTGGGTTTGCAGACAGAGGTTCCGTGGGGGGAATCAGGTCTTCAGACAGAGGTCTGTGGTGGCATCCGGTCTGCAGACAGAGGTCTATGGGGACATCGGGTCTGCAGACGGAGGTCCGCTGAGGGCATGAGGTCAGCAGACAGAGGTCTGCGGGGGCATCGGTTCTGCAACAGAGGTCTGCGGGGGCAGCGGGTCTGCAGACAGAGGTCTGCGGATGATGTGGAAATGTCATATATCAATCTGTTTATCAATCTGTTGATTTCATTGGTTAAAATAAAGAAACTGCTTGGCTGGTCCTATAGGTTAAAACAGGTGGGAGGAGTAAACAGTATAGTATACAGACAGGAAGAGGAAGTGAGGTCAAAAAATCATGCAGCTCCGCTCAGTGAAGCCAGCCTCCTCTCTTGCGGGCCGGAGGGGATCGCTCGGCTCTCTGAGGCATGTTTGCGATGAAGCTCCGACCGACCCAAGATGGACGTAGGCTAGAATCTCTCCGGTAAGCGCACCTTGGGGTGCTAACACAGAATATTAGAAATGGTTTAGACCAGGTGCGAGAGTTTGCCCGTAAGAGGCTAGAGCTAGTGGGCCAAGCAGTGTTTAAATGAATACAGTTTGAGTGTTGTTATTTCGGGCATAAGCTAGCCAGGCAACGGGGGTGTTGGGGACGCAAACCCCGGCACCCCAATTTCAACAGATGGCGCCCAACGTGGGGCCCGAGAAAGCTTGGGAAAGAGTAAAGCATGTTTTCTTGGTAGCAGCAGTTTCTCAGGGCTGCTCTGCTTGCTAGAGGCAAGCAGCGATCTCAGCTAAGAGAGGCTTCCTGACTCAGCTTTGGCTGCAAAGCCTTGCAGCTCTTTTAAGAGGTCCTGCCACAAAACACTTAAACGTTGTTGACGAAAAAGCTAAACGCATGGTTTTCGGTTTTCAGCCGTAGCAGGAAAAAAGCTGCGCTGTTTAAAAATGCCGGCTTTCTGGGCCATCCTGCCAGGGCAACTCTGACTGTTTGAGGCAGGAGGGCCGGCTACAGAGAGAGGACTTGAGTGTTGTCTGTTGTAGCTCGCTGGCTGGCAGGGACCTTGAAACACTGTAGACTTGTGACACTGAATGAGGCTCTGGCTGGTACCTCAGTCACAATGTTGGAATGGCAGAAAGTTAAGGAATAAACTACATCTAGCCGGCAAAGCCACGCCTTTAGTCCTACTGAGATTGCTTGTTAAATTAAAGACCTATGTGGTCAGAAAAACAGAGAGAGATACAGTAAAAAGAGATTCAAAGATAAAGAAAATTTTTAAATTGTTTACAGTGTGTTAAAAATATATGCAAGCTAAAAGTAAGTTCTTAAGAGTAAAAAAAAAATTGAAAAAAAAAGAAAAGTTGGTTGTGATAGTACACGCCTTTAATCCCAACACTTGGGATGCAGAGGGAGATTCACCTCTGTGACTTCAAAGTGTGGTAGCACACGCCTTTAATCCCAGTGCCTAGAAGGCAGAGACAAACAGATTTCTGTGAGTTCAAGGTGTAGTAGCATACGCCCTTAATCCCAGTGCCTGGGAGGCAGAGACAGGCAAATCTCTGAGAATTCAAGAACAGCCTGGTCTACAGAGCTATTCCAGGTCAAAGATATACGCTTAAAAAGCAAAAAGTTAAAAGTAAAAATAAATGAAATAGAGGTTAAAATAAAGCCTTACAAAGATGGAAAATACACAGAGAATCTTGATACTGTATGCTATTATGCTCTCTTTGAATTGTTTGAATGCTGAGGAAGGAGCAAAAGCTGCTAAAAGATATTTGTTTATAAATGCTGCTGAACTAATCCGAGATAGATATTTTGAAAATGCTTCAGAAATTGGATGTAAGGATATGATACTTTGAAAAGGAGTTTCTTTTTTTGTTTTCACAGAGGATGAGACCCTGTTCGTTTCTTCTATTCTGATATGGTATGATGGACCACGCCCTCCTGAACGGTTGCTGTAAACATCTTCAGAAAATTGCTTCGCTCAACTGCCCACTGAGATAAAACTAGCACACAGGTTATACCATGAAAGACCTAATTAACGACGCCCCCATTCAGCAGGAAGCAGTTTGGAGAGAAAGAACTGCGTCCATGTTCCCAAATATGGTTTCTAAACGTTCTTTTACATTTAAAGGAGGAAATGGTATAGGTATGAATAATTTACATTGATATGGATTTTGCTTTAGTGATTTAAATTTAAGGTCAATTTTGTTATATGTATATGTATTTCTGATCTTGATTAGGTGTAGTGATTGTGTAGTTCACTTAAAAATGTAATGTATATAGGTTGTTAATGGATAATCATCAATAATGGTCAAGTTTGTAGTTATGTTAGATTTTCTAGATATATAGAGATATATTTTAGTTAGATAGGCATTCTTCATATCTTTCAAAGACTACAAAATAGGACATTTAATGTTTTAATAACTTAGAACTTTTCATGACAATGAGACACTCTGCTCCTGGCAGCACCAATCTACTTCAAGAAGAAGATGGGCATCGAAGAGGATTCTTATGTAGTTTGATAGCCATTTGGGCAAGAAACTGCTCTTGCCCGGACTATTGCATAAAGTGGACACAGAGAACCCGCAGAGAGAGGACTACTAATGGGTCTGCATTAGAGGACTACTAATGAGACTGCAATGGGTCTGCAGACAGAGGTCTGTGGTCGCATCGGGTCTGCAGACCGAGGTCTGGGAAGGAATCGGGTCTGCAGACAGAGGTCCGCTGGGGGCATCGGGTCTGCAGACAGAGGTCCGCTGGGGCATTGGGTCTGCAGACAGAGGTTCCGTGGGGGGAATCAGGTCTGCAGACAGAGGTCTGTGGTGGCATCCGGTCTGCAGACAGAGGTCTATGGGGACATCGGGTCTGCAGACGGAGGTCCGCTGAGGGCATGAGGTCAGCAGACAGAGGTCTGCGGGGGCATCGGTTCTGCAACAGAGGTCTGCGGGGGCAGCGGGTCTGGAGACAGAGATCTAAGGGGCATCGGGTCTTTAGAGAAAGGTCTGTGGGTGTAAGGGCCCTGGTCTCCCTTATTCCTGGGCTGCATTGGTGAGGACAGATTACAATCAGTTAACTAAGCTTCCTGTGTGTCTCCGTGCTATCCCTGCCCACCCTGTGACTAGCTGCAGGCATCTTACCTATTGTTAATATGGTAATTTCCCACCTTCCTGGGCGGAGAGATCTTTGTGCTGCAGTGAGGTAGAAATAGGCTCCCCCAACTTTGAATAAACGGCATTCGGCTGATCTCCTTTCGAATGACCCATGGTCTCTGTCTCTTTTGTTCAACCTCCAGGCCTTGCCCGGACTCGCATTCGGTACAGCTGCACGCGAACTGTACCGAGGGGGTAACACCAAAATCGGGTGTTACAATTGGAGGCACCGCTGGGATGATCATCACCGGCAACTAGACCCATCTGCGAGATCGGGAAGTGGGAATCCCTGAGAGGTCGCCCTCGGGAAGACTGGCCAACAAGGTAAGAAATTGTGCAGCGAGGGTGAATTGGTTATGGGTGCAAGTTATTCTGTTCCTATTTTGGAGGGCCAGTTAACAGGCCAGTTATTAGGTCTTTTGGAAAATAGAGGCACCGGTATTAAGGTTGAGACAGCACAATAGACCATTAAGACAGTTTTAAAGTTTAGTCCCTGGTTCCTACATGCAGGAGGTTTTAACATTACTGATTGGGATCAGATGAAGGCTGATCTTCAAAATGCTCTGAAAGAGCGAGGGCCACAAGAAGTCCCCATGGCGATATTTTCACTATGGCGCTTGGTCAGAGATGCTCTTCTCAATGATGACGATAGAGTCAAAGAGCAATTACAGAGCTTAAACAAAACCCTTGAGGAGATTCAGGAAGTAGAGTCTGTAAGTTCTATTAAGAGTTTTGAGGAACAGGAAGTTTTAGGAACAGGTAGCATTAGAAAGGATATAGAAGAAGAAGAAGAAATTTTAAAAAAGGAGATCACACTGATAAAAAAGAAGTTAGAGAAAGAGGAGAAAAAGGAAGCAAAAGGAGATGTCTCCATGAGATCTCCTCCACAAAATCCTGGTACTACTGCTTCTGCCCCTATGGACTTAGAGGCGAAAATCCGAGAGATCCGGGATAGGTTAAATGAACTAAGTAGAGAGAAGCAGATTGAGAAACAGATTTATCCTGTTATGGAAAAAATTGATCAGCAGGGATAGAGGGCCAGACAGCATAACCCCCTGGCCTTTAAGGACATTAAGCAGTTAAAAGAGGCAGTCATGGACTACGGGGCTCACGCTCCTTTCACTGTAGCTTTGTTGGAATCCTTCGCGGAACTAAACCTAATACCCAATGATTGGATGCAGCTTTGTAGGGCTTGTCTTTCAGGGGGAGATTATTTGTTATGGAGAGGTGAATTGCAAGAAAATTGCAAAAAGACAGCAGGAAAAAATACTGAAGCAGGCTTCCCCCAAAATAATCTTGACAAGTTACTTGGTGTAGGACAATATGCTGGCTTAGAAGCACAGATTGCTTATGATCCTGCGATTTATGCTCAGATAGCTGCAGCAGCCGTTAAGGATCACGAGAGCAACTTTCTAAGATCCTTCAAGAATCTTCAGAGCCTTATTCTGAGTTCATTGACCGCCTTCTACAGGTGGGAAGTCGCATTTTTGGGGATGTGGATTCGGCTATGCCAATCGTCAGGCACCTGGCCTTTGAGAACGCAAACAGGTTCTGCCAGGAAGTTTTACACCCCCATAGAGATGGAGATTTGAATGACTTTATCCGATTATGCAGAGACATTGATGGCACTCACATAATGGGCCAGGTAATTGTTTCTGCGCTTAAGGAAGGCCAAGCTGGAGCTAGACCTAGGAATTGTTTTCAATGTGGAAGGTCAGGGCACCTCAAAAGAAACTGCCCTGCTGGCAAAGGAGCAGTCAGTCAGCCTAGAGGCAATCCAGGTATTTGCCCTAAATGTCAAAAGGGAGCACATTGGTCCAACGACTGTCACTCTAAGACGGACAGTCAAGGAAATCTCATCCCCAGGTCAAAAAAACGGGGGGAGGGGCCTGCCCCGGGCCCCCAAAACACAAGTATACGGGGCCATGAGCAGAGCAGCAGCTCCCATCAGATTCATTCCTCAGAGAAATGCCTCACTGTCAACGACCTTGTACGAGGCACCTCAGGAAGTGCAGGACTAGATCTCTGTACCTCCGCCCGAGCAGTATTAACCCCACAAATGGGTGTGCAGGCCCTGGGGACTGGAGTATTTGGACCTATCCCAGAGGGTTCAATAGGTATAGTTTTGGGTAGAAGTAGCTCTGCGCTCAAAGGAATCAAAATTTTACCAGGAATTATAGACTGTGATTATACTGGAGAAATTAAAATTATGATTAAAGCTGGTATGGGAGTCCTTGTCATCCCTCAAGGAGCGAGAATAGCTCAATTAGTGCTTTTACCCATGTTTTGCTCCACTAATCCTTTCTTTAAACAAGAGCGAGGAGACAAGGGATTTGGCTCCACAGGTTCCCCCTGGAGCTTTTTGGGTTTCTAGCTTAGAGAATCGCCCCACACTTACTTTAACTATCAATGGGAAAAGGTTTCAAGGCCTCCCTGACACAGGGGCTGATTCTTCAGTGATTGCTAAAAAGCATTGGCCTGCAGCCTGGCCTCTACAACTAGCCTCTACTACCTTGCAGGGAGTAGGAACAGCCATATCTCCTGAGTGCAATACTCAATATTTAAATTGGGAGGACGAAGAAGGCCATAAGGCCATTTTTAAACCATTTGTCCTGGAACACCTTCCTCTTAATTTGTGGGGAAGAGATGTTTTGCAAGCTATGGGAGCAGTCCTAACCACTGAACCTGTGCAGCGTATGCTATCAAAGCAGGGCTTTGTCCCTGCTCAGGGTTTAGGCAAAAATCTGCAGGGAGATGTACAGATTTTATCAGACAAGAAAATGATACAACAGTCCCCTGGACAGCGTGCAGGGTTAGGAAATTTTTCCTAGGGGCCATTGCAGAGCAGCCAGAAAGCATTCCTATAAAGTGGAAAACTAAAAAACCCGTTTGGATTGAGCAATGGCCCCTGAATAAAGAGAAATTACAGGCTGCTCGTACTCTAGTTCAGGAACAGCTAGAAGCAGGGCACATAGTGCCATCCACTTCTCCCTGGAACACCCCTATCTTTGTTATTAAGAAAAAGTCTGGTAAATGGAGGTTGCTGCAAGATCTTAGAGCAGTAAATGATTGCATGGAAATTATGGGGACAACTCAACCTGGGTTGCCTCAGCCTGTGGGTATTCCTACAGGATATCATCTTTTAGTAATTGACCTGAAAGATTGTTTTTTCAGCATTCCCTTGCATCCAAAAGACTCTGATAAATTTGCTTTCAGTGTACCGTCTGTAAATTTCAAAGAACCATACAAGCGCTACCAATGGGTAACATTGCCCCAGGGTATGGCCAATAGTTCTGTAATTTGCCAAATGTTTGTGGCACGGGTTATTGCCCCGATAAGGCATAAATATTCTCAACTGTATTTAAGTCATTATTTAGATGACATCCTATTAGCTGGACAGGACCCAGAAATAGTCCTAGAGGCTTTTGCTGACTTGCAAGAATGCCTAGCACATGCTGGGTTAGTTATTGCTTCTGAAAACGTACAAGAACAGTTTCCATATCAATACTTAGGGCATCAGCTGTTGCAGACAGGAATAAAACCACAGAAGGTTACTCTTCGCCTAGATAAACTACAAACTTTAATGATTTTCAAAAGTTGCTTGGAGACCTAAATTGGGTCCGGCCCAGTCTGGGAATTTCTACTGGAGACTTAAAACCACTTTTTGACATTCTACAAGGGAATCCAGACCCAACTTCCTTTCGTGAGTTAACACCTCAAGCAAGGCAATGCATTACTTTAATTAAAGAAAAGCTTGCCTCTGCTCATCTTCATTATATTGACTATAGTCAGCCACTGCTGTTGATAATTTTCCCCTCCAAGCATAGTCCTACTGGAGTTTTTTGGCAGCAAGGACCCATCCTGTGGGTACATGAACATGTGTCACCTGTAAAAATTGTTATCTCATATCCATCAGCTGTGCTACGTGTTATTCAAAAAGGGTATAAGCTTAGTTTACAAACTTTTGGAATGTTACCTGATAAGGTTATTGCACCATATACCCAGGCAGAAATAGCTTGGTTACAAAATTTTGCTGATGATTGGACTTTATTTTTATGCACCAATCCCTGTAAGTTAGACAATCATTATCCTTCTGATAAGTTAGTCACCTTCTTTAAGAATCATCCGGTATGTTTCCCTAAAGTTATTTCTTTGCAGCCTCTGACAGGGGCACGTAATGTGTTCACTGATGGATCTTCTACCGGGAGAGCTGTAGTAGCCTCTCCTCCTGATTTTAAAATTCAATCTGTTAATACTAACTCTGCTCAGGTGGCTGAATTGGTTGCTGTTTAGATAGCCCTAGAGAAATATGCTGATATTCCATTTAATCTGTTTACTGACAGTCAATATATAAGCAAAATTCTTGCACCGTTGGAAACTGCAGCTTGTATTGCCTCTGTATCTCGAGTCCAGACGCAGTTATTGGCTATTCAAGCTTTGCTTTGGGCACGATCTGTACCCATTTACGTAGGGCATTTGCGAGCTCATACTGACCTCCCTGGTCCTTTGAATGAAGGAAACGCTTTGGCTGATCAGCTTACTCGTCAAATTTATGTAGTGAGTCAGGAATCTTATAAAGCTGCAAAAAAAAGCTCATAGTCGTTTTCATCTCAATGCTGGTTCCTTAAGATTTCACTTTAAGATATCTCGAGAGCAAGCCACTAATATTGTTAAAAAATGCTCTCTGTGTACAGAACTTTTAACTGTTCCACATTTGGGAGTTAATCCTCATGGGCTTGCGCCTAATCATTTATGGCAAATGGATGTCACCCATGTTCCTTCTTTTGGGCGCATGCAATATGTTCACGTAACCGTGGATACATATTCTCATCTCATTTTTGCCTCGGCTCACACAGGAGAAAGATTACGAGATGTTAAAAGTCATTGTCTCCAGGCTTTTGCCTATATGGGAGTTCCTAAAACTATAAAGACTGATAATGGACCTGCCTATACTAGCACTGGCTTTACTAAATTTTGCTCTGAGTTTTCAATTTCTCATAAAACGGGAATACCTCATAATCCTCAAGGACAAGCTATAGTGGAGCGAGCACATCGCACGCTCAAAGCCTATTTGCATAAAACTAAAAAGGGAGAATATGGTTCCACCCCCCGAGAGCATTTATCTTTTATTTTATACATTTTAAATTTTTTGACTGTGGATGCTCAATCTCATACCGCCGCTGACAGGCATTGGCGGCCAGATTCTTCCGGTAAGCCTCATGTAAAATGGAAGAATCTATCAGATGGCACCTGGTACGGTCCAGATCCCGTACTGGTGTGGGGTAGAGGGGCTGTTTGTGTTTTCCCACAGGATGCTGATAATCCAATATGGGTACCTGAGCGGCTGGTGCGTGCTGTGGATTTTCCTGTCCAGAAGCCTGAAGACAGGACAGAGCCAAGAGATCAAGGAGATTCTGGCTTGTCAACTGAAGAGTTGCGGATTTCCTGAGGAGCTGGCTGCAGTGGTCCCAGTGCCAAGGATTGCCCATCTACCTATCTACCTTCCCCATGATTCTTTTTAGTCAGTCAGTTGCTTCCTGCTAGCACAAGGATACCTTCTCAGGCAGGTTGCAAATGCCACAGCATTAATTTGAGCTAAATTTACATATGAATATTGCAGTTAATTTTGTGGTTAAAGACCACTGCTAGATGTTACAGTAATGAGCTTATTGTTGTTATTCTCGAACCCTGAGGTGTACAATTTACAAATTGGCTTCTAAAATTGTTTTAGTTAGCTATACCAGGGTTCCTTTCACCAGCGCTGAGACCTTACTTAAAGGGCTCCAATTTTGGGCAGAATTATTAAGTATTGAGCAGGCACAGTCTCCTTAAGGGATGCTTACATGTGCTGGAATGTCATCTTCATGGTCATGCCAGAGACAAGGCTAACTCAGGTCAATGTTGCCACATGGCAAGTCCTCTTAGATATCGCCCCAGAGAATCTTTCAGCACAAATCTGGCTGAACTCGGTGATGGATGACTAGTGAGCCAATGACGGGAAAGGCCTTTGGGGGGCTGCCTCAACCTAAGACAGGAATGTGTTTTTGACCTGGATGCTTTCCCATGACGGGTAAGGGGTATTTGTTGTAATAGGGAGCGGCCGGGCTGTGACCCTGTACCCGGCCGCCCGCATGGCTTAGCTTATGCCCCGAAATAACAACACACAAACTGTATTCATTTAAACACTGCCCGACCCATCAGTTCCAGCCTCTTATTGGCTAGCTCTTGCACCTGGACTAGCCCATTTCTGATAATCGGTGTAGCACCCCATGGTGTGCTTACCAGGGAGATTCTAACCTGCGTCTCTCTGGAGTGGGAACATCATGGAGACTCCTCACTCAGCTTCTCTTTCCCAGAATCCTCTCTGTCTACTCCGCCTACCTAATTTTCTGTCCTATCAGGGCCCAGGCAGTTTCTTTATTGAACCAATGAAATCAACAGATTGATATATGACACTCCCACATCAGGTATTGCCTGACGTCCAAGGCCATCCAAGACAGGCCTAGTCATAATTTATATTTAGGGGGGGACCTGTAAGGGCCCTGGTCTCCCTTATTCCTGGGCTACATTGGTGAGGACAGATTACAATCAGTTAACTAAGCTTCCTGTGTGTCTCCGTGCTATCCCTGCCCACCTGGTGACTAGCTGCAGGCATCTTACCTATTGTTAATATGGTAATTTCCCACCTTCCTGGGCGGAGAGATCTTTGTGCTGCAGTGAGGTAGAAATAGACTCCCCCAACTTTGAATAAACGGCATACGGCTGATCTCCTTTCGAATGACCCATGGTGTCTGTCTCTTTTGTTCAACCTCCAGGCCTTGCCCGGACTCACATTCGGTACAGCTGTGCGCGAACTGTACCGAGGGGGTAACACCAAAATCGGGTGTTACATGTAGGGGCATCAGGTCTGCAGACAGAGGTCCGCTGGGGACATCGGTTCTGCAGACACAGGGTCCGTGGGGCATCGTTTCTGCAGAGAGAGGTCTGTGGGGGGCATCGGGTCTGCAGACAGAAGTGCGCTGGGGGCATCTGGTCTGCAGACAGAGGTCTATGGGTTCATCGGGTCTGCAGAAAGAGGTTTGTGGTGGCATCAGGTCTGTAGACAGAGGTCTGTGGTGGCATCGTGTCTGTAGACAGAGGTACGCTGGGGGCATCGGGTCTGCAGACAGAGGTCTGTGGGGGGCATCGGGTCTGCAGACAGAGGTTTGTGGGGGCATCGGGTCTGCAAACAGAGGTCTGTGGGGGCATCGGGTCTGCAGACGGAGGTCTCTGTTGGCATCGGGTCTGCAGAAAGAGGTCTGTGGTGGCATCGGGTCTGCAGACAGAAGTCTGTGGAGGCATCGGGTCAGCAGAGAGGGGAGTGTGAGTGCATCGGGTCTGCAGACAGAGTTCCGCTGGGGGCATCTGTTCTGCAGGCAGAGGTCTGTGGGGCCATCGGGTTTGCAGACAGAGATCTGTGTGGGCATTGGGTCTTCAGACAGAGGTCCGCTGGGTGCATCGGGTCTGCAGACAGAGGTCTGTGAGGGCATCGTGTCTGCAGACAGATGTTTGTGGGGGGCATCGTGTCTGCAGACAGAGGTCTGTCGGGCCATTGGGTCTCAAGACAGAGGTCTTTGGAGGCATCAGGTCTGCAGACAGAGGTCTGTGGTGGCATCGGCTCTGCAGACAGAGGTCTATGGGGATATCTGGTCTACAGACAGAGGTCTGTGGGGTCATCGGGTCTGCGGACAGACGACTGTGGGGGCATCGGGTCCACAGACAGAGGTCCGATGGGGGCATCGTGTCTTCAGACAGAGTTCTGTGGGGGGCATCGCGTATGCAGACAGAGGTCTATGGGGGCATCAGGTCTGCAGACAGAGTCTGCGGGGGCACCCGGTCTATAGACAAAGGTCTGTGCGGGCATCGTGTCTGCAGACAGACGACCGCTGCAGGCATCGGGTCTGCAGACAGAGGTCTTTGGGTACTTCGGGTTTGGAGACAGAGGTCTGCGGAAATATCTGATCTACAGACAGAGTCTGCTAGGGCATCGGATCTGCAGACAGAGGTCTGCGGGGGGGGCATCGGGTATGCAGACAGGGGTCCACTGGGGGCAGTGTGTCTGCAGACATACTTCTTTGGGGGCATCGGGTCTGCAGACAGAGGTCCTGTGGGGACATCTGGTCTGCAGACAGAGGCCTCTGGGGGCATTGGGTCTGCAGACAGAGGTCTGTGGAGGCATCGGGTCTGCATACGGAGGTCCGCTGGAGGCATCAGTTCTACAGACAGAGGTCTTTTGTGGTATCGGTTCTGCTGACAGACGCCCACTGTTGGCATCAGGTCTGCAGTCAGAGGTCTATGGGGGCATCGGGTCTGCAGACAGATTGTCTGTGGGGGCATCGTGTCTGCCGACAGACGTCTAAGGGGCATCACGTCTACAGAGAGAGATCTGTGGGTCATCGGGTCTGCAAACAGAGGTCTGCTGGGGCATCTGGTCTGCAGACAGAGTCTGCTAAGCCATCGGGTCTGAGGTCTGTGGGGGCATCCGGTCCGCAGACATAGGTCGGTGGGGGCATCAAGTATGCAGAGAAATGACCGCTTTTGGCATCAGGTTTGTAGACAGAGGTCTGCAGGTGCATCTGGACTGCAGACAGAGTTTGCGAGGGCATCAGGTCTTCAGAACGAGGTCTGCGGAGGGCATCGTGTTCACAGACAGAGGTCTGTGGCACATCGGGTCTGTAGACAGAGGTCTGTGGGACCATGGGTTCTGCATGCAGAGGTCTATGGGGGCATCGGGTCTGCAAAGAGAGGTCCGTGGGTGCATCGGTTCTGCAGACAGAGGTCCTCTGGCGGCATCGGGTTTGCAGACAGAGGCCTCGGGGGCATCGGGTCTGCAGACAGAGGTCTCTGGGGGCATCGGGTCTGCAGACCGAGGTCTTTGGAGGCATCGGGTCTCCAGACGGAGGTCCGCTGTGGACATCGGGTCTGCAGACAGAGGTCTCTGGGAGTATCTGGTCTACAGAAAGAGATCCGTGGGGGCATGGGGATTACCGACAGAGGTTTGTGGGGGCATCGGGTCTGCAGACAGAGGTCTGTGGGGGCATCGGGTCTACAGACTGAGGTCTATGGAGGCATCGGGTCTGCAGACAGAGGTTTGTGGGGGCATCGGGTCTGCAGACAGAGGTCTGTGAGGACATCTTGTCTGCAGACAGAGGTGTCTGGGGGCATCGGGTCTGCATACTTTGGTCTGTGGGGGCATCGTGTCTGCAGACAGAGGACTCTTGGGGCATCAGGTCTGCAGACAGAGGTCCACAGGGGCTTTGGTTCTGCATACAGGGGTCGTGGGGGCATCGGGTCTGCAGACAGTGGTCTGTGGGGAATCGGGTCTGCAGACAGAGGTATGTGGGACATCGGGTCTGCAGACAGATGTCCGCTGGTGGCATCGGGTTTGCAGACAGAGGTCTGTTGGTGCATCGGGATTGCAGACAGAGGTCTGTGTGGCATCACGTCTGCAGACAGAGGTCTATGCGTGCATCGGGTGTAAAGACAGAGGTCTGTGGAGGCATCAGGTCTGCAGACAGAGGTCAGTGGGGGCATCGGATCTGCAGACTGAGGTCTGTGGTGGCATCGGGTCCGGAGACAGAGTTCTGCGTTAGCATCTGGTATGCAGACAGAGTCTGCGAGGACATCGGGTCTGCAGACAGAGGTCTGTGGGGGCATAGGGTCTGCAGACAGAGGTTCTGTGGGGACATTGGGTCTGCAGACAGAGGTATGTGGGTGCATCAGGTCCTCAGACTGAGGTCTATGGGGGCATTGGGTATGGAGACAGAGGTCTGCGTGGGTCATGGTCTGCAGACAGAGTCTGCGAGGCCATCGGATCTGCAGACAGAGGTCTGTGCGGGCATCGGGTCTGCAGACAGACGACCGCTGTCGGCATCAGGTCTGCAGACAGATGTCTATGGGGGCATCGGGTTTGGAGAAAGAGGTTAGCGGGGGCATCTGGTCTGCAGACACAGACTGTGGGGGCATCAGTCTGACGAGAGATGTCTGTGGGTCATCGGTCTGCAGACAGATGTCAGCTGGGGGCATCGGGTCTGCAGACTGAGGGTCTCTGGGGGCATCGGGTCTGTAGACAGAGGTCTGTGGGGGCATCGGGTGTGCAGACAGAGGACTCTGGGTTCATCAGGTCTGCAGACAGAGGTCCGCTGGGGGAATCGGGTCTGCAGACAGAGGTCCGGTGGGGGCATCGGGTCTGCAGACAGAGGTCTGTTGGTCATCAGGTCTGCAGACAGAGGTCTGTGGAGGCATCGGGTCTGCAGACAGAGATCTAAGGGGCATCGGGTCTGCAGAGAAAGGTCTGTGGGTCATCGGGTCTGCAGACAGAGGTACGCTGGGGGCATCAGGTCTGCACACAGACGTTCGTGGGAGCATCGGATCTGCAAACAGAGGTCTGGGCGGCATCGGGTCTGCAAACAAAGGTCTGTGGGGGCATTGGGTCTGCAGACAGATCTCTGTGGGGACATCGGGTCCGCAGACTGAGGTCTGTAAGGGCATCGAGTATGAAAGTCAGAGGTCTGTGTGGTCATCTGGTCTGCAGACACAGTCTGCGAGGACATAGGGTCTACAGACAGATGTCTGTGGGGGCATCGGGTCTGCAGACAGAGGTAAGCTGGGGGCATCGGGTCTCCATCAAAGGTCTGAGGGGGCATCGGGTCTGCAGATAGTGGTGTCCTGGGGGTATCTGTGTGCAGACAGAGGTCTGTAGGGGCATCAGGTCAGCAGACAGCAGTCTGTGTGGGCATCAGGTCTGCAGACAGAGGTGTGTGGGGGCATCAGTTCTGCCGACAGAGGTCTGTGGGGTCATCGGCCTGCAGATAGAGGGCCTTTTGGGGCATCGGGTCTGAAAACTGAGGTCTGTGCAGGCACCGGGTATGCAGACAGAGGGCCTGTTCGGGCACCGGTTCTGCATACAGAGGTCTGCGGGGGCAGCGGTTCTGCAGACAGAGGTCTGTAGTCGCATCGGGTCTGCAGACAGAGGTCTGGTGTGGAATCAGGTCTGCAGACAGATGTACGCTGGGGGCAGCGGGTCTGCAGACAGAGGTTCCGTGGGGGGAATTGGGTCTGCAGACAGAGGTCTGTGGGGGCATCCAGTCTGCAGACCGAGTTCTGTGTGGGCATCAGATCTGCTGAAGGAGGTCCGCTGAAGGCATGAGGTCAGCAGACAGAGGTCTGCGGGGGCAGCTGGTCTGCAGACAGAGGTCTCTGCTAGCAATGGGTCTGGAGACAGAGGTCTGTGGAGGCATCAGGTCTGCAGACAGAGATCTAAGGGGCATCGGGTCTGCATAGAAAGGTCTGTGGGGGCATCAGTTCTGCAGACAGAGGTCCGCTGGGGACATCGGTTCAGCAGACAGAGGGGCTGTGGGGCATTGTTTCTGCAGAGAGAGGTCTGTGGGGGCATCGGGTCTGCAGACAGAGGTGCACGTCGGGCATCTGGTCTGCAGACAGAGGTTTGTGGGTTCATCGGGTCTGCAGAAAGAGGTTTGTGGTGGCATCTCCGTCTGTAGACAGAGGTCTGTGGTGGAATCGTGTCTATAGACGGAGGTAAGCTGGGGGCATCGGGTCTGCAGACAGAGGTCTGTGGGGGCATCAGGTCTGCAGACAGAGGTCCACTGGGGTCATCGCGTCTGCAGACTGAGGTCTGTGGGGGCATTGGGTCTGCAGACGGAGGTCCACTGGGGTCATCGCGTCTGCAGACTGAGGTCTGTGGGACATTGAGTATGGAGACTTAAGTTTGCGGGGGTATGGTCTACAGACAGATTCTGCGGGGGCATCCGGTCTGCAGACAGACGACCACTGTTGGCATCGGTTCTGCAGACAGAGGTCTATGGGTGCATCCAGTTTGGAGACAGAGGTCTGCGGGGACATCTGGTCGACATACAGAGTCTGCGGGGGCATCGGGTCTGCATACAGCGGTCAGTGGCAGCATCAGGTCTGCAGACAGAGTTCTGTGGGGACATCGGGTCTGCAGACTGAGGTCTGTGGGGGCATCGGGTATGGAGGCAGAGGTATGCATGGGCATCTGGTCTGCAGACAGAGTCTGTGAGGGCATCAGGTCTGCAGATAAGGGTCTGTGCTGGCATTTCGTCTGCAGACAGAGGTCTGTGGGGGCATCCGGTCAACAGACAGGGTCTGTGGGGCATCAGGTCTGCAGAGAGATGTCTGTGGGGGCATCGGGTCTGTAGACAGAGGTCTGTGGTGGCATTGCGTCTGCAGACGGAGGACCGCTGGGGGCATCGGGTCTGCCGACAGACGTCTGTGGTGGCATTGGGTCTATAGACAGAGGTTTGTGGGGGGCATCGGGTCTGCAGATAGTGGTGTCCTGGGGGCATCTGGTCTGCAGACAAAGGTCTGTAGGGGCATCAGGTCTGCAGACAGAGGTCTGTGGGGCATTGGGTCTGCAGACAGGGGAGTGTGAGGGCATCGCGTCTGAAGAAAGAGGTAAGCTGGGGGGCTTCGGGTCTCCATCAGAGGTCTGAGGGGGCATCGGGTCTGCAGATAGTGGTGTCCTGGAGGCATCTGGTCTGCAGACAAAGGTCTGTAGGGGCATCAGGTCTGCAGACAGAGGTCTGTGTGGGCATCCAGTCTTCAGACAGAGGTGTGTGAGGGCATCGGGTCTGCTGACAGAGGTCTGTGGTGTCATCGGCCTGCAGATAGAGGGCCTGTTGGGGCATCGGGTCTGCAAACAGAGGTCTGTGCGGGCATCGGGTATGCAGACAGAGGGCCTGTTGTGGCATCGGGTCTGCAGACGGAGGTCCGCTGGGGGCATCGGGTCTGCAGACAGAGGTCTGAGGGGGGCATCGGGTCTGCAGACAGAGGTCCGTTGGTGTCATGGGGCCTGCAGACTGAGGTCTGTGGGGACATTGAGTATGGAGACAGAGGTCTGCGGAGGCATCCGGTCTGTATTCATAGGTTTGTGGGGGCATCGGGCCTGCAGACAGAGGTATGTGGGGGCATTGGGTCTGCAGACAGAGGTCTGGGCGGCATTGGGTCTGCAAACAAACGTCTGTGGGTCATCGGGTCTGCAGACTGAGGTCTGTGGGACATTGAGTATGGAGACAGAAGTTTGCCGGGGTATGGTCTACAGACAGATTCTGCAGGGGCATCCGGTCAGCAGACAGACGACCACTGTTGGCATCGGTTCTGCAGACAGAGGTCTATGGGTGCATCAAGTTTGGAGACAGAGGTCTGCGGGGACATCTGGTCGACAGACAGAATCTGCGGGGGCATCGGTTCTGGATACAGTGGACAATGGCAGCATCAGGTCTGCAGACAGAGCTCTGTGGCGACATCGGGTCCACAGACTGAGGTCTGTGGGGGCATCGTGTATGGAGGCAGAGGTCTGCGTGGGCATCTGGTCTGCAGACAGAGTCTGCGAGGGCATCGGGTCTGCAGATAGGGGTCTGTGCTGGCATTCCATCTGCAGACAGAGGTCTGTGGGGGCATCCAGTCAACAGACAGGGTCTGTGGGGCATCAGGTCTGCAGAGAGAGGTCTGAGGGGGCATCGGGTCTGTAGACAGAGGTCTGTGGTGGCATCGTGTCTGCAGACGGAGGTCCACTGGGGTCATCGCGTCTGCAGACTGAGGTCTGTGGGGACATTGAGCATGGAGACAGAGGTTTACGGGGTTATGGTCTACAGACAGATTCTGCGGGAGCATCTGGTCTGCAGACAGACGACCACTGTTGGCATCGGGTTTGCAGACAGAGGTCTATGGGTGCATCAGGTTTGGAGACAGAGGTCTGTGGGGACATCTGGTCGACCGACAGACTCTGCGGGGGCATCGGGTCTGCATACAGCGGTCAGTGGGGGCATCAGGTCTGCAGACAGAGGTCTGTGCAGTCATTGGATCTGCACACAGAGGTTCGCTGGGGGCATAGGGTCTGCAGACAGCGGTCTCTGGGGTGATCCAGTCAAGAGACAGGGTCTGTGTCGCATCAGGTCCGCACAGAGAGGTCTGTGGCGTAAATAGTCTGCAGGTAGAGGTTGTGGAGGCATAAGTCTCCAGATAGATGTGCGCTGGGGCCATCAACTCTGCAAACAGTGTTCCGCTGTGTGCATTGGGTCTGCAAAACGAGGTCTGCAGGGGGGGCTTCGGGTCTGCAGACAGAGGTTTGGGGGCAACTTGTCTGCAGACTGAGGTCTGTGGAGGCATCGGGTCTCCAGACTGAGGACTGTGTGGGCATCGGGTCTACAGCCAGAGGTCCAGTGTGGGCATCGGGTCTGCAGACAGAGGTCCAGTGGGGGCATCGGGTCTGAAGACTGAGGTCTGTGGGGGCATCGGGTACGGAGGCAGAGGTCTGCGTTGGCATCTGGTCTGCACACAGAGTCAGCGAGGACATAGGGTCTGCAAACAGACGTCTGTGGGGGGCATCGGTTCTGCATACAGAGGTCTGCGGGGGCAGCGGGTCTGCAGACAGAGGTCTGTGGGGGCATCAGGTCTGCAGACCAACGACCGCTGTCGGCATCAGGTCTGCACACAGAGATCTATGGGGCCATCCGGTCTGAAGACAGAGGTCTGCGGGGGCATCAGATCTGCAGACAGAGTCTGCGAGGGCATCGGGTATGCAGACAGAGCTCCGGTGGGGGGCTTCGGGTCTGCAGACAGAGGTATGTGGGGGCATCCTTTCTGGAGACAGAGGTCTGTGGGGTCATCGGGTCTGCAAACAAAGGTCTGTGGGGGCATCCGGTCTGCAGACAGAGGTCCGCTGTGGGCATCAGGTCTGCAGACAGAGGTTTGTGAAGGCATCAGGACTGCAGGCAGAAGTATGTGAGTGATTGGGTCTCCAGTCAGAGGTCTGGGAGGCATCGAGTCTGCAAACAAAGGTCTGTGGGGGCATCGGGTCTGCAGACAGAGGTCTGTGGTGGCATCTGTACTGCAGACAGAGCTCTGTGGGAACATCGTGTCCGCAGACTGAGGTCTGTGGGGGCATCCGGTATGGAGACAAAGGTCTGCGTGGGCATTTGTTCTGCAGACAGAGTGTGCGAGGGCATCGGGTCTGCAGACAGAGGTCTGTGGGTCATCGGGTCTGCAGACAGACGACCGCTGTCGGCATCGGGTCTGCAGACAGAGGTCTATGGGTGCATCGCGTTTGGAGACAGAGGTCTGCGGGGGCTTCTGGTCTTCAGACAGAGTCTGCGCAGGCATTGGGTCTGCAGACAGAGGTCTGCTGGTGGCAGTGGGTCTGCAGACAGAGGTCTTTCAGGGCACCGGGTCTGAAGATAGGGGTCTCTGCTGGCATTGGGTCTGCAGACAGAGGACTGTGGTGGCATCCGTTTAACAGACAGGGTCTGTGGGGCATCAGGTCTGCAGAGAGAGGTCTGTGGGGGCATCAGTCTGCGGAGAGATGTCTGTGGGTCATCGGGTCTGCAGACAGATGTCCACTGGGGGCCTCAGGTCTGCCGACAGGGATCAAAGGGTCATCGGATCTGCAAACAATGGTCTGTGGGGGCATCGGGTCTGCAGACAGAGGTCTGTGGGGGCATTGGTTCTACAGACAGATGTCTGTGGGCGCATCGGGTCAGCAGACAGAGGTCTCTGGGAACATCGGGTCTGCAGACAGAGGTCTTTGGAGGCATCGGGTCTGCAGACAAAGACCCGCTGTGGACATCGGGTCTGCACACAGAGGTCTCTGGGGGTATCTGGTCTACAGACAGAGATCCGTGAGGGCATCGGGATTGCAGACAGAGGTTTGTGGGGGCATCGGGTCTGCAGACAGAGGTCTGCGGGGGCATCGGGTCTACAGACAGAGGTCTGTGGAGGCATCCTCTCTGCAGACAGTGGTCTCTGGGAGCATCGGGTCTGCCAACAGAGGTCTATGGAGGCATCGGGTCTGCAGACAGAGGTTTGTGGGGGCATCGGGTCTGCAGAAGAGGTCTGTGAGGGCATCGTGTCTGCAGACAGCGGTGTCTCGGGGCATCAGGTCTGCATACAGTGGTCTGTGGGGGCACCGTGTCTGCAGACAGAGGACTTTTGGGGCATCAGTTCTGCAGACAGAGGTACACAGGGGCTTCAGTTCTGCAGACAGGGGTCTGTGGGGGCATCGGGTCTGCAGACAGAGGTCTGTGGGGCATCGGGTCTGCAGACAGAGGTCTGTGGGGCATCGGGTCTGCAGACAGAGGTATGTGGGACATCGGGTCTGCAGTCGGACGTCCGCTGGTGGCATCGGGTTTGCAGACAGAGGTCTGTTGTTGCATCGGGACTGCAGACAGAGGTCTGTGTGGGCATCGCGTCTGCAAACAGAGGTCTATGCGTGCATCAGGTGTACAGACAGAGGTCTATGGAGGCATCAGGACTGCACACAGAGGTCAGTGGGGGCATCGGGTCTGCAGACAGGGGTCCGCTGTGGGCATCGGGTCTGCACACAGAGGTCCACTGGGGGCATCGGGTATGCAGAGAGAGTTCCGTGGGAGCATCGGTTCTACAGACAGAGGTATATGGGGGCATTGGGTCTGCAGACAGAGGTCTCTGGGGTCATCGGGTCTGCAGACAGAGGTCCACTTTGACCAAGGGGTCTGCAGACAGAGGTCCGCTTTGGGCTTCGGGTCTGCAGAGAGAGGTCTATGGGGACATCGTGTCTGCAGACAGAGGTCTCTGAGGGCATTGTTTCTGCATACAAATGTCTGTGGGGGCATCGGGCTTGAAGACTGAGGTCTGTGGGGGCATTGAGTATGGAGACAGTGGTCTGTCGGGGCATGGTCTGCCGACAGAGTCTGCGGGGGCATCCGGTCTACAGACAGAGGTCTGTGGGGGCATCGGGTCTGCAGACAGTGGTCTTTGGGTGCATCTTGTTTGGAGACAGAGGTCTTCGGGGGCCTCTGGTCTTCAGACAGAGTCTGCTAGGGCATCGTATCTGCAGACAGAGGTCTGCGGGGGGGGCATCGGGTATGCAGACAGGGGTCCGCTGGGGGCAGTGGGTCTGCAAACATAGGTCTTTGGGAGCATCAGGTCTGCAGAGAGAGGTCCTCTGGGGGCATCTGGTCTACAGACAGAGGTCTTTGGTGGCATCGGGTCTGCAAGCAGACGACCACTGTTGGAATCAGGTCTGGAGACAGAGGTCTATGGGGGCATTGAGTCTGTAGACAGAGGTCTGCGGGGACATCTGGTCTGCAGACAGAGTCTGCTAGGGCATCGAGTCTGCAGACAGAGGTCCGCTGGGGCCATCCGGTCTGCAGACAGAGGTCTGTGGGGGCATCGAGTCTGCAGACAGAGGTCAGTGGGGGCATCGGGTCTGCAGACAGATTTCTTTGCGGGCATCGGTTCTGCAGACAGAGGTCACTACGGGCATCGGGTCTGCAGACAGAGGTCTGTGGAGGCATCGGGTCTAAAGACAGAGGTCTGTGGGGGCATCGGTTCTTCAGAAAGAAGTCTGCGGGCGCATCGCGTCTCCAGCCAGAGGTCTCTGATGGATTTGGCTCTGCAGACCGAGGTCTGTGGGAGCATTGGGTCTGCAGACAGAGGTCTGTGGGGGCATGGGGTCTGCAGACAAAGGTCCTCTGGTTTAATCCGGACTTCAGACAGAGGTCTGTGTGGCATCGCGTCTGCAGACAGAGGTCTATGGGGAAATGGGTCTGCAGACAAAAGTCAATGGGGGCATCGGGTCTGCAGACAAATTTCTGTGTGGGCGTTGGGTCTGCAGACAGAGGTCCTCTGGGGACATATGGTCTGCAGACAGAGGCCTCTGGGGGCATTGGGTCTGCAGACAGAAGTCTGTGGAGGCATGGGGTCTGCAGACGGAGGTCCGCTGGAGGCATCAGTTCTACAGACAGAGGTCTTTGGTGGCATCGGTTCTGCAGACAGACGCCCACTGTTGGCATCAGGTCTGCAGACAGCGGTCTATGCCGGCATCGGGTCTGAAGACAGAGGTCTGCGGGGGAATCTGGTCTGCAGACAGAGTCTGCTAGGGCATTGAGTCTGCAGAAAGAGGTCCGCTGGAGGCATCCGGTCTGCAGGCAGAGGTCCGTGGGTGCATCGCGTCTGCAGACAGAGGTCAGTGGGGGCATCCAGTCTGCAGACAAATTTCTGTGTGGGCATCGGGTCTGCAGACAGAGGTCACTACGGGCATCAGGTCTGCAGAAAGAGGTCTGTAGAGGCATCGGGTCTGAAGACAGAGGTCTGTGGGTGCATCAGGTCTGCAGACAGAGGTCTGCGGGGGCATCGGGTCCGCAGACATTGGTGTGTGGGGACATCCATTCAAAAGACAGGGTCTGTGTGGCATCAGGTCTGCAGAGAGAGGTCTGTGGGGTCATCAGTCTGCAGATAGAGGTTTGTGGGGGCATCAGGTCTGCAGACAGATGTCCGCTGGGGCATCGGGTCTGCAGACTGATGATCTGTGTTGCACCTTGTCTGCAGAGAGAGGTCTGTGGGAGCTTCGGCTATTCAGACAGAGGTCCGCTGGGGGCATCTTGTCAGCAGACAGAGGTCTGTGGAGTCATCGGGTCTGCAGACGGAGGTCAGCTGGGGTATCAGTTCTACAGACAGAGGTCTTTGGTGGCATCGGGTCTGCAGAGAGAGGTCTGTGGGGCATCGTGTCTGCAGACAGAGGTTTGTGGGACATCGGGGCTGCTGACGGACGTCTGCTGGTGTCATCGGGTTTGCAGACAGAGGTCTGTGGGGGCATCGGGACTGCAGACAGAGGTCTGGGATGGCATCCGGTCTGCAGACAGAGGTCTGTGTGGGCATCGGGTCTGCAGACAGAGGTCTTCGGTGTTATGGTTCAGATAGAGTCTGCTGGGCATCAGATCTGCAGACAGAGGTCTGTGGGGGCTTTGGGTCTGCAGACAGAGGTTCGTGGGGTCATCGGGCCTGCAGACAGAGGTCTGTGTGGGCATCAGTCTGTCGAGAGAGGTCTCTGTGGGCTATAGGTCTGCAGACAAATGTCTGCTGGGGGCATCGGGTCTGCAGACAGATTGTCTGTGGGGGCATCGTGTCTGCCGACAGAGGTCTAAGGGGTATCGCGTCTGCAGAGAGAGATCTGTGGGTCATCTGGTCTGCAAACAGACGTCTGCTGGGGCATCTGGTCTGCAGACAGAGTCTGCTAAGGCATCGGGTCTGAGGTCTGTGGGGGCATCGGGTCTGCAGACATAGGTCGGTGGGGGCATCAAGTCTTCAGAGAGATGACCGCTTTTGGCATCAGGTTTGTAGACAGAGGTCTGCAGGGGCATCTGGACTGCAGACAGAGTTTGCGAGGGCATCAGGTCTTCAGAACGAGGGACTGCGGAGAACATTGTGTCCGCAGAGAGAGGTCTGTGGCACATCGGGTCTGCAGACAGAGGTCTGTGGGACCATCGGTTATGCAGGCAGAGGTCTATGGGGTCATCGGGTCTGCAGACAGAGGTCCGTGGGTGCATTGGATCTGCAGACAGAGGTCCTCTGGCGGCATCGGGTCTGCAGACAGAGGCCTCTGGGGCATCAGGTCTGCAGACAGAGGTCTGTGGTGACATTGGTTCTGCAGACAGAGGTCTGTGGGGGCATTGGTTCTACAGACAGATGTCTGTGGGCGCATCGGGTCTGCAGACAGAGGTCTCTGGAGGCATTGGGTCTGCAGACAGAGTTCTTTGGAGGCATCGGGTCTGCAGACGGAGGTTCGCTGTGGACATCGGTTCTGCAGACACAGGGTCCATGGGGCATCGTTTCTGCAGACAGATGTCTGTCGAGGCATCGGGTCTGCAGACAGAGGTCCGCTGGGGGCATCGGGTCTGCAGACTGAGGGTCTGTGGGGGCATCGGGTCTGTAGACAGAGGACTGTGGGGGCATCAGGTCGGCAGACAGAGGCCTCTGGGTTCATCACGTCTGCAGACAGATGTCTGTCGAGGCATCAGGTCTGCAGACAGAGGTCTATGGGGCATCTGGTCTGTAGACAGAGGTCTGTGGGGACATTGAGTTTGGAGACAGAGGTCTGCGGGGGTATGGTCTGCAGACAGAATCTGCGGAAGCATCAGTACTGCAGACAAAGTTCCGCTGGGGTCATCGGCCTGCAGACTGAGGTCTGTGGGGACATTGAGTTTGGAGACAGAGGTCTGCGGGGGTATGGTCTGCAGACAGAGTCTGTGGAAGCATCCGGTCTGCAGTCATAGGTCTGTGGGGGCATCGGGCATGCAGAGAAAGGTCTGTGGGTCATCGGGTCTGCAGAAAGAGGTACGCTAGGGGCATCGGGTCTGCACACAGAGGTCTGTGGGGGCATCAGGTCAGCAGACAGAGGTCTGGGCGGTATCGGGTCTACAAACAAAGTTCTGTGGGGGCATTGGGTCTGCAGAAAGAGGTCTCTGGGGGCATCGGTACTGCAGACAGAGGTATGTGGGGGTATCAGGTCTGCAGACTAAGGTCTATGGGGGCATTGGGTATGGAGACAGAGGACTGCAGGGGCATGGTCTGCAGACAGAGTTTGCGGGGGCATCAGGTCTGCAGACAGAGGTCTGTAGGGGCATCGGGTCTGCAGACAGAGGTCTGTGGGGGCATCGGATCTGCAGACAGAGGTCTGGGGAGCATCGGGTCTGCAGTCAGAGGACTGCGGGGGCATCGGGTCTGCAGACAGAGGTCTGAGGGTGCATCGGGTCTGCAGACCGATGACCACTGTCGGCATCAGGCCTTCACACAGAGGTCTATGGGGGAATCTGGTCTGTAACAGAGGTCTGCGGGGGCATCTGGTCTGCAGACAGATTCTGCGAGGGCATCTTGTCTTCAGACAGAGGACTGCAGGGGGCATCGGGACTGCAGACAGAGGTCTCTGGGGTCATCTGGTCTGCAGACTGAGGATTGTCGTGGCATCGGTTCTGGAGACAGAGGTCTGTGGAGGCATCGGGTCTACAGACAGGGGAGTGTGAGGGCATCGCGTCTGCAGACAGAGGTAAGCTGGGGCATCGGGTCTCCAGACAATGGTCTGTGGGGGCATCGGGTCTGCAGATAGTGGTGTCCTGCGGGCATCTGGTCTGCAGACAGAGGTCTGTAGGGGCATCAGGTCTGCATACAGCGGTCTCTGGGGTCATCAGGTCTGCAGAGTGAGGTTTGTCGTGGCATCATTTCTGGAGACAGAGGTCTGTGGAGGCATCGGGTCTGCAGACAGAGGTAGGCTGGGGGCATCGGGTCTGCAGACGAAGGTCTGTGGGGGCATCGGGTCTGCAGACGAAGGTCTGTGGGGGCATCGGGTCTGCAGATAGTGGTGTCCTGGGGGCATCAGGTCTGCAGACAGAGGTCTGTGTGGGCATCGGGTCTGCAGACGAAGGTCTGTGGGGGCATCGGGTCTGCAGATAGTGGTGTCCTGGGGGCATCAGGTCTGCAGACAGAGGTCTGTGTGGGCATCGGGTCTGCAGACAGAGGTGTTTGGGGGAATCGGGTCTGCCGACAGAGGTCTGTGGGGTTATCAGGTCTGCAGACAGAGGGCCTGTTGGGGCATCAGGTCTGCAGACAGAGGGCTGTGCGTGCATCGGTATGCAGACAGAGGGCCTGTTGGGGCGTCGGTTCTGCAGACGGAGGTCCGCTGGGGGCATCGGGTCTGCAGACAGAGGTCTGTGGGGGCATCGGCTCTGCAGACGGAGGTTGCTGGGGTCATCAGGCCTGCAGACTGAGGTGTGTGGGGGCATCGGTACTGCAGACAAAGGTCCGCTGGGGTCATCGGGCCTGCAGACTGAGGTCTGTGGGGACATTGAGTTTGTAGACAGAGGTCTGCGTGGGTATGGTCTGCACACAGAGTCTGCGGAAGCATCCGGTCTGCAGTCATAGGTCTGTGGGGGCATCGGGCATGCAGAGAAAAGTCTGTGGGTCATCGGATCTGCAGACAGAGGTATGCTAGGGGCATCGGGTCTGCACAGAGAGGTCTGTTGGGGCATCAGGTCTGCAGACAGAGGTCTGGGCGGTATCGGGTCTGCAAACAAAGTTCTGTGGGGGCATTGGGTCTGCAGACAGAGGTCTCTGGGGGCATCGAGACTGCAAACAGATCTCTGTGGGGACATCAGTTACGCAGACTGAGGTCTGTGGGGGCATCGAGTATGGGAGTCAGAGGTCTGTGTGGGCATCTGGTCTACAGACACAGTCTTCGAGGACATAGGGTCTGCAGACAGAAGTCTGCGGTGGTATCGGGTCTGCAGTCAGAGGTCTGTAGGGGCATCGGGTCTGCAGACAGAGGTCTGGGCGGCAACGGGTCTGCAGACAGAGATCTGAGGGTGCATCGGGTCTGCAGACCGACGACCGCTGTCGGCATCAGGTCTGCACACAGAAGTCTATGGGGGCATCTGGTCTGTAGACAGAGGTCTGCGGGGGCATCTGCTCTGCAGACAGAGTCTGCGAGGGCATCGGGTCTTCAGAAAGAGGTCTGCAGGGGACATTGGGTCTGCAGACAGAGGTCTCTGGGGTCATCTCGTCTGCAGACTGAGGATTGTCGTGGCATCGGTTCTGGAGACAGAGGTCTATGGGTGCATCATGTTTGGAGACAGAGGTCTGCGGGGGGCTTCTGGTCTGCAGACAGAGTCTGCGCAGGCATCGGGTCTGCAGACAGAGGTCTCCTGGGGGCAGTGGGTCTGCAGACAGAGGTCTTTCAGGGTATCGGGTCTGGAGATAAAGGTCTGTGCTGCCATTGGGTCTGCAGACAGAGGACTGTGGTGGCATCCGTTCAACAGACAAGGTCTGTGGGGCATCAGGTCTGCAGAGAAGTTCTGTGGGGGCATCAGTCTGCCGAGAGATGTCTGTGGGTCATCGGTTCTGCAGACAGATGTCCAGTGGGGGCATCGGGTCTGCCGACAGAGATGAAAGGGTCATCGGGTCGGCAAACAATGGTCTGTGGGGGCATCGGGTCTGCAGACAGAGGTCTGTGGTTACATCGAGTCTGCATAGAGAGGTCTGTGGGCGCAGCCGTTCTGCAGACAGAGGTCTGGGATGGCATCGGGTCTGCAGACAGAGACCTGCTGGGGGCATCGGGTCTGCAGACAGAGGTACGATGGGGGCATCGGGTCTGTAGACAGAAGTCCGGTGGGGGGCTTCGGGTCTGCAGACAGAGGTCTGTGGGTACATCCGGTCTGCAGACAGAGTCTGCGGGGGGCATCGGGTCTGCAGACAGAGGTTGTGGGGGCATCGGGTCTCCAGACTGAGGACTGTGTGGGCATCGGTTCTACAGACAGAGGTCCAGTGGGGGCACCAGGTCTGCAAACAGAGGTCCAGTGGGTGCATCGGGTCCGCCGACTGAGGTCTGTTGGAACATCGGGTATGGAGACAGAGGTCTGCGTTGGCATCTGGTCTGCAGACAGAGTCTGCGAGGACATAGGGTCTGCAGACAGAGGTCTGCGGGGGCATCGGTTCTGCATACAGACGTCTGCGTGGTAGGCGGGTATGTAGACAGTGGTCTGTGGGCGCATCGGTTCTGCAGAACAACGACCGCTGTCGGCATCGGGTCTGCAGACAGAGGTCTATGGGTGCATCGCGTTTGGAGAGAGAGGTCTACGGGGGCTTCTGTTCTGCAGACAGAGTCTGCGCAGGCATCGGGTCTGCAGACAGAGGTCTGCTGGGGCAGTGGGTCTGCAGACAGAGGTCTTTCGGGCATCGGGTATGCAAAAAGGGGTCTGTGCTGGCATTGGGTCTGCAGACAGAGGACTATGGTGGCATCCGTTCATCAGAAAGGGTCTGTGGGGCATCAGATCTGCAGAGAGAGGTCTGTGGGGGCATCAATCTGCAGAGAGATGTCTGAGGGTCATCGGGTCTGCAGACAGATGTCCAGTGGGGGCATCGGGTCTGCCAACAGAGATGAAAGGGTCATTGGGTCTGCAAACAATGGTCTGTAAGGGCATCAGGTCTGCAGACAGAGGTCTGTGGTGGCATCGGGTCTGCAGACAGAGGTCTGGGATGGCATCGGGTCTGCAGACAGAATTCCGCTGGGGGCATCGGCTCTGCAGACAGAGGTCTGTGGGGGCATCCCGTCTGCAGACAGAGTCTGCGGCGGCATCGGGTCTGCAGACAGAGGTCTGTGGGGGCATCGGGTCTCCAGACTGAGGACTGTGTGGGCATCGTTTCTGCAGACAGAGGTCCTCTAGGGGCATCGGGTCTGCAGACAGAGGCCTCTGGGGGCATTGGATCTGCAGACATAGGTCTTTGGGGGCATCGGGTCTGCAGACGGAGTCCCTCTGGGGGCATCTGGTCTGCAGACAGAGGCCTCTGGGAGCATTGGTTCTGCAGATAGAGGTCTGAGGGGGCATCCGGTCTGCAGACAGAGGTCCGCTGCGGGCATCCAGTCTTAAGACAGAGGTCTGTTGGGGCATCGGGTCTGCAGACAGAGGTCTATGGGTGCATCGAGTCTGTAGACAGAGGTCTGCAGGGGCATCTGGACTGCAGACAGAGTCTGCGAGGGCATCGGGTCTCCAGAACGAGGTCTGCCGGGGAATCGTGTCCGCAGACAGAGGTCTGTGGCGGCATCGGTCCTACAGACAGACGTCTGAGGGACCATCGGTTCTGCAGACAGAGGTCTATGTGGGCATCGGGTCTGCAGACAGAGGTTTGTGGGACATCGGGTCTGCAGACGGATGTCCGCTGGTGTCATCGGGTTTGCAGACAGAGGTCTGTGGGGGCATCAGGACTGCAGACAGAGGTCTGGGATGGCATCCGGTCTGCAGGCAGAGGTCTGTGGGGGCATCGGGTCTGCAGACAGAGGTCTGTGGGGTCACTGGGTGTGCAGACAGACGACCCCTTTTGGCATCCGGTCTGCAGATAGAGTCTTCGAGGACATCGGGTCTGCAGAACGAGGTTTGAGGGGTGTATCGTGTCTGCAGACAGAGGTCTGTGTTGGCATTGAGTCTTCAGACTGAGGTTTTTGGGGGCATCGGGTCTGCAGACAGAGGTCTTTGGGGCATTGGGTCTACAAACAGAGGTCTGTGGGCGCATTCCATCTGAAGACAGAGGTCTCTGGGGGCATCGGGTTTAGATAGAGGTCCGTGGGTGCATCGGGTCTGCAGACAGAGGTCTCTGGGGACATCGTTCCTGCATACAAAGGTCTGTGGGGGTATCGGGCCTGCAGACTGAGGTCTGTGGGGGCACTGAGTATGGAGACAGAGGCCCAGGGGGGGCATGGTCTGCAGACAGACTCTGCGGGGGCATCTGGTCTACAGACAGAGGTCTGTGTGGGCATCAGGTCTGCAGAGAGATGACCGCTGTAGGCATCGGGTCTGCAGACAGAGGTCTTTGGGTGCATCGGGTTTGGAGACAGAAGTCTGCGGGGGCATCTGGTCTACAGACAGAGTCTGCAAGGACATCGGATCTGCAGACATAGGTCTTTGGAGGCATCGGGTCTGCAGACGGAATTCCTCTGGGGGTATCTGGTCTGCAGACAGAGGCCTCTGGGAGCATTGGGTCTGCAGACAGAAGTCTGAGGGGGCATCCGGTCTGCAGATGGAGGTCCGCTGGGGGCATCAGTTCTACAGACAGAGATATTTGTTGGCATCGGGTCTGCAGACAGACGACCACTGTTGGTATCAGGTCTGCAGACAGAGGTCTATGGGGGCATCTATTCTGCAGACAGAGTCTGCTAGGGCATCGATTCTGCAGACAGAGGTCCGCTGGGCGCATCCGGTCTGCAGACAGAGGTCTGTTTGGACATCGAGTCTGCAGACAGAGTCTGTGGGGGCATCGGTTCTGCAGACAGATTTCTGTGTGAGCATCGGGTATGCAGACAGAGGTCACTACGGGCATCGGGTCTGCAGACAAAGGTCTGTGAAGGCATCGGGTCTGAAGACAGAGGTCTGTGGGGGCATCAGGTCTGCAGAAAGAAGTCTCTGGGTGCAACGGGTCTCCAGCCAGAGGTCTCTGGGAGAATTGGGTCTGCAGATAGAGGTCTGAGGGGGCATCCGGTCTGCAGACAGAGGTCCGCTGGGGGCATCCAGTCTTAAGACAGAGGTCAATGGGGGCATCGGGTCTGCAGACAAATTTCTGTGGGTGCATCGAGTCTGTAGACAGAGGACTGCAGGGGCATCTGTACTGCAGACAGAGTCTGCGAGGGCATCGGGTCTCCAGAACGAGGTCTGCCGGGGGCATCGTGTCCGCAGACAGAGGTCTGTGGTGGCATCGGTCCTACAGACAGACGTCTGAGGGACCATCGGTTCTGCAGACAGAGGTCTATGTGGGCATTGGGTGTGCAGACAGTGGTCTGTGTGGGCATCGGTTCTGCAGACAGAGGTCCTCTAGGGGCATGGGGTCTGCAGACAGAGGCCTCTGGGGGCATTGGTTCCTCAGACCAAGGTCTCTGGGGGCATCTGGTCTGCATACAGTTGTCTGTGGAGGCATCGGGTCTGCAGACAGAAAACTCTTGGGGCGTCTGCTCTGAAGACAAAGGTCCACAGGGGATTCGGGTCTGCAGACAGAGGTCTGTGGGGCATCGGGTCTGCAGACAGAGGTTTTGGGACATCGGGTCTGTAGATGGACGTTCGTTGGTGTCATTGGGTTTTCAGTCAGAGGTCTGTGGGGGCATCGGGACTGCAGACAGAGGTCTGCGATAGCATCGGGTCTGCAGAAAGAGGTCTGTGGGGGCATGGGTTCTGCAGACAGAGGTCTTTAGGGGCACTGGGTCTGCAGACAGATGACCCCTTTTGGCATCTGGTCTGCAGACAGAGTCTACGAGGACATCGGGTCTGCAGAACGAGTTCTGAGTTGGGTATCGTGTCTGCAGACAGAGGTCTGTGTTGGCATCGTGTCTTCAGACTGAGGTTTGTGGGGGCATCGTGTCTGCAGACAGAGGTCTTTGGGGCATTGGGTCTAGAAACAGAGGTCTGTGAGCGCATTGCATCTGAAGACAGAGGTCTCTGGGGGCATTGGGTTTCAGATAGAGGTCCGTGGGTGCATCACGTCTGCAGACAGAGGTCTCTGGGGACATCAGGTCTGAAGACAGAGGTCTGTGGGGGCATCGGGTCTGCAGACGAGGTCTCTGAGGGCATCGTTCCTGCATACAAAGGTCTGTGGGGACATCGGGCCTGCAGACTGATGTCTGTGGGCGCATTGATTATGGAGACAGTGGTCTGTGGGGGCATGG
This sequence comes from Microtus obscurus, assembly GCA_963919715.1. NCBI lineage: Eukaryota > Metazoa > Chordata > Mammalia > Rodentia > Cricetidae > Microtus > Microtus obscurus. The sequence goes on along the minus strand of CAWTZC010000196.1, from coordinate 213,141 downwards.
TCTGCAGCAGACTCTGCGGGGGGCATCTGGTCTACAGACAGAGGTCTGTGGGGGCATCAGGTCTGCAGACAGACGACCGCTGTAGGCATCGGGTCTGCAGACAGAGGTCTTTGGGTGCATCGGGTTTGGAGACAGAGGTCTGCGGGGGCATCTGGTCTACAGACAGAGTCTGCAAGGGCATCGGATCTGCAGACAGAGGTCTGTGGCGGCATCGAATATGCAGACAGAGGTCTGTGGGTGCATTGGTTCTCCAGACAGAGGACTCTGGGTGCATTGGTTCTGCAGACAGAGGTCTGTGGGGGCATCGGGTCTACAGACAGAGGTCTGTGGGTACATCGTGTCTGAAGACAGAGGTCCATGGAGGCATCAGTTCTGTAGACAGAGGTCCGTGGGCGCATCGGGTCTGCAGACAGGTCCGCTGGGGGCATCCGGTCTTAAGACAGAGGTCTGTGGGGGCATTGGGTCTGCAGACATAGGTCTATGGGGTAATCGGGTCTGCAGACAGAGGTCAATGGGGGCATCGGGTCTGCAGACAGACTTCTGTGGGGGCATCGGGTCTGCAGACAGAGGTCATTGGTGGCCTTGGGTCTGCAGACAAAGGTCTTTGGAGGCATTGGGTCTGCAGACAGAGGTCTGTGGGGGCATCGGATTCCCAGACAGAGGTCTCTGTTGTCATCGGGTCTGCATACAGTGGTCTGTGGAGGCATCGGGTCTGCAGACAGAGGATTCTGGCGGCATCGGGTCTGCAGACAGAGGTCCACAGGTGATTCGGGTCTACAGACAGGGGTCTGTGGGGGCATCGGGTCTGCAGTCAGAGGTCTGTGGGGCATCCGGTCTGCAGACAGAGGTTTGTGGGACCTCTGGTCTGCAGACGGACGTCCGCTGGTGTCATGCGGTTTCCAGACAGAGGTCTGTGGGGGCATCGGGACTGCAGACAGAGGTCTGGGATGGCATCCCGTCTGCAGACAGAGGTCTGTGGGGGCATCCCGTCTGCAGACAGAGGTCTGTGGGGGCATTGGGTCTGCAGACAGACGACCTCCTTTGGCATACGGTCTGCAGACAGAGGTCTGTGGGGGCATCGGGTTTTCAGACAGAGGTCTGTGTGGGCATCGGGTCTGCAGAGAGAGGTCTCTGGGACATCGTGTCTACAGACAGAGGTCTGTGAGGCCTGGGTCTGCAGACAGAGGTCTTCGGGGATATGGTTTGCAGACAGAGGTCTGTTGGGGCTTTGGGTCTGCAGACAGAGGTTCGTGGGCGCATCGGGCCTGCAGACAGAGTTCTGTGTGGCATCAGTCTGCCGAGAGAGGTCTGTGTGGGCTACAGGTCTGCAGACAGATGTCCACTGGGGGCATCGGGTCTGCAGACAGATTGTCTGTGGGGGCATCGTGTCTGCTGACAGAGGTCTAAGGGGCATCGCGTCTGCCGAGAGAGATCTGTGGGTCATCGTGTCTGCAAACAGAGGTCTGCTGGGGCATCTGGTCTGCTGACAGAGTCTGCTAAGGCATCGGGTCTGCAGACAGAGGTCTGTGCGGGCATCTGGTCTGCAGACATAGGTCGGTGGGGGCATCAAGTCTGCAGAAAGGCGACCGCTTTTGGCATTAGGTCTGTAGACAGAGGTCTGCAGGTGCATCAGGACTGCAGACAGATTCTGCGAGTGCATCGGGTCTCCAGAACGAGGTCGGGGGAGGGCATCGTGTCTGCAGACAGAGGTCTGTGGCGGCATCGGGTCTGCAGACAGAGGTCTATGGGGGCATGCGGTGTGCAGACAGTGGTCATTGGGAGCATCGGTTCTGCATACAGAGGTCCTCTGGTGGCATCGGGTCTGCAGACAGAGGTCTCTGGGGGCATCGTGTCTGAAGACAGACGTCCGCTGGGGGCATTCGGTCTGCAGACAGAGGTCTGTGGGGGCAGCAGGTCTGCAACAGAGGTCACTGGGGGCATCGGCTCTGCAGACAGAGGTCTGTGGGGGCATCTGGTCTGCAGACAGAGGTCTTTGGGTGCATCGGGTTTGGAGACAGAAGTCTGCAGGGGCATCTGGTCTACAGACAGAGTCTGCAAGGGCATCGGATCTGCAGACATAGGTCTTTGGGGGCATCAGGTCTGCAGACGGAGTTCCTCTGGGGACATCTGGTCTGCAGACAGAGGCCTCTGGGAGCATTGGTTCTGCATACAGAGGTCTGAGGGGTCACCCGGTCTGCAGATGGAGGTCCGCTGGGGGCATCAGATCTACAGACAGAGGTCTTTGGTGGCATCGGGTCTGCAGACAGACGACCACTGTTGGTATCAGGTCTGCAGACAGAGGTCTGCGGGGGCATCGGGTCTGCAGACAGAGGTCAGTGGTGGCATCGGGTCTGCAGACAGATTTCTGTGTGGGCATCGGGTCTGCAGACAGAGGTCTGTGGGGCATCGGGTCTGCAGACAGAGGTTTGTGGGACATCGGGTCTGCAGACGGACGTCCGTTGGTGTCATTGGGTTTGCAGACAGAGGTCTGTGGGGGCATCGGGACGGCAGACAGAGGTCTGCGATGGCATCCGTCTGCAGAAAGAGGTCTGTGGGGGCATCGGTTCTGCAGACAGATGACCCCTTTTGGCATCTGGTCTGCAGAGAGAGTCTACGAGGTCATCGGGTCTGCAGAACGAGTTCTTTGGGGGGTATCGTGTCTGCAGACAGAGGTCTGTGTTGGCATCGAGTCTTCAGACTGAGGTTTGTGGGGGCATCGGGTCTGCAGACAGAGGTCTTTGGGGCATTGGGTCTACAAACGGAGGTCTGTGGGTGCATTCGGTCCGAAGACAGAGGTCTCTGGGGGCATCGGGTTTAGATAGAGGTCCGTTGGTGCATCGGGTCTGCAGACAGAGGTCTCTCGGGACATCGTTCCTCCATACAAAAGTCTGTGGTGGCATCGGGCCTGCAGACTGAGGTCTGTGGGGGCATTGAGTATGGAGACAGAGGCCCGGGGGGGGCATGGTCTGCAGACAGACTCTGCGGGGGCATCTGGTCTACAGACAGAGGTCTGCGGGGGCATCAGGTCTGCAGACAGACGACCGCTGTAGGCATCGGGTCTGCAGACAGAGGTCTTTGGGTGCATCGGGTTTGGAGACAGAAGTCTGCGGGGGCATCTGGTCTACAGACAGAGTCTGCAAGGGCATCGGATCTGCAGACATCGGTCTTTGGGGGCATCGGGTCTGCAGACACAGTTCCTCTGGGGGCATCTGGTCTGCAGACAGAGGCCTCTGGGAGCATTGGGTCTGCAGACAGAGGTCTGAGGGGGCATCCGGTCTGCAGACGGAGGTCCGCTGGGGGTATCAGTTCTACAGACAGAGGTATTTGGTGGCATCGAGTCTGCAGACAGACGACCACTGTTGGTATCAGGTCTGCAGACAGAGGTCGATGGGGGCATCTGTTCTGCAGACAGAGTCTGCTAGGGCATCGAGTCTGCAGACAGACGTCTGCTGGTTGCATCCGGTCTGCAGACAGAGGTCTGTTTGGGCATCGAGTCTGCAGACAAGGTCTGTGGGGGCATCATCTGCAGAAAGAAGTCTCTGGGCGCATCGGGTCTCCAGCCAGAGGTCTCTGGGAGAATTGGGTCTGCAGACAGAGGTCTGTGGGAGCATCGGTTCTGCAGACGGAGGTCCGCTGTGGGCATCGGGTCTGCAGACACAGGTCTGTATGGGAATCGAGTCTGCAGACAGAGGTCTGTGGGGGCATCTGGTCGGCAGACAGAGGTATGTGGGGGCATCCGGTCAAAAGAAAGGGTCTGTGTGGCATCAGGTCTGCAGACAGAGGTCTGCGGTGTCATCAGTCTTCAGATAGAGGTTTGTGGGGGCATCAGGTCTGCAGACAGATGTCCACTGGGGGCATCGGGTCTGCAGACTGATGATCTGTGGTGCATCGTGTCTGCAGAGAGAGGTCTGTGGGAGCATCGGGTCTTCAGTCAGAGGTCCGCTGGGGGCATTGTGTCTTCAGACAGAGGTCTTTGGTGGAAAGGGTCTGCAGACAGACGACCGCTTTTGACATCAGGTCTGCAGACGGGGGTCTATGGGGGCATCGGTTCTGTAGACAGAGGTCTGCGGGGGCATCTGGTCTGCAGACAGAGTCTGCTAAGGCATCGGGTCTGTAGACAGAGGTCTGCGGGGGGGGGGCATCGGGTATGCAGACAGAGGTCCGCTTTGGACATTGGGTCTGCAGAGAGAGGTCTGTGCTGGAATGGGTCTGCAGACAGAGGTCTCTATGGGCATCGGGTCTGCAGACAGAGGTCTGTGGGGGAACATCGGGTATGCAGACAGAGTTCCGCTGGGGACATCGGGTGTGCAGACAGAGGTCTGTGGGGGCATTGATTCTGCTGATATAGGTCGGTGGGGGCATCAAGTCTGCAAAGAGACGTCCGCTTTTGGCATCAGGTCTGCAGATATAGGTCTATGGGTGCATCGAGTCTGTACACAGAGATCTGCAGGGGCATCTGTACTGCAGACAGAGTCTGCGAGGGCATCGGGTCTCCATAACGAGGTCTGCCGGGGGCATCGTTTCCGCAGACAGAGGTCTGTGGCAGCATCGGGCCTATAGACAGATGTCTGAGGGACCATCGGTTCTGCAGACAGAGGTCTATGTGGGCATCGGGTGTGCAGACAGTGGTCTGTGTGGGCATCGGTTCTGCAGACAGAGGTCCTCTAGGGGCATTGGGTCTGCAGACAGAGGCCTCTGGGGCATTGGATCTGCAGACAGAGGCCTCTGGGGGCAGCGGTTCTGCAGACAGATATCTGGTGGGGCATCGGTTCTGCAAACAGAGGTCTGTGGCCACATCGGTTCTGCAGAAAGAGGTCCCTGGGGCTATCGGGTCTACAGACAGAGGTCTTTGGGTGCATCGTGTCTGAAGACAGAGGTCCATTGAGGCATCAGTTCTGTAGACAGAAGTACGTGGGCGCATCCGGTCTGCAGAAAGTGGTCCGCTGGGGGCATCCGGTCTCAAGACAGAGGTCTGTGGGGGCATCGGACCTGCAGACAGAGGTCTGTGGGGGAATCGGGTCTGCAGACAGAGGTCAATGGGGGTATCGGGTCTGCAGACAGATTTCTGTGTTGGCATCGGGTCTGCAGACAGAGGATTCTGGGGGCATCGTGTCTGCAGACAGAGGTCCACAGGGGATTCTGACTGAAGACAGGTGTCTGTGGGGGCATCGGGTCTGCAGACAGAGGTTTGTGGGACATCGGGTCTGCAGACGGACGTCCGCTGGTGTCATCGGATTTGCAGACAGAGGTCTGTGGGGGTATCGGGACTGCAGACAGAGGTCTGGGATGGCATCCCTACTGCAGACAGAGGTCTGTGGGGGCATCGTGTCTGCAGCCAGAGGTCTGTGGGGGTATTCGGTCTGTGGGAGACGACCTCTTTTGGCATCAGGTCTGCAGACAGAGGTCTGTGGGGGCACCGGGTTTGCAGACAGAGGTCTGTGTGGGCATCGCGTTTGCAGACAGAGGTCTTTGGGTGCATCGGGTTTGGAGACAGAAGTCTGCGGGGGCATCTGTTCTACAGACAGAGTCTGCAAGGGCATCGGATCTGCAGACATAGGTCTTTGGGGGCATCGGGTCTGCAGACGGAGTTCCTCTGGGGGCATATGGACTGGTTCTGCAGATAGAGGTCTGAGGGTGCATCTGGTCTGCAGACAGAGGTCTGTGGGGACATTGGGTCCGCAGACTGAGGTCTGTGGGGGCATCGGTTATGGACACAGAGGTCTGCGTGGGCAACTGGTGTACAGACAGAGTCTGCGAGGGCATCGGGTCTGCAGACAGAGGTCTGTGGGTCGTCGGGTCTGCAGACAGAGGTCTGCGGGGGGCATCGGGTATGAAGACAGGGGTCCGCTGGGGGCAGTGGGTCTGCAAACATAAGTCTTTGGGGGCATCGGGTCTGCAGACAGACGACCACTGTTGGCATCAGGTCTGGAGACAGATGTCTATGGGGGCATCGAGTCTGTAGACAGAGGTATGCGGGGGCATCTGGTCTGCAGACAGAGTCTGCTAGGGCATTGAGTCTGCAGAAAGAGGTCTGCTGGTGACATCTGGTCTGCAGACAGAGGTCACTGGTGGCATTGAGTCTGCAGACAGATTTCTGTGGGGGCATCGGGTCTGCAGACAGAGGTCAGTTGAGGCATCGGGTCTGAAGACAGAGGTCTGTGGGGGCATCGGGTCTGCAGAAAGAAGTCTGCGGGCGCTTCGGGTCCCCAGCCAGAGGTCTCTGGGGGATTTGGCTCTGCATACAGAGGTCTGTGGGAGCATCGGGTCTGCAGAAAGAGGTCCACTGGGAGCATCGGGTCTGTAGACAAAGGTCCACTGGGGGCATCCGGACTTCAGACAGAGGTCTGTGGGGGCATCGGGTCTGCAGACAGAGGTCTATGGGGGAATCGGGTCTGCAGACAGAGGTCTGTGGGGCATCGGGTCTGCAGACAGAGGTTTGTGGGACATCTGGTCTGCAGACGGACGTCCGCTGGTGTCATCGGGTTTGCAGACAGAGGTCTGTGGGGGCATCGGGACTACAGACAGAGGTCTGGGATGGCATCCCGTCTGCAGACAGAGGTCTGTGTGGGCATCGGGTCTGCAGACAGATGTCTGTGGGGGCATTGTGTCTGCAGACAGACGACCTCTTTTGGCATCAGGTCTGCAGACAGAGGTCTGGGATGGCATCACTTCTGCAGACAGAGGTCTGTGTGGTCATCGGGCCTGCAGACATAGGTCTGTGGGGGCATTGGTTCTGCAGACAGATGACCTCTTTTGGCATCAGGTCTGCAGACAGATGTCTCTGGGGCATCGTATCTACAGACAGAGGTCTGTGCGGGCATTGGGTCTGCAGACAGAGGTCTTCGGGGTTATGGTTTGCAGACAGAGGTCTGTTGGGGCTTTGGGTCTGCAGACAGTGGTTCGTGGGGGCATCGGGCCTGCAGACAGAGGTCTGTGTGGGCATCAGTCTGCCGAGAGAGGTCTCTGTGGGCTACAGGTCTGCAGAAAGAGGTCCGCTGGTGGCATCGGGTCTGCAGATATATTGTCTGTGGGGGCATCGTGTCTGCTGACAGAGGTCTAAGGAGCATCGCGTCTCCTGAGAGAGATGTGTGGGTCATCGGTTCTGCAAATGAGGTCTGCTGGGGCATCTGGTCTGCAGACAGAGTCTGCTAAGGCATCGCGTCTGCAGACAGAGGTCTGTGCGGGAATGGGGTCTGCACTCAGAGGTATCTGGGGACATCGGTTCTGCAGACAGAGGTCTGTGGGGGCATCAGGTCTGCATCATAGGTCGGTGGGGGCATCACGTCTGCAGAAAGACGACTGCTTTTGGCATCAGGTCTGTAGACAGAGGTCTGCAGGTGCATCTGGACTGCAGACAGAGTCTGCGAGGGCATTGGGTCTCCAGAATGAGGTCTAGGGAGGGCATCGTGTCCGCAGACAGAGGTCTGTGGCGGCATCGGGTCTGCAGACAGAGGTCTGTGAAGGCATCAGTTCTGTAGACAGAGGTCCGTGGGGGCATCGGGTCTGCAGACAGAGGTCTGTGGAGGCATCGGGTCTGCAATCTGATGATCTGTGGTGCATCGTGTCTGCAGAGAGAGGTCTATGGGAGCATCGGGTATTCAGACAGAGGTCCGCTTGGGGCATCTTGTCTGCAGACAGAGGTCTGTGGAGGCATCGGTTCTGCAGACGGAGATCCGCTGGGGGCATCAGTTCTACAGACAGAGGTCTTTGGTGGCATCGGTTCTGCAGACAGACGACTGCTTTTGACATCAGGTCTGCAGACAGAGGTCTATGGGGGCATCGGTTCTGTAGACAGAGGTCTGCTAGGGCATCAGGTCTGCAGACAGAGGTCTGCGGGGGGGGCATCGGGTATGCAGACAGAGGTCTGCTGGGAACATCGGGTCTGCAGACAGAGGTGTGTGCAGGAATGGGGTATGCAGACAGAGGTCTCTGGGGGCATCGGGTCTGCAGACAGAGGTCTGCGGGAGGGCATTGGGTATGCAGACAGAGGTCTGTGAGGGCATTGATTCTGCAGACATATGTCGGAGGGGGCATCAACTCTGCAAAGAGACGACCGCTTTTGTCATCAGTTCTGCAGACAGAGGTCTATGGGTGCATCGGGTCTGTAGACAGAGGTCTGGAGGGACATATGGACTGCAGATAGAGTATGCGCGAGCATCTGGTTTCCAGAACGAGGTCTGCCGTGGGCATCGTGTCCGCAGACAGAGGTCTGTGGCAGCATCGGGTCTATAGACAGAGGTCTGAGGGACCAACGGTTCTGCCGACAGAGGTCTCTGGGGGCATCAGGTGTGCAGAGAGTGGTCTGTGGAGGCATCAGATCTGCAGACAGATGTCTGTGGGGGCATCGGGTCTGCAGACATAAGTCTGAGGTGGCATCGTGTCTGCAGACAGAGGTCTGTGGGCGCATCGGGTCTGCAGACAGAGGTCTCTGGGGCCATCGGTTCTACAGACAGAGGTCTGTGGGTGCATTGGGTCTGAAGACAGAGGTCTGAGGAGGCATCAGTTCTGTAGACAGAGGTCGCTGGGGGCATCCGGTCTTAAGATACAGGTCTGTGGGGGCATTGGGTCTTCAGACAGAGGTCTATGGGGGGAAACGGGTCTTCAGACAGAGGTCAATGGGGGCATCGGGTCTGCAGACAAATTTCTGTGGGGGCATCGGGTCTGAAGACAGAGGTCTGCGGGGGCATCGAGTCTGCAGACAGAGGTCTATGGGAGCATCGGTTCTGCATACAGAGGTCCTCTGGTGGCATCAGGTCTGCAGACAGAGGCCTCTGGGGGCATCGGGTCTGCAGACAGAGGTCTGTGGGGTCATCGGGTCTGAAGACAGAGGTCCATGGAGGCATCAGTTCTGTAGACAGAGGTCCATGGGGGCATAGGGTCTGCAGACAAAGGTCCGCTGGAGGCATCCGGACTCCAGACAGAGGTCTGTGGGGGCAACGATTCTGCAGACAGAGGTCTATGGGGGAATCGGGTCTGAGACAGAGGTCAATGGGGCATCGGGTCTGCAGACAGATTTCTGTGAAGGCATCGGGTCTGCAGACAGAGGTCTTTGGGGGCATCGGGTCTACAGACGGAGGTCCGCTGTGAGCATTGGGTCTGCAGACAGAGGTCTGTGGGGGTATCTGGTCTACAGACAGAGATACGTGGGGGCATCGGGATTTCAGACAGAGGTCTTTGTGGGCATCGGGATGCAGACAGAGGTCCAGTGTGGGCATCGGGTCCACAAACTGAAGTCTGTTGGGGCATCGGGTACTGAGACAGAGGTCTGCGTTTGCATCTGGTCTGCAGACAGAGTCAGCTAGGACATAGGGTCTGCAGACAGAGGTCTGCGGGGCATTGGTTCTGCATACAGAGGTCTGCGGTGACAGCAGGTCTGCAGACAAAGGTCTGTGGGCGCATCGGTTCTGCAGACCAACGACCGCTGTCGGCATCGGGTCTGCAGACAGAGGTTTATGGGTGCATCGCGTTTGGAGACAGAGGTCTGCGGGGGGCTTCTGGTCTGCAGACCGAGTCTGCGGGGGCATCCGGTCTGCAGTCATAGGTCTGTGGGGACATCGGGTCCGCAGACTGAGGTCTGTGGGGGCATCGGTTATGGACACAGAGGTCTGCGTGGGCAACTGGTGTACAGACAGAGTCTGCGAGGGCATCGGGTCTGCAGACAGAGGTCTGCGGGGGGCATCGGGTATGAAGACAGGGGTCCGCTGGGGGCAGTGGGTCTGCAAACATAAGTCTTTGGGGGCATCGGGTCTGCAGAGAGAGGTCCTCTGGGGGCATCTGGTCTACAGATAGAGGTCTTTGGTGGCATCGGGTCTGCAGACAGACGACCACTGTTGGCATCAGGTCTTGACACAGAGGTCTATGGGGGCATCGAGTCTGTAGACAGAGGTATGCGGGGGCTTCTGGTCTGCAGACAGAGTCTGCTAGGGCATTGAGTCTGCAGAAAGAGGTCCGCTGGGGCCATCTGGTCTGCAGACAGAGGTCAGTGGGGGCATTGGGTCTGCAGACAGATTTCTGTGCGGGCATCGGGTCTGCAGACAGAGGTCAGTGGAGGCATCGGGTCTGAAGACAGAGGTCTGTGGGGGCATCGGGTCTGCAGACAGATGTCTGTGGGGGCATTGTGTCTGCAGACAGAGGTCTATGGGGGAATCAGGTCTGCAGACAGAGGTCTGTGGGGCATCTGGTCTGCAGACAGAGGTTTGTGGGGGCATCTGGTTTGCAGACAGAGGTGTGTGTGGGCATCAGGTCTGCAGACAGATGTCTCTGGGGCATCGTGTCTACAGACAGAGGTCTGTGCGGGCATTGGGTCTGCAGACAGAGGTCTTCGGGGTTATGGTTTGCAGACAGAGGTCTGTTGGGGCTTTGGGTCTGCAGACAGTGGTTCGTAGGGGCATTGGGTCTGCAGACAGAGGTCTGTGTGGGCATCAGTCTGCCGAGAGAGGTCTGTGTGGGCTACAGGTCTGCAGACAGATGTCTGCTGGTGGCATCGGGTCTGCAGATAGATTGTCTCTGGGGGCATCGTGTCTGCTGACAGAGGTCTCAGGGGCATCGCGTCTGCCGAGAGAGATCTGTGGGTCATCGGGTCTGCAAACAGAGGTCTGCTGGGGCATCTGGTCTGCAGACAGAGTCTGCTAAGGCATCGCGTCTGCAGACAGAGGTCTGTGCGGGAATGGGGTCTGCACTCAGAGGTCTCTGGGGGCATCAGTTCTGCAGAAAGAGGTCTGTGGGGGCATCAGGTCTGCAGACATAGGTCGGTGGGGGCATCACGTCTGCAGAAAGACGACTGCTTTTGGCATCAGGTCTGTAGACAGAGGTCTGCAGGTGCATCTGGACTGCAGACAGAGTCTGCGAGGGCATCGGGTCTCTAGAACAAGGTCTAGGGGAGGGCATCGTGTCCGCAGACAGAGGTCTGTGGCGGCATCGGGTCTGCAGACAGAGGTCTGTGAAGGCATCAGTTCTGTAGACAGAGGTCTGTGGGGGCATCGGGTCTGCAGACAGAGGTCTGTGGAGGCATCGGGTCTGCAGACTGATGATCTGTGTTGCATCGTGTCTGCAGAGAAAGGTCTATGGGAGCATCGGGTATTCAGAAAGAGGTCCGCTTGGGGCATCTTGTCTGCAGACAGAGGTCTGTGGAGGCATCGGGTCTGCAGACGGAGATCCGCTGGGGGCATCAGTTCTACAGACAGAGGTCTTTGGTGGCAACGGGTCTGCAGACAGACGACTGCTTTTGACATCAGGTCTGCAGACAGAGGTCTATGGGGGCATCGGTTCGGTAGACAGAGGTCTGCTAGGGCATCAGGTCTGCAGACAGAGGTCTGCGGGGGAGCATCGGGTATGCAGACAGAGGTCCGCTGGGGACATCGGGTCTGCAGACAGAGGTGTGTGCAGGAATGGGGTATGCAGACAGAGGTCTCTGGGGGCATTGGGTCTGCAGACAGAGGTCTGCGGGAGGGCATTGGGTATGCAGACAGAGGTCTGTGGGGGCATTGATTCTGCAGACATAGGTCGGAGGGGGGATCAACTCTGCAAAGAGACGACCGCTTTTGTCATCAGGTCTGCAGACAGAGGTCTATGGGTGCATCGGGTCTGTAGACAGAGTTCTGCAGGGGCATATGGACTGCAGATAGAGTATGAGCGGGCATTTGGTCTCCAGAACGAGGTCTGCCGTGAGCATCGTGTCCGCAGACAGAGGTCTGTGGCAGCATCGGGTCTAAAGACAGAGGTCTGAGGGACCAACGGTTCTGCAGACAGAGGTCTCTGGGGACATCGGGTGTGCAGAGAGTGGTCTGTGGAGGCATCAGATCTGCAGACAGAGGTCTGCGGGGGCATCGGGTCTGCAGACAGAGGTCTGTGGTGGCATCGTGTCTGCAGACAGAGGTCTGTGGGCGCATCGGGTCTGCAGACAGAGGTCTCTGGGGCCATCGGGTCTACAGACAGAGGTCTGTGGGTGCATTGGGTCTGAAGACAGAGGTCAGAGGAGGCATCAGTTCTGTAGACAGTGGTCCGCTGGGGGCATCCGGTCTTAAGATACAGGTCTGTGGGGGCATTGGGTCTTCAGACAGAGGTCTATGGGGGAATCGGGTCTGCAGACAGAGGTCAATGGGGGCATCGGATCTGTAGACAAATTTCTGTGGGGGCATCGGGTCTGAAGACAGAGGTCTGCGGGGTCATCGAGTCTGCAGACAGAGGTCTATGGGAGCATCGGTTCTGCATACAGAGGTCCTCTGGTGGCATCGGTTCTGCAGACAGAGGCCTCTGGGGGCATCGGGTCTGCAGACAGAGGTCTGTGGGGGCTTTGGGTCTGAAGACAGAGGTCCATGGAGGCATCAGTTCTGTAGACAGAGGTCCATGGGGGCATCGGGTCTGCAGACAAAGGTCCGCTGGAGGCATCCGGACTCCAGACAGAGGTCTGTGGGGGCATCGATTCTGCAGACAGAGGTCTATGGGGGAATCGGGTCTGCAGACAGAGGTCAATGGGGCATCGGGTCTGCAGACAGATTTCTGTGAAGGCATCGGGTCTGCAGACAGAGGTCTTTGGGGGTATCTGGTCTACAGACAGAGATACGTGGGGGCATCGGGATTTCAGACAGAGGTCTTTGTGGGCATCGGGATGCAGACAGAGGTCCAGTGTGGGCATCGCGTCCGCAGACTGAGGTCTGTTGGGGCATCGGGTACGGAGACAGAGGTCTGCGTTTGCATCTGGTCTGCAGACAGAGTCAGCGAGGACATAGGGTCTGCAGACAGAGGTCTGCGGGGGCATCGGTTCTGCATACAGAGGTCTGCAGTGGCACCAGGTCTGCAGACAAAGGTCTGTGGGCGCATCGGTTCTGCAGACCAACGACCGCTGTCGGCATCGGGTCTGCAGACAGAGGTCTATGGGTGCATCGCGTTTGGAGACAGAGGTCTGCGGGGGCTTCTGGTCTGCAGACCGAGTCTGCGGGGGCATCCGGTCTGCAGTCATAGGTCTGTGGGGACATCGGGTCCGCAGACTGAGGTCTGTGGGGGCATCGGTTATGGACACAGAGGTCTGCGTGGGCAACTGGTGTACAGACAGAGTCTGCGAGGGCATCGGGTCTGCAGACAGAGGTCTGTGGGTCGTCGGGGCTGCAGACAGAGGTCTGCGGGGGGCATCGGGTATGAAGACAGGGGTCCGCTGGGGGCAGTGGGTCTGCAAACATAAGTCTTTGGGGGCATCGGGTCTGCAGAGAGAGGTCCTCTGGGGGCATCTGGTCTACATATAGAGGTCTTTGGTGGCATCGGGTCTGCAGACAGACGACCACTGTTGGCATCAGGTCTGGACACAGAGGTCTATGGGGGCATCGAGTCTGTAGACAGAGGTATGCGGGGGCATCTGGTCTGCAGATAGAGTCTGCTAGGGCATTGAGTCTGCAGACAGAGGTCCGCTGGGGCCATCTGGTCTGCAGACAGAGGTCAGTGGGGGCATTGGGTCTGCAGACAGATTTCTGTGCGGGCATCGGGTCTGCAGACAGAGGTCAGTGGAGGCATCGGGTCTGGAGACAGAGGTCTATGGGGGCATCGAGTCTGTAGACAGAGGTATGCGGGGGCAACTGCTCTGCAGACAGAGGTCAGTGGTGGCATTGGGTCTGCAGACAGATTTCTGTGTGGGCATGGGTCTGCAGACAGAGGTCAGTGGAGGCATCGGGTCTGAAGACAGAGGTCTGTGGGGGCATCAGGTCTGCAGAAAGAAGTCTGCGGGCGCATCGGGTCCCCAGCCAGAGGTCTCTGGGGGATTTGGCTCTGCATACAGAGGTCTGTGGGAGCATCGGGTTAGCAGACAGAGGTCCGCTGGGGGCATAGGGTCTGCAGACAAAGGTCCGCTGGGGGCATCCGGACTTCAGACAGAGGTCTGTGGGGGCATCGGGTCTGCAGACAGAGGTCTATGGGGGAATCGGGTCTGCAGACAGAAGTCAATGGGGGCATCAGGTCTGCAGACAGATTTTTATGGGGGCATCGGGTCTGCAGACAGAGGTCACTGGGGGCATCGGGTCTGCAGACAGAGGTCAGTGGGGGCATTGGGTCTGCAGACAGATTTCTGTGCGGGCATCGGGTCTGCAGACAGAGGTCAGTGGAGGCATCGGGTCTGAAGACAGAGGTCTGTGGGGGCATCAGGTCTGCAGAAAGAAGTCTGCAGGTGCATCGGGTCCCCAGCCAGAAGTCTCTGGGGGATTTGGCTCTGCATACAGTGGTCTGTGGGAGCATCGGGTCTGCAGACAGAGGTCTGCTGGGGTCATCGGGTCTGCAGACAAAGGTCCGCTGGGGGCATCCGGACTTCAGACAGAGGTCTGTGGGGGCATCGGGTCTGCAGACAGAGGTCTATGTGGGAATCGGGTCTGCAGAGAGAGGTCTATGGGGGCATCATGTCTGCAGACAGATTTTTCTTGTGGCATCGGGTCTGCAGACAGAGGTCTGTGGGGGCATCGTGTCTGCAGACAGAGGTCTCTTAGGGTATCGTTTCTGCATACAAAGGTCTGTGGGGGCATCGGGCCTTCAGACTGAGGTCTGTGGGGGCATTGAGTATGGAGACAGAGGTGTGTGGGGGCATGTTCTGCAGACAGAGATCAAAGGGGCATCGGGTCTGAAAACAATGGTCTAGCGGGCATCAGGTCTGCATACAGACGACCGCTGTCGTCATCGGGTCTGCAGACAGAGTTCTATGGGTCCATCGGGTCTGCAGACAGAGATCTGCTGTGGGCAGTGCGACTGCAGATAGAGGTCTGTGGGGCCATCGGGTCTGCAGACAGAGGACTGTGTGGTATCAGGTCTGCACAGAGAGGTCTGTGGGGTCTTCATTCTGCAGATAGAGGTCTGTGGTGGCATCGGGTCTGCAGACAGAGGTCCGCTGGGGGCATCGGGTCTGCAAACAGAGGTCCCCTGGGGCCATCGGTTCTGCAGAACGAGGTCTGTGTGGGGGGCTTCGGGTCTGCAGACAGAGGTCTGTGGGGGCATTGCGTCTGCAGAATGAGGTCCCTGGGGGCATTGGTCTGCAGACAGAGTTCCGGTGAGGGCATCGGGTCTGCGGACCGAGGTCTTTTGGGGGTATCGGTTCTGCAGACATAGGTCCGGTGGGGCCATCGGGTCTGAGGACAGAGGTTTGTGGGGGCATCGGGTCTGCAGACAGAGGTCTCTGGGTTCTTAGGGACTGCAGTCAGAGGTTTGTGGGGGCATCAGGTCTGCAGACTGAGGTCTGTGGGGGCATCCGTTCTGCAGACACAGGTCTGCGGGGGCATGGTCTTTAGATAGAGTCTGTGGTGGCATCGGGTCTGCAGACAGAGGTCTGGGGAGGAATCGGGTCTGCAGACAGAGGTCCACTGGGGGCATCGGGTCTGCAGACAGAGGTGTGTGGGGGCATCGGTCCTGCAGACAAAGGTCCGCTGGGGTCATCGGGCCTGCAGACTGAGGTCTGTGGGGACATTGAGTTTGGAGACAGAGGTCTGAGGGGGTATGGTCTGCAGACAGAGTCTGCGGGGGCATCCGGTCTGCAGTCATAGGTCAGTGGGGGCATCAGGCATGCAGAGAAAGGTCTGTGGGTCATCGGATCTGCAGACAGAGGTACGCTGGGGGCCTCGGGTCTGCACACAAAGGTCTGTGGTGGCATCAGGTCTGCAGACAGAGGTCTGGGCGGCATCGGGTCTGCAAATAAAGTTCTGTGGGGGCATCGGGTC
The DNA here is from genome assembly GCA_963919715.1 of Microtus obscurus. Classification (NCBI taxonomy): domain Eukaryota; kingdom Metazoa; phylum Chordata; class Mammalia; order Rodentia; family Cricetidae; genus Microtus; species Microtus obscurus. Next base: position 197,461 of record CAWTZC010000196.1, on the reverse strand, counting down.
TGCAGACAGAGGTATGGGCGGCAACGGGTCTGCAAACAAAGTTCTGTGGTGGCATCGGGTCTGTAGACAGAGGTCTGTGGTGGCATCGTGTCTATAGACGGAGGTACGCTGGGGGCATCGGGTCTGCAGACAGAGGTCTGTGGGGGCATCGGTTCTGCATACGGTGGTCCACTGGGGTCATCTCTTCTGCAGACTGAGGTCTGTGGGACATTGAGTATGGAGACAGAAGTTTGCGGGGGTATGGTCTACAGACAGATTTTGCGGGGTCATCCAGTCTACAGACAGATGACCACTGTTGGCATCCCTTCTGCAGAAAGAGTTCTATAGCTGCATCAGGTTTGTAGACAGAGGTCTGCGGGGACATCTGGTCTACAGACAGAGTCTGCGGGGGCATCGGGTCTGCATACAGCGGTCAGTGGCGGCACCAGGTTTGGAGACAGAACTCTGTGGGGACATCGGGTCTGCAGACTGAGGTCTGTGGGGGTATCGGGTATGGAGGCAGAGGTCTGCGTGGGCATCAGGTCTGCAGACAGAGTCTGCGAGGGCATTGAGTTTGCAGACAGTGGTCTGTGGGGGCATCAGATCTGCAGACAGACGACCGCTGTCGGCATCGGGTCTGCAGACAGATGTCTATGGGGGCATCGGGTGTGGAGACAGAGGTCTGCGGGGGCTTCTGGTCTGGACACAGAGTCCGCGGGGGCATCGGGTCTGCAGACAGAGGTCTGTAGGGGCATTGGGTCTGCAGACAGAGGTATGGGCGGCAACGGGTCTGAAGACAGAGACTGCGGGGGCATCGGGTCTGCAGACAGAGGTCTGAGGGCGCATCGGGTCTGCAGACCAACCACCGCTGTTGGCATCAGGTCTGCACACAGAAGTCTATGGGGGCATCTGGTCTGTAGACAGAGGTCTGCGGGGGCATCTGGTCTGCAGACAGAGTCTGCGAGGGCATCGGGTCTTCAGACAGAGGTCTGCAGGGGGCATCGGGTCTGCAGACAGAGGTCTCTGGGGTCATCTCATCTGCAGACTGAGGATTGTCGTTGCATCGGTTCTAGAGACAGTGGTCTGTGGAGGCTTCGGGTATGCAGACAGGGGAGTGTGAGGGCATCGCGTCTGCAGACAGAGGTAAGCTGGGTGCATCGGGTCTCCATCAAAGGTCTGTGGGGGCATCGGGTCTGCAGATAGTGGTGTCCTGGGGTCATCTGGACTGCAGACAGAGGTCTGTAGGGGCAACAGGTCTGCAGACAGAGGGCTGTGTGGGCATCGGGTCTGCAGACAGAGGTGTGTGGGGGCATCAGGTCTGCCGACAGAGGTCTGTGGGGTCATCGGCCTGCAGATAGAGGGCCTGTTGGGGCATCGGGTCTGCAAACAGAGGGCCTGTTGGGGCATCAGTTCTGCAGACAGAGGTCTCTGAAGGTATCGGGTCTCAAGACAGAGGTCTCTGGGGGCATCGGGTCTGCAGAGAGAGGTCTGTGGTTGCATCAAGTCTGCAGACAGAGGTCTGTAGGGGCATCAGGTCTGCAGACAGAGGGCTGTGTGGGCATCGGGTCTGCAGACAGAGGTGTCGGGGGGGCATCAGGTCTGCCCACAGAGGTCTGTGGGTTCATTGGCCTGCAGATAGAGGGCCTGTTGGGGTATCGGGTCTGCAGACAGAGGTCTATGGGGGAATCGGGTCTGCAGAGAGAGGTCAATGGGGGCATCATGTCTGCAGACAGATTTTTGTGGGGGCATCGGGTCTGCAGACAGAGGTCTGTGGGGGCATCGTGTCTGCAGACAGAGGTCTCTGAGGGCATCGTTTCTGCATACAAAGGTCTGTGGGGGTATCTGGCCTTCAGACTGAGGTCTGTGGGGGCATTGAGTATGGAGACAGAGGTGTGTGGGGGCATGGTTTGCAGACAGAGATCAAAGGGGCATCGGGTCTGGAAACAATGGTCTAGCGGGCATCGGGTCTGCATACAGACGACCGCTGTCGTCATCGGGTCTGCAGACAGAGTTCTATGGGTCCATCGGGTCTGCAGACAGAGATCTGCTGTGGGCAGTGCAACTGCAGATAGAGTTCTGTGGTGGCATCGGGTCTGCAGACAGAGGTCCCCGGGGGCATCGGGTCTGCAAACAGAGGTCCCCTGGGGGCATCGGTTTTGCAAACGAGGTCTGCGTGGGGGGGGCTTCGGGTCTGCAGACAGAGGTCTGTGGGGGCATTCCGTCTGCAGACTGAGGTCCCTGGGGGCATCGGTCTGAAGAAAGAGGTCCGGTGAGTGCATCGGGTCTGCGGACCGAGGTCCGTTGGGGGCATCGGTTCTGCAGACAGAGGTCCAGTGGGGCCATCGGGTCTGCAGACAGAGGTTTCTGGGGGCATCGTGTCTGCAGACAGAGGTCTGCGGGTGCATTGGGTCTGCAGACAGAAGTATGTAGGGGCATCAGGTCTGCAGACTGAGGTCTATGGGGGCATTGGGTATGGAGACAGAGGTCTGCAGGGGCATGGTCTGCAGACAGAGTCTGTGGTGGCATCGGGTCTGCAGACAGAGGTCTGTGTGGGCATCGGCTCTGCAGACAGACGACCGCTGTCGGCGTCAGGTCTGCAGACAGAGGTCTATGGGGGCATATGGTCTGCAGACAGAGTCTGCGAGTGCATCGGGTCTTCAGACAGAGGTCTGCAGGGGGCATCGGGTGTGCAGTCAGAGGTCTCTGAGGTCATCTGGTCTGCAGAATGAGGATTGTCGTGGCATCGGTTCTGGAGAGAGAGGTCTGTGGAGGCATCGGGTCTGCAGACAGGGGAGTTTGAAGGCATCGCGTCTGCAGACAGAGGTAAGCTGGGGCATTGGGTCTCTAGACAAAGGTCTGTGGGGGCATCGGGTCTGCAGATAGTGGTGTCCTGGGAGCACCTGGTCTGCAGACAGAGGGCTGTAGGAACATCAGGTGTGCAGACAGATGTGTGTGTGCATCGGGTCTGCAGACAGAGGTGTGTGGGGGAATCGGGTATGCAGACAGAGGGCCTGTTGGGGCATCGGGTCTGCAGACAGAGATCAAAGGGGCATCGGGTCTGAAAACAATGGTCTAGGGGGCATTGGGTCTGCATACAGACGACCGCTGTCGTCATCGGGTCTGCAGACAGAGTTCTACGGGTCCATCCCGTCTGCAGACAGAGATCCACTGTGGGCAGTGCGACTGCAGACAGAGGTCTGTGGTGGCATCGGGTCTGCAGACAGAGGTCCGCTGGGGGCATCGGGTCTGCAAACAGAGGTCCCCTGGGGCCATTGGTTCTGCAAAACAAGGTCTGTGGGGGGGGGGCTTCGGGTCTGCAGACAGAGGTCCTTGGGGGCATTGGTCTGCAGACAGAGTTCCGGTGAGGGCATCGGGTCTGCGGACCGAGGTCTTTTGGGGGTATCGGTTCTGCAGACATAGGTCCGGTGGGGCCATCGGGTCTGAGGACAGAGGTTTGTGGAGGCATCGCGTCTGCAGACAGAGGTCTCTGGGTTCTTAGGGACTGCAGTCAGAGGGTTGTGGGGGCATCAGGTCTGCAGACTGAGGTCTGTGGGGGCATCAGTTCTGCAGACACAGGTCTGCTGGGGCATGGTCTTTAGATAGAGTCTGTGGTGGCATCGGGTCTGCAGATAGAGGTCTGGGGAGGAATCGGGTCTGCAGACATAGGTCCACTGGGGGCATCGGGTCTGCAGACAGAGGTGTGTGGGGCATCGGGTCTGCAGAGAGAGGTCAGTGGGGGCATCGGGTCTGCAGACAGAGGTCAGTGGGGGCATCGGGTCTGCAGACAGATTTCAGTGTGGGCATCGGGTATGCAGACAGAGTTCACTACGGGCATAGGGTCTGCAGACAGAGGTCTGTAGAGGCATCGGGTCTGAAAACAGAGGTCTGTGTGGGCATGGGTTCTGCAGACAGAGGTCTGTGGGGGCATCGGATCTGCAGACAGACGTCTGGGGGGCATCTGGTCAAAGACAGGGTCTGTGTGGCATCAGGTCTTCAGAGAGAGGTCTGTGGGGTCATCAGTCTGAAGATAGAGGTTTGTGGGGGCATCAGATCTGCAGACAGATGTCCTCTTGGGCATCGGGTCTGCAGACTGTTGATCTGTGGTGCATCGTGTCTGCAGAGAGAGGTCTATGGGAGCATCGGGTATTCAAACAGAGGTCCGCTGGGGGCAACTTGTCTGCAGACAGTGTTCTGTGGAGGCATCGGGTCTGTAGACTGAGGTTTGTGGGGGCATCGGGTCTGCAGACAGAGGTCTTTGGGGCATTGGGTCTACAAACAGAGGTCTTTGGGCACATTGGGTCTGAAGACAGAGGTCTCTGGGGGAATCGGGTTTCAATAGAGGTCCGTGGGTGCATCGGGTCTGCAGACAGAGGTCTCTGGGGACATCAGGTCTGCAGACAGAGGTCTGTGGGGGCATCGGGTCTGCAGACAGAGGTTTCTGAGGGCATCGTTCCTCCATACAAAGGTCTGTGGGGGCATCGGGCCTGCAGACTGAGGTCTGTGGGGGCATTGAGTATGGAGACAGAGGTCTGTGGGGGCATGGTCTGCAGACAGACTCTGCGGGGGCATCCGGTCTACAGACAGAGGTCTGTGGGGGCATCAGGTCTGCAGACAGATGACCGCTGTAGGCATCGGGTCTGCAGACAGAGATCTGTGTGGGCATCGGGTCTGCAGACAGAGGTCTTTGGGTGCATCGGGTTTGGAGACAGAAGTCTGCGGGGGCATCAGATCTGCAGACATAGGTTTTTGGGTGCATCGGGTCTGCAGACGGAGTTCCTCTGGGGGCATCTCTTCTGCAGACAGAGGCCTCTGGGAGCATTGGGTCTGCAGCCAGAAGTCTGAGGGGGCATCCGGTCTGCAGACGGATGTCCGCTGGGGGCATCAGTTCTACAGACAGAGGTTTTGGTGGCCTCCGGTCTGCAGACAGACGACCACTGTTGGTATCTGTTCTGCAGACAGAGTCTGCTAGGGCATCGAGTCTGCAGACAGAGGTCCGCTGGGGGCATCCGTTCTGCAGACAGAGGTCTGTTTGTTCATCGAGTCTGCAGACAGAAGTCAGTGGGGGCATCGGTTCTGCAGACAGATTTCTGTGTGAGCATCGGGTCTGCAGACAGAGGTCACTACGGGTATGGGGTCTGCAGACAGAGGTCTGTGGAGGCATCGGGTCTGAAGACAGAGGTCTGTGGGGGCATCTGGTCTGCAGACAGAGGTCCATGGAAGCATCAGTTCTGTAGACAGAGGTCCGTGGGCACATCGGGTCTGCGGACAGAAGTTCGCTGGGGCATCCGGTCTTAAGACAGAGGACTGTGGGGGCATCGGGTCTGCTGACAGAGGTCTCTGGGTGCATCGTGTCTCCAGCCAGAGGTCTCTGGGAGAATTGGGTCTGCAGACAGAGGTCTGTGGGAGCATCGGTTCTGCAGACGGAGTTCCGCTGTGGGCATCGGGTCTGCAGACAGAGGTCTGTAGGCGTGTCTGGTCTGCAGACAGAGGTCCGTGGGGGCATCGGGTCTGCAGACACAGGTCTGTATGGGCATCGAGTCTGCAGACAGAGGTCTGTGGTGTCATCGGGTCTGCAGACAGAGGTATGTGGGGGCATCCGGTCAAAACACAGGGTCTGTGTGGCATCAGGTCTGCAGAGAGAGGTCTGTGAGGTCATCAGTCTGCAGATAGAGGTTTTTGGGGGCATCAGGTCTGCAGACAGAGGTCGGCTGGGGGCAACGGTCTGCAAACAGAGGTCAGTGGGGGCATTGGGTCTAAAGACAGAGGTCTGTGGGGGCAACGGGTCTAAAGACAGAGGTCCGTGAAGGCATCAGTTCTGTAGACAGAGGTCCCTGGGGGCATCGGGTCTGCAGACAGAGGTCGGCTGTGGGCAAAGATTTGCAGACAGAGGTCAGTGGGGGCATTGGGTCTGCAGACAGACGACCTCTTTTGCCATCAGGTCTGCAGACAGAGGTCTGTGGGGGCATCGAATTTGCAGACAGAGGTCTGTGTGGGCATCGGGTCTGCAGACAGAGGTCTCTGCGGCATCGTGTCTACAGCCAGAGGTCTGTGCGGGCATTGGGTCTGCAGACAGAGGTCTTCGGGGTTATGGTTTGCAGACAGAGGTCTTTTGGGGCTTTGGGTCTGCAGACAGAGGTTCGTGGGGGCATCGGGCCTGCAGACAGAGGTTTATGTGGGCATCAGTCTGCCAAGAGAGGTCTGTGTGGGCTACAGGTCTGCAGACAGATGTCCGCTGGTGGCATCAGGTCTGCAGATAGATTGTCTGTGGGGGCATCGTGTCTGCTGACAGAGGTCTAAGGTGCATCGCATCTGCAGAGAGAGATCTGTGGGTCATCGGGTCTGCAAACAGAGGTCTGCTGGGGCATCTGGTCTGCAGACAGAGTCTGCTAAGGTATCGGGTCTGCAGACAGAAGTCTGTGCAAGAATGGGGTCTGCACTCAGAGGTCTCTGGGGGCATCGGTTCTGCAGACAGAAGTCTGTGCAAGAATGGGGTCTGCACTCAGAGGTCTCTAGGGGCATCGGTTCTGCAGACAGAGGTCTGTGGGGGCATCGGGTCTGCAGACATAGGTCGGTGGGGGCATCAAGTCTGCAGAAATATGACCGCTTTTGGCATCAGGTCTGTAGACAGAGGTCTGCAGGTGCATCTGGACTGCAGACAGAGTCTGCGAGGGCATCGGGTCTCCAGAACGAGGTCTAGGGAGGGCATCGTGTCCGCAGACAGAGGTCAGTGGCAGCATCGGGTCTGCAGACAGAGGTCTGTGGGACCATCAGTTCTGCAGACAGAGATCTATTGGGGCATGGGGTGTGCAGACAGTGGTCATTGGGAGCATCGGTTCTGCATACAGAAGTCCTCTGGTGGCATTGGGTCTGCAGACAGAGGCCTCTAGGGGGCATCGGGTCTGAAGACAGAGGTCCGCTGGGGTCATCCGGTCTGCAGACAGAGTTCTGTGGGGGTATCGGGTCTGCAGACAGAGGTCAGTGGGGGCATCGGGTATGCAGACAGAGGTCTGTGGGGGCATCGGTTCTGCAGACAGAGGTCTTTGGGTGCATCGGGTTTGGAGACAGAAGTCTGCGGGGCATCTGTTCTACAGACAGAGTCTGCAAGGGCATCGGATCTGCAGACATAGGTCTTTGGGGGCATCGGGTCTGCAGAAGGAGTTCCTCTGGGGGCATCTTGTCTGCAGACAGAGGCCTCTGGGAGCATTGGTTCTGCAGACAGAGGCCTGCGGGGGCATCCAGTCTGCAGACGGAGGTCCCCTGGCGGCAACAGTTCTACAGACAGAAGTCTTTGGTGGCATCGGATCTGCAGACAGACAACCACTGTTGGTATCAGGTCTGCAGACAGAGGTCTGTGGGGGCATCGGGTCTGCAGACAGAGGTCAGTGGAGGCATCGGGTCTGAAGACAGAGGTCTGTGTGGGCATCGGGTCTGCAGAAAGAGGTCTGCGGGGGAACATCGGGTATGCAGACAGAGTTCCGCTGGGGACTTCGGGTGTGCAGACAGAGGTCTGTGGGGGTATTGATTCTGCTGATATAGGTCGGTGGGAGCATCAAGTCTGCAAAGAGACGTCCGCTTTTGGCATCAGGTCTGCAGTCATAGGTCTATGGGTGCATCGAGTCTGTAGACAGAGGTCTGCAGGGGCATCTGGACTGCAGACAGAGTCTGCGAGGGCATCGGGTCTCCAGAACGAGGTCTGCCGGGGGCATCGTGTCCGCAGACAGAGATTTGTGGCGGGCCTACAGACAGATGTCTGAGGGACCATCGGTTCTGCAGACAGAGGTCTATGTGGGCATTGGGTGTGCAGACAGTGGTCTGTGTGGGCATCGGTTCTGCAGACAGAGGTCCTCTAGGGGCATCGGGTCTGCAGACAGAGGCCTCTGGGGGCATTGGTTCCCCAGACCAAGGTAGCTGGGGGCATCGGGTCTGCATACAGTTGTCTGTGGAGGCATCGGGTCTGCACACAAATCTCTTGGGGCATCTGCTCTGAAGACAGAGGTCCACAGGGGATTCGAGTCTGCAGACAGGGGTCTGTGGGGGCATTGAGTATGGAGACAGTGGTCTGTCGGGGCATGGTCTGCAGACAGAGTCTGCGTTGGCATCCAGTCTACAGACAGAGGTCTGTGGGGGCATCAGGTCTGCAGACAGACGACCGCTGTAGGCATCGGGACTGCAGACAGAGGTCTGCTAGAGGCATCAGTTCTACAGACAGAGGTCTTTGGTGGCATCGGGTGCAGACAGAGGTCTATTGGGGCATCGGTTCTGTAGACAGAGGTCTGCGGGGGGAATCTGGTTTGCAGACAGAGTCTGCTAGGGCATCGAGTCTGCAGACAGATGTCTGCTGGGGGCATCCGGTCTGCAGACAGAGGTCTGTGGAGGCATCCGGTCTGAAGACAAGGTCTGTGGGGGCATCGGGTCTGCAGAAAGTAGTCTGCGAGCGCATCGATTCTCCAGCCAGAGGTCTCTGATGGATTTGGCTCTGCAGACAGAGATCTACGGGAGCATCGGGTCTGCAGACAGAGGTCCGCTGTGGGCATGGGGTCTGCAGACAAAGGTCCGCTGGTGGCATCCGGACTTCAGACAGAGGTCTGTCGGGGCATCGGGTCTGCAGACAGAGGTCTATGGGGGATCCTGGTCTGAGGACCAAGGTCAATGGGGGCATCGGGTCTGCAGACAGAGGTCACTGGGGGCATCGGGTCTGCAGACAGAGGTCTGTGGGTGCATCAGGTCTGCAGACAGAGGTCTCTGAGAACATCGTTTCTGCATACAAAGGTCTGTGGGGGCATCAGGCCGGCAGACTGAGGTCTGTGGTGGAATTGAGTATGGAGACAGAGGTCTGTGGGGGCATGGTCTGCAGACAGACTCTGCGAAGGCTTCCGGTCTACAGACAGAGGTCTTTGGGGGCATCAGGTCTGCAGACAGACGACCACTGTAGGCATCGGGTCTGCAGACAGAGTTCTTTGGGTACATCGGGTTTGGAGACAGAGGTCTACGGGGGCATCTGATCTACAGACAGAGTCTGCTAGGGCATCGGATCTGCAGACAGAGGTCTGCGGGGGGGGGCGTCGGGTATGCAGACAGGGGTCCACTGTGGGCAGTGGGGCTGCAGACATACTTCATTGGGGGCATTGGGTCTGTAGACAGAGGTCCTCTGGGGGCATCTGGTCTGCAGACAGAGGCCTCTGGGGGCATTGCGTCTGCAGACAGAGGTCTGGGGAGGCATCGGGTATGCAGACTGAGTTCTGCTGGAAGCATCAGTTCTACAGACAGAGGTCTTTAGTGGCATCAGGTCTGCAGACAGACGCCCACTGTTGGCATCAGGTCTGCAGACAGAGGTCTATGGGGGCATCTGGTCTGTAGACAGTGGTCTGCGGGGGAATCTGGTCTGCAGACAGAGTCTGCTAGGGCATTGAGTGTGCAGAAAGAGGTCTGCTGGGGGCATCCAGTATGCAGACAGAGGTCTGTGGGGGCATCGAGTCTGCAAACAGAGGTCAGTTGGGGCATCGGGTCTGCAGACAAATTTCTGTGTGGGCATCGGGTCTGCAGACAGAGGTCACTATGGGCATCGGGTCTGCAGACAGAGGTCTGAAGAGGCATCGGGTCTCAAGACAGAGGTCTGTGGGGGCATCAGGTCTGCAGACAGAGGTCTGTGGGGGCATCAGGTCTACAGACAGAGGTCTGTGGGGACATCCGGTCAAAAGACAGGGTCTGTGTGGCATAAGTTCTGCAGAGAGAGGTCTGTGGGGTCATCAGTCTGCAGATAGAGGTTTGTGGGGGGCATCAGGTCTGCAGACAGATGTCCGCTGGGGCATCGGGTCTGCAGACTGATGATCTGTGGTGCATTGTGTCTGCAGAGAGAGGTCTGTGGGAGCTTCGGGTATTCAGACAGAGGTCAGCTGGGGGCATCTTGTCTTCAGACAGAGGTCTGTGGAGGCATCGGGTCTGCAGACGGAGGTCCGCTGGGGCATCAGTTCTACAGACAGAGGTCTTTGGTGTCATTGGGTCTGCAGAGAGAGGTCTGTGGGGCATCGTTTCTGCAGGCAGAGGTTTGTGGGACATCGGGTCTGCAGACGGTCATCCGCTGGTGTCATTGGGTTTGCAGACAGAGGTCTGTGGGGGCATCGGGACTGCAGACAGAGTCTGCTGGGCATCAGATCTGCAGACAGAGGTCTGTGTGGGCTTTGGGTTTGCAGACAAAGGTCTGTGGGGGCATCGTGTCTGCCGACAGAAGTCTAAGGGTATCGCGTCTGCAGAGAGAGATCTGTGGGTCATCGGGTCTGCAGACAGAGGTCTGCTGGGGCATCTGGTCTGCAGACAGAGTCTGCTATGGCATCGGGTCTGCAGACAGAGGTCTGTGCGGGAGTGGGGTCTGCAATCAGAGGTCTCTGGGTGCATCGGTTCTGCAGACAGAGGTCTGTGGGGGCATCGGGTCTGCAGATATAGGTCGGTGGGGGCATCAAGTCTGCAGAAGGACGACCGCTTTTGGCATCAGGTCTGTAGACAGTGGTCTGCAGGGTCATCTGGACTGCAGACAGAGACTGCGAGGGCATCGGGTCTCCAGAACGAGGTCTAGGGAGGGCATCGTGTCAGCAGACAGAGGTCTGTGGCGACATCGGGTCTGCAGACAGAGGTCTGTGGGACCATCGGTTCTGCAGACAGAGGTCTATGGGGGCATCAGGTGTGCAGAGAGTGGTCATTGGGAGCACCGGTTCTGCATACAGAGGTCCTCTGAGGGCATCGGTTCGGCAGACAGAGGCCTCTGGGGGCATCGGGTCTGAAGACAGAGGTCCATGGAGGCATCAGTTCAGTAGACAGTGGTCCTTGGGGGCTTCAGGTCTGCAGACAAAAGTCCGCTGAGGGCATCCCGTCTGCAGACAGATTGTCTGAGGGGGCATCGTGTCTGCCGACAGAGGTCTAAGGGCCATCGCGTCTGCAGAGAGAGATATTTGGGTCATGGGTCTGACATAGACGTCTGTGTGGGCAACAGGTCTGCAGATAGAGGTCTGTGGTGGCATCAGGTCTGCAGACAGAGGTCTCTGGGGCCATCGGGTCTAAAGACAGATGTCTGTGGGGGCATCGGGTCTAAAGACAGAGGTCCGTGAAGGCATCAGTTCTGTAGACAGAGGTCCGTGGGGGCATTGGGTCTGCAGACAGAGGTCTGTGTGGGCATCAGTCTGCCGAGAAAGGTCTGTGTGTGCTACAGGTCTGCAGACAGATGTCTGCTGGGGGCATCGGTTCTGCAGACAGAGGTCTTCGGCGTTACGGTTTGCAGACAGAGTCTGCGGGGCATCAGATCTGCAGACAGATGTCTGTTGGGGCTTTGGGTCTGCAGACAGAGGTTCGTGGGGGCATCGGGCCTGCAGAAAGAGGTCTGTGTGGTCATCAGTCTGCCGAGAGAGGTCTGTGTGGGCTACAGGTCTGCAGACAGATGTCTGCTGGGGGCATCGGGTCTGCAGACAAATTGTCTGTGGGGGCATCGTGTCTGCCGACAGAGGTCTAGGGGCATCGCGTCTGCAGAGAGAGATCTGTGGGTCATCGGGTCTGCAAACAGAGGTCTGCTGGGGCATCTGGTCTGCAGACAGAGTCTGCTAAGGCACTGGGTCTGCAGACAGAGGTCTGTGTGGGAATGGGTTCTGCACTCAGAAGTCTCTGGGGGCATCGGTTCTGCAGACAGAGGTCTGTGGGGGCATCAGGTCTGCAGATATAGGTCGGTGGGGGCATCAAGTCTGCAGAAGGACGACCGCTTTTGGCATCAGGTCTGTAGACAGTGGTCTGCAGGGTCATCTGGACTGCAGACAGAGACTGCGAGGGCTTCGGGTCTCCAGAACGAGTTCTGCGGAGGGCATCGTGTCCGCAGACAGAGGTTGGTGGCGACATAGGGTCTGCAGACAGACGTCTGAGGGACCATCGGTTCTGCAGACAGAGGTCTATGGGGGTATCAGGTGTGCAGACAGTGGTCATTGGGAGCATCGGTTCTGCATACAGAGGTCCTCTGAGGGCATCGGTTCGGCAGACAGAGGCCTCTGGGGGCATCGGGTCTGAAGACAGAGGTCCATGGAGGCATCAGTTCTGTAGACAGAGGTCCGTGGGGGCTTCAGGTCTGCAGACAAAGGTCCACTGGGGGCATCCGGTCTGCAGACAAATTGTCTGCCGACAGAAGTCTAAGGGGCATCGCGTCTGCAGAGAGAGATATGTGGGTTAGATATGTGGGTCTGCACACAGAGGTCTGTGGGGGCAAGGGGTCTGCAGATAGAGGTCTGTGGTAGCATCAGGTCTGCAGACAGAGGTCTCTGGGGCCATCGGGTCTAAAGACAGAGGTCTGTGGGGGCAACGGGTCTAAAGACAGAGGTCCGTGAAGGCATCAGTTCTGTATACAGAGGTCCGTGGGGGCATCGGGTCTGCAGACAGTGGTAGGCTGGGGTCATCCATCTGCAGACAGAGGTCTGTTGGGGCATCGGGTCTGCAGACAGAGGTCAGTGGGGGCATCGGGTCTGCAGACAGATTCCCTTGTGGGCATCGGATCTTCAGACAGAGGTCACTGCGTGCATCGGGTCTGCAGACAGAGGTCTGTGGAGGCACCGGGTCTGATGAGAGAGGTCTGTGGGGGCATCGGGTCTGCAGAAAGAGGTCTGTGGGGGCATCGGGTCTCCAGCCAGAGGTCTCTGAAGGAATTTGGTCTGCAGACAGAGGTCTGTGGGTCATCGGGTCTGCAAACGGAGGTCTGCTGGGGCATCTGGTCTGCAGACAGAGTCTGCTAAGGCACTGGGTCTGCAGACAGAGGTCTGTGTGGGAATGGGTTCTGCACTCAGAAGTCTCTGGGGGCATCGGTTCTGCAGACAGAGGTCTGTGGGGGCATCAGGTCTGCAGATATAGGTCGGTGGGGGCATCAAGTCTGCAGAAGGACGACCGCTTTTGGCATCAGGTCTGTAGACAGTGGTCTGCAGGGTCATCTGGACTGCAGACAGAGACTGCGAGGGCTTCGGGTCTCCAGAACGAGTTCTGCGGAGGGCATCGTGTCCGCAGACAGAGGTTGGTGGCGACATAGGGTCTGCAGACAGACGTCTGAGGGACCATCGGTTCTGCAGACAGAGGTCTATGGGGGTATCAGGTGTGCAGACAGTGGTCTGTGTGGGCATCGGTTCTGCAGACAGAGGTCCTCTAGGGGCATCGGGTCTGCAGACAGAGGCCTCTGGGGGCATTGGTTCCCCAGACCAAGGTAGCTGGGGGCATCGGGTCTGCATACAGTTGTCTGTGGAGGCATCGGGTCTGCACACAAATCTCTTGGGGCATCTGCTCTGAAGACAGAGGTCCACAGGGGATTCGAGTCTGCAGACAGGGGTCTGTGGGGGCATTGAGTATGGAGACAGTGGTCTGTCGGGGCATGGTCTGCAGACAGAGTCTGCGTTGGCATCCAGTCTACAGACAGAGGTCTGTGGGGGCATCAGGTCTGCAGACAGACGACCGCTGTAGGCATCGGGACTGCAGACAGAGGTCTGCTAGAGGCATCAGTTCTACAGACAGAGGTCTTTGGTGGCATCGGGTGCAGACAGAGGTCTATTGGGGCATCGGTTCTGTAGACAGAGGTCTGCGGGGGAATCTGGTTTGCAGACAGAGTCTGCTAGGGCATCGAGTCTGCAGACAGATGTCTGCTGGGGGCATCCGGTCTGCAGACAGAGGTCTGTGGAGGCATCCGGTCTGAAGACAAGGTCTGTGGGGGCATCGGGTCTGCAGAAAGTAGTCTGCGAGCGCATCGATTCTCCAGCCAGAGGTCTCTGATGGATTTGGCTCTGCAGACAGAGATCTACGGGAGCATCGGGTCTGCAGACAGAGGTCCGCTGTGGGCATGGGGTCTGCAGACAAAGGTCCGCTGGTGGCATCCGGACTTCAGACAGAGGTCTGTCGGGGCATCGGGTCTGCAGACAGAGGTCTATGGGGGATCCTGGTCTGAGGACCAAGGTCAATGGGGGCATCGGGTCTGCAGACAGAGGTCACTGGGGGCATCGGGTCTGCAGACAGAGGTCTGTGGGTGCATCAGGTCTGCAGACAGAGGTCTCTGAGAACATCGTTTCTGCATACAAAGGTCTGTGGGGGCATCAGGCCGGCAGACTGAGGTCTGTGGTGGAATTGAGTATGGAGACAGAGGTCTGTGGGGGCATGGTCTGCAGACAGACTCTGCGAAGGCTTCCGGTCTACAGACAGAGGTCTTTGGGGGCATCAGGTCTGCAGACAGACGACCACTGTAGGCATCGGGTCTGCAGACAGAGTTCTTTGGGTACATCGGGTTTGGAGACAGAGGTCTACGGGGGCATCTGATCTACAGACAGAGTCTGCTAGGGCATCGGATCTGCAGACAGAGGTCTGCGGGGGGGCGTCGGGTATGCAGACAGGGGTCCACTGTGGGCAGTGGGTCTGCAGACATACTTCATTGGGGGGCATTGGGTCTGTAGACAGAGGTCCTCTGGGGGGCATCTGGTCTGCAGACAGAGGCCTCTGGGGGCATTGCGTCTGCAGACAGAGGTCTGGGGAGGCATCGGGTATGCAGACTGAGTTCTGCTGGAAGCATCAGTTCTACAGACAGAGGTCTTTAGTGGCATCAGGTCTGCAGACAGACGCCCACTGTTGGCATCAGGTCTGCAGACAGAGGTCTATGGGGGAATCTGGTCTGTAGACAGTGGTCTGCGGGGGAATCTGGTCTGCAGACAGAGTCTGCTAGGGCATTGAGTGTGCAGAAAGAGGTCTGCTGGGGGCATCCAGTATGCAGACAGAGGTCTGTGGGGGCATCGAGTCTGCAAACAGAGGTCAGTTGGGGCATCGGGTCTGCAGACAAATTTCTGTGTGGGCATCGGGTCTGCAGACAGAGGTCACTATGGGCATCGGGTCTGCAGACAGAGGTCTGAAGAGGCATCGGGTCTCAAGACAGAGGTCTGTGGGGGCATCAGGTCTGCAGACAGAGGTCTGTGGGGGCATCAGGTCTACAGACAGAGGTCTGTGGGGACATCCGGTCAAAAGACAGGGTCTGTGTGGCATAAGTTCTGCAGAGAGAGGTCTGTGGGGTCATCAGTCTGCAGATAGAGGTTTGTGGGGGCATCAGGTCTGCAGACAGATGTCCGCTGGGGCATCGGGTCTGCAGACTGATGATCTGTGGTGCATTGTGTCTGCAGAGAGAGGTCTGTGGGAGCTTCGGGTATTCAGACAGAGGTCAGCTGGGGGCATCTTGTCTTCAGACAGAGGTCTGTGGAGGCATCGGGTCTGCAGACGGAGGTCCGCTGGGGCATCAGTTCTACAGACAGAGGTCTTTGGTGTCATTGGGTCTGCAGAGAGAGGTCTGTGGGGCATCGTTTCTGCAGGCAGAGGTTTGTGGGACATCGGGTCTGCAGACGGTCATCCGCTGGTGTCATTGGGTTTGCAGACAGAGGTCTGTGGGGGCATCGGGACTGCAGACAGAGTCTGCTGGGCATCAGATCTGCAGACAGAGGTCTGTGTGGGCTTTGGGTTTGCAGACAAAGGTCTGTGGGGGCATCGTGTCTGCCGACAGAAGTCTAAGGGTATCGCGTCTGCAGAGAGAGATCTGTGGGTCATCGGGTCTGCAGACAGAGGTCTGCTGGGGCATCTGGTCTGCAGACAGAGTCTGCTATGGCATCGGGTCTGCAGACAGAGGTCTGTGCGGGAGTGGGGTCTGCAATCAGAGGTCTCTGGGTGCATCGGTTCTGCAGACAGAGGTCTGTGGGGGCATCGGGTCTGCAGATATAGGTCGGTGGGGGCATCAAGTCTGCAGAAGGACGACCGCTTTTGGCATCAGGTCTGTAGACAGTGGTCTGCAGGGTCATCTGGACTGCAGACAGAGACTGCGAGGGCATCGGGTCTCCAGAACGAGGTCTAGGGAGGGCATCGTGTCAGCAGACAGAGGTCTGTGGCGACATCGGGTCTGCAGACAGAGGTCTGTGGGACCATCGGTTCTGCAGACAGAGGTCTATGGGGGCATCAGGTGTGCAGAGAGTGGTCATTGGGAGCACCGGTTCTGCATACAGAGGTCCTCTGAGGGCATCGGTTCGGCAGACAGAGGCCTCTGGGGGCATCGGGTCTGAAGACAGAGGTCCATGGAGGCATCAGTTCAGTAGACAGTGGTCCTTGGGGGGCTTCGGGTCTGCAGACAAAAGTCCGCTGAGGGCATCCCGTCTGCAGACAGATTGTCTGAGGGGGCATCGTGTCTGCCGACAGAGGTCTAAGGGCCATCGCGTCTGCAGAGAGAGATATTTGGGTCATGGGTCTGACA
This sequence comes from Microtus obscurus, assembly GCA_963919715.1. NCBI lineage: Eukaryota > Metazoa > Chordata > Mammalia > Rodentia > Cricetidae > Microtus > Microtus obscurus. Next base: position 181,212 of record CAWTZC010000196.1, on the reverse strand, counting down.
TAGACGTCTGTGTGGGCAACGGGTCTGCAGATAGAGGTCTGTGGTGGCATCAGGTCTGCAGACAGAGGTCTCTGGGGCCATCGGGTCTAAAGACAGATGTCTGTGGGGGCATCGGGTCTAAAGACAGAGGTCCGTGAAGGCATCAGTTCTGTAGACAGAGGTCCGTGGGGGCATTGGGTCTGCAGACAGAGGTCTGTGTGGGCATCAGTCTGCCGAGAAAGGTCTGTGTGTGCTACAGGTCTGCAGACAGATGTCTGCTGGGGGCATCGGTTCTGCAGACAGAGGTCTTCGGCGTTACGGTTTGCAGACAGAGTCTGCGGGGCATCAGATCTGCAGACAGATGTCTGTTGGGGCTTTGGGTCTGCAGACAGAGGTTCGTGGGGGCATCGGGCCTGCAGAAAGAGGTCTGTGTGGTCATCAGTCTGCCGAGAGAGGTCTGTGTGGGCTACAGGTCTGCAGACAGATGTCTGCTGGGGGCATCGGGTCTGCAGACAAATTGTCTGTGGGGGCATCGTGTCTGCCGACAGAGGTCTAGGGGCATCGCGTCTGCAGAGAGAGATCTGTGGGTCATCGGGTCTGCAAACAGAGGTCTGCTGGGGCATCTGGTCTGCAGACAGAGTCTGCTAAGGCACTGGGTCTGCAGACAGAGGTCTGTGTGGGAATGGGTTCTGCACTCAGAAGTCTCTGGGGGCATCGGTTCTGCAGACAGAGGTCTGTGGGGGCATCAGGTCTGCAGATATAGGTCGGTGGGGGCATCAAGTCTGCAGAAGGACGACCGCTTTTGGCATCAGGTCTGTAGACAGTGGTCTGCAGGGTCATCTGGACTGCAGACAGAGACTGCGAGGGCATCGGGTCTCCAGAACGAGGTCTAGGGAGGGCATCGTGTCAGCAGACAGAGGTCTGTGGCGACATCGGGTCTGCAGACAGAGGTCTGTGGGACCATCGGTTCTGCAGACAGAGGTCTATGGGGGCATCAGGTGTGCAGAGAGTGGTCATTGGGAGCACCGGTTCTGCATACAGAGGTCCTCTGAGGGCATCGGTTCGGCAGACAGAGGCCTCTGGGGGCATCGGGTCTGAAGACAGAGGTCCATGGAGGCATCAGTTCTGTAGACAGAGGTCCGTGGGGGGCTTCAGGTCTGCAGACAAAGGTCCACTGGGGGGCATCCGGTCTGCAGACAAATTGTCTGCCGACAGAAGTCTAAGGGGCATCGCGTCTGCAGAGAGAGATATGTGGGTTAGATATGTGGGTCTGCACACAGAGGTCTGTGGGGGCAAGGGGTCTGCAGATAGAGGTCTGTGGTGGCATCAGGTCTGCAGACAGAGGTCTCTGGGGCCATCGGGTCTAAAGACAGAGGTCTGTGGGGGCAACGGGTCTAAAGACAGAGGTCCGTGAAGGCATCAGTTCTGTATACAGAGGTCCGTGGGGGCATCGGGTCTGCAGACAGTGGTAGGCTGGGGTCATCCATCTGCAGACAGAGGTCTGTTGGGGCATCGGGTCTGCAGACAGAGGTCAGTGGGGGCATCGGGTCTGCAGACAGATTCCTTTGTGGGCATCGGATCTTCAGACAGAGGTCACTGCGTGCATCGGGTCTGCAGACAGAGGTCTGTGGAGGCACCGGGTCTGATGAGAGAGGTCTGTGGGGGCATCGGGTCTGCAGAAAGAGGTCTGTGGGGGCATCGGGTCTCCAGCCAGAGGTCTCTGAAGGAATTTGGTCTGCAGACAGAGGTCTGTGGGTCATCGGGTCTGCAAACGGAGGTCTGCTGGGGCATCTGGTCTGCAGACAGAGTCTGCTAAGGCACTGGGTCTGCAGACAGAGGTCTGTGTGGGAATGGGTTCTGCACTCAGAAGTCTCTGGGGGCATCGGTTCTGCAGACAGAGGTCTGTGGGGGCATCAGGTCTGCAGATATAGGTCGGTGGGGGCATCAAGTCTGCAGAAGGACGACCGCTTTTGGCATCAGGTCTGTAGACAGTGGTCTGCAGGGTCATCTGGACTGCAGACAGAGACTGCGAGGGCTTCGGGTCTCCAGAACGAGTTCTGCGGAGGGCATCGTGTCCGCAGACAGAGGTTGGTGGCGACATAGGGTCTGCAGACAGACGTCTGAGGGACCATCGGTTCTGCAGACAGAGGTCTATGGGGGTATCAGGTGTGCAGACAGTGGTCATTGGGAGCATCGGTTCTGCATACAGAGGTCCTCTGAGGGCATCGGTTCGGCAGACAGAGGCCTCTGGGGGCATCGGGTCTGAAGACAGAGGTCCATGGAGGCATCAGTTCTGTAGACAGAGGTCCGTGGGGGCTTCAGGTCTGCAGACAAAGGTCCACTGGGGGCATCCGGTCTGCAGACAAATTGTCTGCCGACAGAAGTCTAAGGGGCATCGCGTCTGCAGAGAGAGATATGTGGGTTAGATATGTGGGTCTGCACACAGAGGTCTGTGGGGGCAAGGGGTCTGCAGATAGAGGTCTGTGGTGGCATCAGGTCTGCAGACAGAGGTCTCTGGGGCCATCGGGTCTAAAGACAGAGGTCTGTGGGGGCAACGGGTCTAAAGACAGAGGTCCGTGAAGGCATCAGTTCTGTATACAGAGGTCCGTGGGGGCATCGGGTCTGCAGACAGTGGTAGGCTGGGGTCATCCATCTGCAGACAGAGGTCTGTTGGGGCATCGGGTCTGCAGACAGAGGTCAGTGGGGGCATCGGGTCTGCAGACAGATTCCTTTGTGGGCATCGGATCTTCAGACAGAGGTCACTGCGTGCATCGGGTCTGCAGACAGAGGTCTGTGGAGGCACCGGGTCTGATGAGAGAGGTCTGTGGGGGCATCGGGTCTGCAGAAAGAGGTCTGTGGGGGGCATCGGGTCTCCAGCCAGAGGTCTCTGAAGGAATTTGGTCTGCAGACAGAGGTCTGTGGGTCATCGGGTCTGCAAACGGAGGTCTGCTGGGGCATCTGGTCTGCAGACAGAGTCTGCTAAGGCACTGGGTCTGCAGACAGAGGTCTGTGTGGGAATGGGTTCTGCACTCAGAAGTCTCTGGGGGCATCGGTTCTGCAGACAGAGGTCTGTGGGGGCATCAGGTCTGCAGATATAGGTCGGTGGGGGGCATCAAGTCTGCAGAAGGACGACCGCTTTTGGCATCAGGTCTGTAGACAGTGGTCTGCAGGGTCATCTGGACTGCAGACAGAGACTGCGAGGGCTTCGGGTCTCCAGAACGAGTTCTGCGGAGGGCATCGTGTCCGCAGACAGAGGTTGGTGGCGACATAGGGTCTGCAGACAGACGTCTGAGGGACCATCGGTTCTGCAGACAGAGGTCTATGGGGGTATCAGGTGTGCAGACAGTGGTCATTGGGAGCATCGGTTCTGCATACAGAGGTCCTCTGAGGGCATCGGTTCGGCAGACAGAGGCCTCTGGGGGCATCGGGTCTGAAGACAGAGGTCCATGGAGGCATCAGTTCTGTAGACAGAGGTCCGTGGGGGCTTCAGGTCTGCAGACAAAGGTCCACTGGGGGCATCCGGTCTGCAGACAAATTGTCTGCCGACAGAAGTCTAAGGGGCATCGCGTCTGCAGAGAGAGATATGTGGGTTAGATATGTGGGTCTGCACACAGAGGTCTGTGGGGGCAAGGGGTCTGCAGATAGAGGTCTGTGGTGGCATCAGGTCTGCAGACAGAGGTCTCTGGGGCCATCGGGTCTAAAGACAGAGGTCTGTGGGGGCAACGGGTCTAAAGACAGAGGTCCGTGAAGGCATCAGTTCTGTATACAGAGGTCCGTGGGGGCATCGGGTCTGCAGACAGTGGTAGGCTGGGGTCATCCATCTGCAGACAGAGGTCTGTTGGGGCATCGGGTCTGCAGACAGAGGTCAGTGGGGGCATCGGGTCTGCAGACAGATTCCTTTGTGGGCATCGGATCTTCAGACAGAGGTCACTGCGTGCATCGGGTCTGCAGACAGAGGTCTGTGGAGGCACCGGGTCTGATGAGAGAGGTCTGTGGGGGCATCGGGTCTGCAGAAAGAGGTCTGTGGGGGCATCGGGTCTCCAGCCAGAGGTCTCTGAAGGAATTTGGTCTGCAGACAGAGGTCTGTGGGAGCATCGGGTCTGCAGATGGAGGTCCGCTGGGGGCATCAGGTCTGCAGACAGAGGTCTGTGGGAGCATCCGGTCAAAAGACAGCATCTGTGTGGCATCAGGTCTGCAAAGAGAGGTCTGTGGTGTCATCAGTCTGCAGATTGAGGTTTGTGGGGGCATCAGGTCTGCAGACAGCTGTCCGCTGGGGGCATTGGGTCTGCAGACTGATGGTCTGTGGGGCATCGTGTCTGCACAGATGTGTGGGAGCATCGGTCTTCAGACAGTGGTCCACTGGGGGCATCGTGTCTGCAGACAGAGGTCTGTGGAAACATCAGGTCTGCAGACGGAGGTCCAGTGGGGTCATCAATTCTACAGACAGAGGTCTATGGGGGCATCGGATCTGTATACAGAGGTCTGCAGGGCATCTGGTCTGCAAACAGATTCTGCAAAGGCATCGGGTCTGCAGACAGAGGTCTGTGTGGGAATGGGGTCTGCAATCAGAAGACTCTGGGGGCATCGGTTCTGCAGACAGAGGTCTGTGGGGCATCGGGTCTTCAGACATAGGTCGGTGGGGGCATCAAGTCTGCAGAGAGACGACTGCTTTTGGCATCAGGTCTGTAGACAGAGGTCTGCAGGGGCATCTGGACTGCAGACAGAGTCTGCGAGGGCATCGGGTCTCCAGAACGAGGTCTGCGGATGGCATCGTGTCTGCAGACAGAGGTCTGTGGCGGCATCGGTTCTGCAGACATAGGTCTGTGGGACCATTTTATCTGCAGGCAGAGGCCTATGGGGGCATCGGGTCTGCAGACAGTGGTCACTGGGAGCAAGGCTTCTGCAGACAGAGGTCCTCTGGCGGCATCGGGTCTGCAGACAATTGCCTCTTAATGCATCGGGTCTGCAGACAAAGGTCAATGGCGGCATTGGGACTGTAGACTAGGTCTGTGGTGAGATCGGGTCTGCAGACAGAGTTCTGTGGGGGCATTGGGTCTACAGACAGAGGTCTGTGGGCGCATCTGGTCTCCAGACAGAGTTCTTTGGAGGCATCGGGTCTGCAGACAGAGGTCCACTGTGGACATCAGGTCTGCAGACAGAGGTCTCTGGGGGTATCTGGTCTACAGACAGAGATTCGTGGGGGCATCGGGATTGCAGACAGAGTTTTTTGGGGGCATCAGGTCTGCAGACAGAGGTCTGCGTTGGCATCGGGTCTGCAGACAGAGGTCTGTGGGGGCATCCGCTCTGCAGACAGAGGTCTCTGGGGGCGTCGGGTCTGCAGACAGAGGTCTATGGAGGCATCGGTTCTGCAGACAGAGTTTTGTGGTGGCATCAAGTCTGCAGACAGAGGTCTGTGGAGGCATCAGGTCTGCAGACAGAGGTTAGTGGGGGCATTGGGTCTGCAGACAGAGGTCTGCTGGTTGCATCGGTTCTGCACACAGAGGTCCAGTGGAGGCATCGGGTATGCAGAGAGAGGTCTGTGGGAGCATCGGTTCTGCAGACAGAGGTCTATGGGGGCATAGGGTGTGCAGACATAGGTCTCTGGGGTCAGCGGATCTGCAAACAGAGGTCCGCTGGGGGCATCTTGTCTGCAGACAGAGTTCTGTGGGGGCTTCGTGTCAGCAGACAGAGGAATCTGTGGGCATCGGGTTTGCAGATAGAGGTCCGTGGGTGCATCTCGTCTGCAGACAGAGGTCTCTTGGGGCATCAGGTCTGCAGACAGAGGTCTGTGGGGGCATCGGGTCTGCAGACAGAGGTACACTTTGACCATGGGCTCTGCAGACAGAGGTCCGCTTTAGGTTTCGGGTCTGCAGATAGAGGTCTATGGGGACATCGTGTCTGCAGACAGAGGTCTCTGAGGGCATTGTTTCTGCATACAAAGGTCTGTGGGGGCATCGGTTCTGCAGACATATGACCGCTGTAGGCATCGGGTCTGCAGACAGAGGTCTTTGGGTGCATCGGGTTTGGAGACAGAGGTCTGCGGGGGCATCTGGTCTACAGACAGAGTCTGCTAGGGCATCATATCTGCAGACAGAGGTCTGCGGGGGGCATCGGGTATGCAGACAGGGGTCTGCTGGGGGCAGTGGGTCGCAAACATAGGTCTTTGGGGGCATCGGGTCTGCAGAGAGAGGTCCTCTGGGGGATTCTGGTCTACAGACAGAGGTCTTTGGTGGTATCGGGTCTGCAGACAGACGACCACTGTTGGCATTAGGTCTGGAGACAGAGGTCTATGGGGGCATCGAGTCTGTAGACAGAGGTCTGCAGCGGCATCTGGTCTGCAGACAGAGTCTGCTAGGGCATCGAGTCTGCAGATGGAGGTCCACTGGGGCCATCCGGTCTGCAGACAGAGGTCTCTGGGGGCATCGAGTCTGCAGACAGAGGTCAGTGGGGGCATCGGGTCTGCAGACAGATTTCTGTGCGGGCATCGGTTCTGCAGACAGAGGTCACTACGGGCATCGGGTCTGCAGACAGTGGTTTGTGGAGGCATCGGGTCTGAAGACAGAGGTCTGTGGGGCATCGGGTCTGCAGAAAGAAGTCTGCGGGTGCATCGGGTCTCCAGCCAGAGGTTTCTGATGGATTTGGCTCTGCAGACAGAGGTCTGTGGGAGCATCGGTTCTGCAGACAGAGGTCCGCTGGGGGCATGGGGTCTGCAGACAAAGGTCCGCTGGTGGCATCCGGACTTCAGACAGAGGTCTATCGGGGTATCAGGTCTGCAGACAGAGGTCTATGGGGGAATCGGGTCTGCAGACAAAGGTCAATGGGGGCATCGGGTCTGCAGACAGAGGTCACTGGGGGCATCGGGTCTGCAGACAGAGGTCTGTGGGGGCATCAGTTCTGCAGACAGAGGTCTCTGAGGGCATCGTTTCTGCATACAAAGGTCTGTGGGGGCATCAGGCCGGCAGACAGAGGTCTGAGGGTGCATTGAGTATGGAGACAGAGGTCTGCGGAGGGGCATCGGGTATGCAGACAGGGGTCCACTGGGGGTAGTGTGTCTGCAGAAATACTTCTTTGGGGGCATCGGGTCTGCAGACAGAGGTCCTCTGTTGGCATCTGGTCTGCAGACATAGGCCTCTGGGGGCATTGGGTCTGCAGACAGAGGTCTGTGGAGGCATCGGATATGCAGACGGAGGTCCGCTGGAGGCATCAGTTCTACAGACAGAGGTCTTTGGTGGCATCGGGTCTGCAGACAGACGCCTACTGTGGGCATCAGGTCTGCAGAAAGAGGTCTGCTGAGGGCATCGGGTCTGTAGACAGAGGTCTGCGGGGGGAATCTGTTCTGCAGACAGAGTCTGCTAGGGCATTGAGTCTGCAGAAAGAGTTCCGCAGGGGGCATCCGGTCTGCAGACAGAGGCCTGTTGGTGCATCGGGACTGCAGACAGAGGTCTGTGTGGGCATCGCGTCTGCAGACAGAGGTCTATGCGTGCATCGGGTGTACAGATAGAGGTCTGTGGAGGCATCAGGTCTGCAGACAGAGGTCAGTGGGGGCATCGGGTATGCAGAGAGAGGTCTGCTGGGGGCATCGGGTCTGCACACTGAGGTCCAGTTGGGGCATCGGGTATGCAGAGAGAGGTCCGTGGTAGCATCCTTTCTACAGACAGAAGTTTATGGGGGGCATTGCGTCTGCAGACATAGGTCTCTGGGGTCATCGGGTCTGCAAACAGAGGTCCGCTGGGGGCATCGGGTCTGGAGACAGAGGTCTGTGGGGCCTTCGTGTCTGCAGACAGAGGTCTCTGTGGGCATCGTGTTTGCAGATAGAGGTCCGTGGGTGCATCTGGTCTGCAGACAGAGGTCTCTGGGAGCATAAGGTCTGCAGACAGAGGTCTGTGTGGGCATCGGGTCTGCAGACAGAGGTCCACTTTGACCAAGGGTTCTGCAGAAAGAGGACCGCTTTGGACTTCGTGTCTGCAGACAGAGGTCTCTAAGGGCATTGTTTCTGCATACAAAGGTCTGTGGGGGAATCGGGCCTGAAGACTGAGGTCTGTGGGGGCATTGAGTATGGAGACAGTGGGCTGTCGGGGCATGGTCTGCAGACAGAGTCTGCGGGGGCATCCGGTCTACAGACAGAGGTCTGTGGGGGCATCGGTTCTGTAGACAGTCGTCCGCTGTAGGCATCGGGTCTGCACACATAGGTCTTTGGGTGCATTGGGTTTGAAGAAAGAGGTCTGCGGGGGCATCTGGTCTACAGACAGTGTCTGCTAGGGCATCGTATCTGCAGACAGAGGTCTGCGGGTGGGGCATCAGGTATGCAGACAGAGGTCCGCTGGGGGCAGTGGGTCTGGAAACATAGGTCTTTGGGGGCATCGGGTCTGCAGAGAGAGGTCCTCTGGGGGCATCTGGTCTACAGACAGAGGTCTTTGGTCGAGTCTGGTCTGCAGGCTGACGACCACTGTTGGAATCAGGTCTGGAGACAGAGGTCTATGGGGGCATCGAGTCTGTAGACAGAGGTCTCTGGGGGCATCGAGTCTGCAGACAGAGGTCAGTGGTGGCATCGGGTCTGCAGACAGAGTCTGCTAGGGCATCGAGTCTGCAGACAGAGGTGGACTGGTGCCATTCGGTCTGCAGACAGTGGTCTCTGGGGGCATCGAGTCTGCAGACAGAGGTCTCTGGGGGCATCGAGTCTGCAGACAGAGGTCTGCGGGGGCATCTGGTCTGCAGACAGAGTCTGCTAGGGCATCGAGTCTGCAGACAGAGGTCCGCTGGGGCCATCCGGTCTGCAGACAGAGGTCTCTGGGGGCATCGAGTCTGCATACAGAGGTCAGTGGGGGCATCGGGTCTGCAGACAGATTTCTGTGCGGGCATCGTTTCTGTAGACAGAGGTCACTACGGGCATCGGGTCTGCAGACAGAGGTCTGTGGAGGCATCCGGTCTGAAGACAGAGGTCTGCGGGGGAATCGGGTCTAGAGTAAGAAGTCTGCGGGCGCATCGGGTCTCCAGCCAGAGGTGTCTGATGGATTTGGCTCTGCAGACAGAGGTCTGTGGGAGCATCGGGTCTGCAGACAGAGGTCCGCTGGGGGCATGGGGTCTGCAGACAGAGGTCTGTGGGGGTATCGGGTCTGCAGACATAGGTCGGTGGGGCATCAAGTCTGCAGAAAGACGACCCCTTTTGGCATCAGGTGTGTAGACAGAGGTCTGCAGGTGCATCTGGACTGCAGACAGAGTCTGCGAAGGCATCGGGTCTCCAGAACGAGGTCTGTGGAGGGCATCGTGTCCGCAGACAGAGGTCTGTGGCGGCATCGGTTCTGCAGACAGACGTCTGAGGGACCATCGGTTCTGCAGACATTGGTCTATGGGGGCATCGGTTGTGCAGACAGTGGTCATTGGGAGCATCGGTTCTGCATACAGAGGTCCTCTTGTGGCATCGGGTCTGCAGACAGAGGCCTCTGGGGGCATCGGGTCTGAAGACAGAGGTCCATGGAGGCATCAGTTATGTAGACAGAGGTCCGTGGGGGCTTCAGGTCTGTAGACAAAGGTCCACTGGGGGCATCCGGTCTGCAGACAAATTGTCTGTGGGGGCATCGTGTCTGCCGATAGAAGTATAAGGGGCATCGCGTCTGCAGAGAGAGATATGTTCGTCATCGGGTCTGCACACAGAGGTCTGTGGGGGCAACGGATCTGCAGATAGAGGTCTGTGGTGGCATCGGGTCTGCAGACAGAGGTCTCTGGGGCCATCGGGTCTAAAGACAGAGGTCTGTGGGGGCAACGCGTCTAAAGACAGAGGTCCGTGAAGGCATCAGTTCTGTAGACAGAGGTTCGTGGGGGCATCGGGTCTGCAGACAGTGGTCGGCTGGGGGCATCCGGTCTGCAGACAGAGGTCTGTGGGGGCATCAGTTCTGCAGACAGAGGTCAGTGGGGGCATCGGGTCTGCAGACAGATTCCTGTGTGGGCATCGGGTCTGCAGACAGAGGTCTGTGGAGGCACCGGGTCTGATGAGAGAGGTCTGCGGGGGCATCAGGTCTGCAGAAAGAGTTCTGCGGGGGCATCGGGTCACCAGCCAGAGGTCTCTGGGGGAATTGGGTCTGCAGACAGAGGTCTGTGGGAGCATCGGGTCTGCAGATGGAGGTCCGCTGGGGGCATCAGGTCTTCCGACAAAGGTCTGGGGAGGAATCGGGTCTGCAGACAGAGTTCCCCTGGGGGCAACCGGTCTGCAGACAGATTGTCTCTGGGGGCATCGTGTTTGCCGATAGAGGTCTAAGGGGCATCGCGTCTGCAGAGAGAGATATGTGGGTCATCGGGTCTGCACACAGAGGTATGTGGGGGCAACGGGTCTGCAGATAGAGGTCTGTGGTTGCATCGGGTCTGAAGACAGAGGTCTCTGGGGCCATCGGGTCTAAAGACAGAGGTCTGTGGGGGCATCGGGTCTAAAGACAGAGGTCCGTGAAGGCATCAGTTCTGTAGACAGAGGTCTGTGGGGGCATCGGGTCTGCAGACAAAGGTCCGCTGGGGGCTACCGGTCTGCAGACAGAGGTCTGTGGGGGCATCGGGTCTGCAGATAGAGGTCAGTTGAAGGCGTAAGCCACGAACAATGCCACACCAGTTATGAATTATTATTAATAGGGTAGTATTTATTTAAAGAGGAAAAACTTACAGATCACGATCCCACACAACAGCCCTTTTTGCAATCATGAAGCGAGACTAATCGCCAGCCGAACAGGAAGTCAAGAGACCAGCGGAAGGAAATAGAAGCCTTTTGAAGGGAGAGAAACCACGCCCCAATGGGCTGGTATCTCAGCAGCTATTGGTTGGAGGGGCGGGAAGACCTCCCGCAACACCTCCCCCTTTTGTTTAAATAAGAGAGTTCTAAACCTACTACGAAATTATATACAATAAGTATAAATATCCTATTCTAACTAGCTTAGGACTTGTATAATAAATAACTTGGCCAAGTCATGAGAGAAAAGTAACTATAGTTATATAGTCTTCAACCCCATCAAAGATCTGAGAAGGGAAATAATGTTACCTGGGTATTTAGGAAGTTCAGTAAAACAACTTCCTAAGCATGCAACAAATCACAGGGACAACTAGCTACCTGGGCAATCACCCAAAGTGACGTTTGCAGCGTTGAAGCAACCAACTTTGGCTAAGGCCTAATGTAACTGACATACCATTTTCAAAGGCAAGCAACTTTTCAAAACTATCTTACCCTGTCTTGGCAGGATATGACAGTCCTGTTTTATCCATTGATGCACGCTCTGTATCTCTGTCAGTGGTTGAGGTATGGGCATTTCTTTGCTCCAAGGCCAGTTCTGCCAAAAAGAAAGGCTCCAGGTGGAGTGTCTTTGGTGCTCAACATTCTCTCGGGAATAGGGGCGGTGTTGCCAGGAGCAATTGTGTCTCACTACCATCAAACTCTGAGTTAGATTAAAGGCCATTTTCTACAGCTCTTTGAAGAGGTTGAAGATCATCTATCTATACTGAGTATAATCTCTATATATCTAAATAACCTGATTAGTCTAATTATAAATGGCAAACTTAGATGACTATTAATCTATATAATTCTCAATATCTATCTAACTTAAAGACTAAGACAATAAACATCTGTGTAACAAATGAGGATAATGGCCTCCAAATATAAACAATGTACAAATATACATTGCAATATGGTAAATATATATCAATACACAAACAATATATAAGTATCTTAATCAAAAGTAGAAATGTACACTGCAATATGGTAAATATATACAATACATATATATCGATACAATATATGTCAATACATAAAAAATATTTTAAACAGAGGTAGAAACATGCATGCATACAATAGTCAATATAATTTAACTTTGTATCAATATACAAGAATCAATACCAATATTTGTCTAAAAATTGTAACTCACAATTACAAATCTATAATCCCATCATCCCTCTTTTTTTTTTTGATTTGATCCCTGAGCTTATAAAATTCCTCCCCTAACTTCCCAACCCCTAAATGATGTCCCTAAACCCAGGGGCAAACTTTACTGGGAGAGGGGACGTCGTCCTCTAGAATTACTTCCAGCTGTCATAGGGGCGACGTTCTTTCTGGGGGGGGATCCTGTGAAAGCAAAATGATGGTTAAATTTCAAGATCAATGTCTTTTAAAATTGCAAATAGTCTCTGAGTATTTTGTGGAGGTCTGGCCAGAATGTTGTACAAGATGTGCACCATTTCAGCTAAACAAGTTGGGATCTTCTTGTGCAGCTGGTACCCAAAACAGGTCTTGTAGTAGCGCTATCAGTATCATGACGTCATATCAACCAGGTAGAGTTGTTGTTGTGGGGCCCCATCTTCTTCCTGGAAACTTCAAATGTCACTTCAGAAAAGACTCATTGTTTATTGTAAAAATACTTAAACATTAATTATATAGACATATATATATTCAGTGAAAGGCATGATAGATATATTCAATGGAGGTATGATAGGTATGAAGAAAAGCAAAGATGTTTTCTAAACTCATATTTCTTTCTGTCCCATATCATGGCTCTTGACATGAGACAGAAACTCCAGAAACTCTGGGTTTTTCTCTTACTAACAGGCTTGGATTTGGAGAGGGACTGAGCCAGAGTCCAACTTCAAAACCAGCTCTATAAATTTAGAAATATGGTTTAATATGTTTTACTTACACAACCCATTCAGTTTTCTTGATATTTCCTATTGGGCAGGTATTTTTCCATCTGTCAGTATCCAAATATCCAGGGTCCCTTGAATTTTTCAAAGGTGAGTGTTTTCCTGTGGAGATAAGAACAGAACCCTGCCCCCATTCTATGTTTTTCTTACCACCTGTATATCATTGTGGATGAGTTGTCATTTCTCCTTTCCAAGAGGTTTCTCCTCTTCAAGTCGAAACTTTATTAATTTTGATGGTATCCACAATTTTTCTTCTCCTGTGGAAACAAGAGCAAAACCCCTTCCCCAACGTAGCACATCTCCTGGCTTCCATTGAGAGGTCAGCACATCTTTGAAATAAATCGGTTGATTTAGTTCAGCAGACTTTTCCATTATCCAATGTCTTTCTGCTGCTGTCGTTCCTTTCTCATTAGCGTTAAGAAAATTCAAGGTTAATAAAGCATTATGTAATCTATTTCTGGGGGTATTTTCGGTCCCTTTCTGTTTGTTCAGCATATCCTTTATAGTACGATTTGATCTTTCTATAACTGCCTGACCTGTAGGATTATTTGGTATACCTGTAATGTGTTTTATATTATAATAATCAAAAAAGCGTTTCATTTTCTTAGATACATATGCTGGACCATTATCTGTCTTTATTTGTACAGGTATACCCATGATGGCCATAACCTCCAATAAATGTGTGATTACTGAATCTGCCTTTTCTGAGCTCAGGGCAGTAGCCCATTGAAAACCTGAATACGTGTCTATGGTGTGGTGTACATATTTTAATTTACCAAACTCCATAAAGTGGAACACATCCATCTGCCAGATTTCATTTCTCTTAGTACCCTTTGGGTTACTCCCTGCAGGCAACGGTGTTTGATTATAGAAAGAACAAGTAGGACATCTCTTTATAATGTCCTTAGCTTGTTGCCAAGTAATGGAAAATTCTTTCTTTAGGCCTTTACTATTGACATGATGCTTTTTATGAAATTCCGAGGCCTGCAACACGCTTCCAATCAATAATTGATCAATCTCAGCGTTGCCTTGTGCTAGAGGACCAGGCAGACCTGTATGGGACCGGATGTGTGTTATGTACATCGGACAAAGCCTGTTCCTGATTATGTCTTGTACCTGGATAAACAATGAAGTCAACTCTGTGTCATCTGGTATAAATTCAGCGGTTTCAATATGCAAGATAACTCTTTCTGCATATTGTGAATCTGTAACTATATTAAGAGGTTCTTTAAAATCCCTTAGCACCATAAGAATGGCATATAATTCTGCCTTCTGGACAGAATTATAAGGGCTTTGTTCCACCTTACTCAATTCATCTGACTTGTAACCTGCTTTCCCTGATTTATTTGCATCAGCATAGAACGTACGGGCTCCAGTTATTGGAGCATCACGTACAATTTTAGGAAGGATCCAAGAAGTTCTCTTTATGAGGTTAAGTCTACCACTTTTGGGATAGTTGCTATTAATTTCTCCCAAAAAATTAGCACAAGCTCTTTGCCACGGTTCATTGTCTTCCCATAACTTTTTTATTTCTTCAGTAGTAAAAGGCACTATAATTTCTGCTGGGTCTATACCTGCTAGTTGACGAAGTCTCAGCTTACCTTTTATAATTAATTCAGAGACTTTTTCCACATAAGTTTTTAATTTTTTACTCGGTTTATTAGGTGTAAATATCCACTCTAGAATAATATCTTCCCTCTGCATTAGAATCCCTGTAGGAGAGATTCTGGAAGGCAATATGACTAGGATGCAGCTAAGATTTGGGTTCACCCTATCCACATGTGCTTCCTGTAATTTTTCCTCAATCATTGTCAGTTCCTTTTCTGCTTCAGCTGTCAGTTTTCTTGGACTATTCAAATCCTTATCACCATCTAAGGTTTTGTTTAAATGAACTATTAGATCAGGTGTTATCCCAACAGCTGGTCGTAGACTGGAAATGTCTCCCAACAATCTTTGGAAGTCATTAAGAGTCTTTAACCGGTCTCTCCTAATTTGTGCCTTTTGCGTTTTAATTTTCTCTAACCCTATTCTGTAACCTAGGTAATTAATAGAATTTCCTCTTTGAATCTTTTCAGGGGCAATTTGTAATCCCCACCTAGGCAAGACTTTCTTTACTTCTTCAAACATCCTTTCTAAAATATCTTTATTTGAATCAGATAATAAGATGTCATCCATGTAATGATAAATTATGGACTTGGGAAATTGTTTACGAATTATTTCCAATGGCTTACTTACAAAATATTGGCACAATGTAGGACTATTGAGCATACCCTGTGGGAGGACAGTCCATTGATATCTCCTATTAGGCTGAGAATTATTATAAGTAGGCACCGTGAAGGCAAATTTTTCTCTATCCTTTTTTTGTAACGGTATAGTGAAAAAACAATCTTTCAAATCAATAACTATAAGAGGCCATCCTTTTGGTAATAGAGAAGGCAAAGGAATTCCAGATTGTAGTGGGACCATAGGTTGAATTACTTTGTTGACAGCTCTTAGATCTGTCACCATTCTCCATTTACCAGATTTCTTTTTTACAACAAACACAGGAGAATTCCAAGGGCTGGTTGATTCTTCAATATGGTGAGCATCTAATTGCTCTTGCACCAGCTGTTCCAATGCCTGTAATTTATCTTCAGCTAGAGGCCACTGTTTGATCCATATTGGCTTCTCAGTTAGCCATTTTAAAGGTAGGGCTGTTGGTACCTTTAAAGGTTTGGTATTTTCTATATGTTCTTGTACAGCCTGAATGGCTGGTGACCTTTTTCCATAATACCTCATCATATCTTTCCCAGAATTATGAGTTCCTGGAACTGCAGGAATGTTAATCTGGGTATTCCATTGCTGTAACAGGTCACGGCCCCATAAATTTATTGCAATATTGGCTATATATGGCCTTAGTCTTCCTATTTGCCCTTCAGGCCCTATGCATTCAACCCATCTTGTGCTTTGTTTTACACGAGATAGGGTTCCAATTCCCAGAAACTTAACATCTACCTCTTGAAGAGGCCAATTCGGATGCCAAGATTCTGGGGTAATGATACTTACATCCACACCTGTGTCTAATAAGCCTTCAATAAAAATGCCATTTATACAGACTTTTAGCTTTGGTCTTTGGTCGTTAATAGAAGTCTGCCAAAATATACGTTTACTCTGTCCTACTGGGTTTTTTTAACTCATCCTCCACTCGTAATTCACCATTTAGACTAGTATTACTTTTTACAGCAGAAATTGGAGCTTTTAGATTTCTTGGTGAGGCACGTTCTCCACTGTGACTGGGAATGACTGGGCCACTGTTGGCTTCGGGGCCTGCGAGAGGCCCCTCAAGGAGTTTCCCAATGGGATCGGGTTGCCTTGTTTGTCTGTTGTTGACCTGCATTCGTTGGACCAATGACGGCCTTTACCACATCTCCTACATATACCTGAAGGCCTAGGTCTCCTATTTTTGTCATTCCCAGAGGAGATATTATTCCTAGAAATTCTGTGCCTGCAGTCCCTTTTGAGATGTCCTAATTTACCACAATTAAAACACCTGGCAGTTTGATGTCTCCTCATTGCTGTGGAAATCGCTTCTCCTACCCAAGATTCATCATTATAGCTAAACGTCTCAACATTCATCGTATGCTGAATCCATTCATCCATAGGTGCTGATCTAGACTTTAAAGGCCCAATTATCTTTTTGCATGCTATGTTTGCATTCTCAAACGCTAGAGATTCAAGAAGTATTCGTCTAGATTCCGGGTCTGGTACCCCTACGTCCAGAGCCTTAATTAATCTTTGCAAAAAGTCAATAAAGGGTTCTCTCTGTCCCTGCCTAATTCTGGTATATGACTCAACCCTTTTTGCTGGATCTTGTATCCTATTCCAAGCATTTAAAGCTGCTTGGTGACATAGATGCAGTACTTCATCGTCATAAAGAGCTTGGACCTGTGGATCAGCATATTCTCCTGCACCAAGAATTTGATCTTGGGAAACCTCGACACCTTTTGCTCTTCCTTGCTGTTCCATATGTTTGGATTCTTCTCTGAAATAAATTCCAAACATCAAGGAAGGTCCCCTTATCTAAAACTGCAGACACTAACTGATGGAAATCATAGGGGGTAGCTCTAGCATTAGAAGCCCAAGTCCTTATCATTTCCTGTACATATGCATTTTGCAAGCCAAAAGTAACAATAGCCTGTTTAATTTCTTTCAGATCATTCATTGCTATTGGCATCCATCTAGCTTCTCTGACTCCCTTTGAGCCTTTAGAAGTTGACGCTTTGTCAGAATCAAGTATAGGGTATGCCGCTAAAACCCTGGGTAAGCCAGTTCTAATAGCTGGTGTTGGCTTTGTATCCTGTCCTTGTGCCTTATTACTCTGTTCACCAGTTCCAATCATTTTTTCAAGCATTTCAAGTCTTTTTTATTATTTTGTTTATTATTACCTCTTTTGAATCCTGAATCTCCTGAATCTCCTGAATCTCCTGACCTGCATGAGTTCTTGAGAGTACCATAATCTTCCTAAATGATAGAATATTCAAAAGAATACTAAAACCTAGTAACCAGTAAATTAAGTTATCCTCATAGTCATATAAATTTTGCATGATTAGACCCATTGTATTGGTAGCCCAAACAGTGAAAGTCATGTTGGAAACAAAAACTGCCATATTACCTATTATCCAGCTGGCTTCGAACTCACCGAAATCCGAAATCCGCACTGTCTCTGCTTCCTGAGTGCTGGGATTAAAGGCACCACCACTGCCTGGCTGGCCTTGAACTCACCGAGATCCGCCTGCCTCTGCCTCCCAAGTGCTGGGATTAAAGGCGTATGCCACCACCACCTGGTCGGCCTCAGAGATCTGCCTCTCTGGAGGTTATGGGCCTGAAGGCCAAGTGTATCTCTGACTCGGCACTGGGGCCTAAGTCACAAACTAAACAAAAAACGGCGTACACGGAACCATAAACCCAGAATCCAGGGGTAGAGAAGAATAACCCAGAAGCTGTGTATGCCTCCACGTGACAGAGTCACCCTGAGCGGTTGTAGCTTCCGCACGGCTGAGGAAGGGAAGGCTTGCACTAAGCCGAACTCGCAGCTGGCAGCCTAGGGGTCCTAAAAGCCAAACGTTCGGGCGCCAGGTGAAGGCGTAAGCCACGAACAATGCCACACCAGTTATGAATTATTATTAATAGGGTAGTATTTATTTAAAGAGGAAAAACTTACAGATCACGATCCCAGACAACAGCCCTTTTCGCAATCATGAAGCGAGACTAATCGCCAGCCGAACAGGAAGTCAAGAGACCAGCGGAAGGAAATAGAAGCCTTTTGAAGGGAGAGAAACCACGCCCCCAATGGGCTGGTATCTCAGCAGCTATTGGTTGGAGGGGCGGGAAGACCTCCCGCAACAGTCAGTGGCGGCATTGGGTCTGCAGACAGAGGTCAGTGGTGGCATTGGGTTTGCAGATAGATGTCCGTGGGTGAATCGGGTCTGCAGACAGAGGTCTCTGGGGGTATCGGGTGTGCAGACAGATGTCCAATTTGGCCATGGGCTCTGCAGACAGAGGTCCACTGGGGGCTTCGGGTCTGCAGACAAGGTCTGTGGGGGCATCGGGTCTCCAGAGAGAGGTCTTGGGGGGCATTGGATCTACAAACAGAGGTCTGTGGGCACATCGGGTCTGCAGACAGAGGACTCTGGGGGCATCGGGTTTGCAGATAGAGGTCCGTGGGTGCATCCGGTCTGCAGACAGAGGTCTCTGGGGGCATCAGGTCTGCAGACAGAGATCTATGGGGGCATAGGGTCTGCAGACAGAGGTCTGTGGGGGCATCGGGTCTGCAGACAGAGGTCTGTTGGGGCATCGGGTTTGCAGACAGAGGTCTGTGTGGGCATCAGGTCTGCAGACAGAGGTCTGTGGGGGCATCGGGTCTGCAGACAGAGGTCTGTGAGGGCATCGGGTCTGTAGACTGAGGTCTGTGGGGGCATCGGGTTTGCAGACAGAGGTCTGTGTGTGCATCGGGTCTGCAGACAGAGGTCTCTGGGGGCATCGTGTCTACAGACAGAGGTCTCTGGGGGCATCAGGTCTGCAGACAGAAGTCTTCGGGGTTATGGTTTGCACACAGAGTCTGCGGGGCATCAGATCTGCAGACAGATGTCTGTTGGGGCTTTGGGTCTGCAGACAGAGGTTCGTAGGAGCATCAGTCTGCCGAGAGAGGTCTGTGTGGGCTACAGGTCTACAGACAGATGTCTGCTGGTGGCATCGGGTCTGCAGACAGATTGTCTGTGGGGGCATCGTGTCTGCCGACAGAGGTCTAAGGGGCATCGCGTCTACAGAGAGAGATCTGTGGGTCATTGGGTCTCCAAACAGAGGTCTGCTGGGGCATCTGGTCTGCAGACAGAGTCTCCTAAGGCATCGGATCTGCAGACAGAGGTCTGTGCGGGAATGGTGTCTGCACTCAGAAGTCTCTGGGGGCATCGGTTCTGCAGACAGAGGTCTGTGGGGGCATCGGGTCTGCAGACATAGGTCGGTGGGGCATCAAGTCTGCAGAAAGACGACCCCTTTTGGCATCAGGTGTGTAGACAGAGGTCTGCAGTTGCATCTGGACTGCAGACAGTCTGCGAGGGCATCGGGTCTCCAGAACGAGGTCTGTGGAGGGCATCGTGTCCGCAGACAGAGGTCTGTGGCGGCATCGGTTCTGCAGACAGACGTTTGAGTGACCATCGGTTCTGCAGACATTGGTCTATGGGGGCATCGGGTGTGCAGAGAGTGGTCATTGGGAGCATCGGTTCTGCATACAGAGGTCCTCTGGTGGCATCGGGTCTGCAGACAGAGGCCTCTGGGGGCATCGGGTCTGAAGACAGAGGTCCATGGAGGCATCAGTTCTGTAGACAGAGGTCCGTGGGGGCTTCAGGTCTGCAGACAAAGGTCCACTGGCAGCATCAGGTCTGCAGACACATTGTCTGTGGGGGCATAGTGTCTGCCGATAGAAGTCTAAGGGGCATCGCGTCTGCAGAGAGAGATATGTTCGTCATCGGGTCTGCACACAGAGGTCTGGGGGGCAACGGGTCTACAGACAGAGGTCTGTAGGGGCATCGGGTCTGCAGACAGAGGTCTGTGCGGGCATCGGATCCCCAGACCAAGGTCTCTGGGGCCATCGGGTCTGAAGACAGAGGTCCGAGGAGGCATCAGTTCTGTAGAAAGAGGTCCGCTGGGGGCATCGGGTCTGCAGACAGTGGTCGGCTGGGAGCATCCGGTCTGCAGACAGAGGTCTGTGGGGGGCATCAGGTCTGCAGACAGAGGTCAGTGGGGGCATCGGGTCTGCAGACAGATTCCTTTGTGGGCATAGGGTCTGAAGACAGAGGTCACTGCGAGCATCGGGTCTGCAGACAGATTTCTATGGGGGCATTGGGTATGCAGACAGAGGTCACTGAGGGCATCGGGTCTGCAAAGAGAGGTCTTTGGAGGCATCGGGTCTGCAGACGGAGGTCCGCAGTGGGCATCGGGTCTGCAGACAGAGGTCTATGGGGGTATCTGGTCTACAGACAGAGGTCCGTGGGGGCATGGGGATTGCAGAAATAGGTCTATGGGGGCATCACTTCTGCAGACAGAGGTCTGTGGGGGCATCGGGTCTGCAGACAGAGGTCTGTGGGGGCATCCGGTCTGCAGAAAGAGTTCTCTGGGGGCACGGGTCTGCAGACAGAGGTATATGGAGGCATTGGGTCTGCAGACAGAGGTCTGTAGGGGCATCGGGTCTGCAGACAGAGGTCTGTGCGGGCATCGGATCCCCAGACCAAGGTCTCTGGGGGCATCAGGTCTGCATACAGTGGTCTGTGGAGGCATCGGGTCTGCAGACAGAGGATTCTTTGGGCATCGGGTCTGAAGACAGAGGTCTGCAGGGCATCGGGTCTGCAGACAGAGGTATGTGGGACATCGGGTCTGCAGACGGACGTCCGCTGGTGTTGTCGGGTTTGCAGGCAGATGTCTGTGGGGGCATCGGGACTGCAGACAGAGGTCTGGGATGGCATCGGGTCTGCAGACAGAGGTCTGTGGGGGCATGGGGATTGCAGAAATAGGTCTATGGGGGCATCACTTCTGCAGACAGAGGTCTGTGGGGGCATCGGGTCTGCAGACAGAGGTCTGTGGGGGCATCCGGTCTGCAGAAAGAGTTCTCTGGGGGCACGGGTCTGCAGACAGAGGTCTATGGAGGCATTGGGTCTGCAGACAGAGGTCTGTGTGGGCATCGGATCCCCAGACCAAGGTCTCTGGGGGCATCAGGTCTGCATACAGTGGTCTGTGGAGGCATCGGGTCTGCAGACAGAGGATTCTTTGGGCATCGGGTCTGAAGACAGAGGTCTGCAGGGCATCGGGTCTGCAGACAGAGGTATGTGGGACATCGGGTCTGCAGACGGACGTCCGCTGGTGTTGTCGGGTTTGCAGGCAGATGTCTGTGGGGGCATCGGGACTGCAGACAGAGGTCTGGGATGGCATCGGGTCTGCAGACAGAGGTCTGTGGGGGCATCAGGTCTGCAGACAGAGGTCTGTGGGGCACTGTGTCTGCAGACAGACGACCCCTTTGGGCATCCGGTCTGCAGACAGAGTCTGCGAGGACATCGGGTCTGCAGAACGAAGACTGAGGGTGGCTTCGTGTCT
Organism: Microtus obscurus; assembly: GCA_963919715.1. Taxonomy (NCBI): domain Eukaryota; kingdom Metazoa; phylum Chordata; class Mammalia; order Rodentia; family Cricetidae; genus Microtus; species Microtus obscurus. The sequence continues at coordinate 159,948 of CAWTZC010000196.1, read as the reverse complement.
GCAGACAGAGGTCTGTGGTGGCATCGGGTATTCAGACTGAGGTTTGTGGGGGCATCGGGTCTGCAGACAGTGGTCTTTGGGGCATAGGGTCTACAAAGCGAGGTCTGTGAGCACATCGGTTCTGAAGACAGAGGTCTGGGGGCATCGGTTTTCAGATAGAGGTCCATGGGTGCATCGGGTCTGCAGACAGAGGTCTCTGAGGGCATCGTTTCTGCATACAAAGGTCTGTGGGGGCATTGAGTATGGAGACAGAGGTCTGTGGGGTGATGCTCTGCAGACAGAGTCTGCGGGGGCATCCGGTCTACGGACAGAGTTCTGTGTGGGCATTGGGTCTGCAGACAGACGACCGCTGTAGGCATCTGGTCTGCAGACAAAGGTCTTTGGGTGCATCGGGTTTGGAGACAGAAGTCTGTGGGGGCATCTGGTCTACAGACAGAGTCTGCTAGGGCATCGGATCTGCAGACAGATATCTGCGGGGGGCATCGGGTATGCAGACAGGGGTCCGCTGGGGGCAGTGGGTCTGCAGACATAGGTCTTTGGGAGAATCGGGTCTGCAGACAGAGTTCTTCTGGGGGTATCTGGTCTGCAGACAGAGGCCTCTGGGAGCATTGGGTCTGCAGACAGTGGTCTGAGGGGGCATCGGGTCTGCAGACGGAGGTCCGTGGGGGCATCAGTTCTACAGATAGAGGTCTTTGGTGGCATCGGGTCTGCAGACAGACGACCACTGTTGGTATCAGGTCTGCAGAGAGAGGTCTATGGGGGAATCTATTCTGCAGACAGAGTCTGCTAGGCCATCGATTCAGCAGACAGAGGTCCGCTGGGGGCATCCCGTGTGCAGACAGAGGTCTGTGGGGGCATCGGGTCTGCAGAGAGAGGTCAGTAGGGGCATCGGTTCTGCACACAGATTTCTGTGTGGGCATCGGGTCTGCAAACAGATGACCACTGTTGGTATCAGGTCTGCAGACAGAGGTCTATGGGGGCATCTGTTCTGCAGACAGAGTCTGCTAGGGCATCGAGTCTGCAGACAGAGGTCCGCTGGGGGCATCCATTCTGCAGACAGAGGTCTTTGGTGGTTTCGGTCTGCAAACAGAGGTCTATGTGGGCATCGGGTTTGCAGACAGAGGTCTGTGGGGGCATCAGTCTGCACATAGAGGTTTGTGGGGGCATCAGGTCTGCAGAGAGATGTCCTTTGGGGGCAACAGGTCTGAAGACTGATGATCTGTGGTGCATCGTGTCTGCAGAGAGAGGTCTGTGGGAGCATCGGGTCTTCAGACAGAGGTCCGCTGGGGGCATTGTGTCTTCAGACAGAGGTCTGTGGAGGCATCGGGTCTGCAGACGGAGGTCGGCTGGTGTCTTCAGTTCTACAGACTCAGGTCTCTGGGGGCATCGGGTTGCAGACAGAGTTCTGCGGGGGGGGGGGGATCGGGTATGCAGAAAGAGTTCCGCTGAGAACATCGGGTGTGCAGACAGAGGTCTGTGGGGGCATTGATTCTGTTGATATAGGTCGGTGGGAGCATCAAGTCTGCAAAGAGACGTCCGCTTTTGGCATCAGGTCTGCAAACATAGGTCTATGGGTGCATCGGGTCTGTAGACAGAGGTCTGCAGGTGCATCTGGACTGCAGACAGAGTCTGCGAGGGCATCGGGTCTCCAGAACGAGGTCTGCCGGGGGCATCGTATCCGCAGACAGAAGTCAGTGGCGGCATCGGGTCTACAGACAGAGGGCTGAGGGACCATCGGTTCTGCGGATAGAGGTCTCTGGGGGCATCGGGTCTGCAGACAGAGGTCTGTGGGTGCATTGTGTCTGCAGACAGAGGCCTCTGGGGGCATCTGTTCTGCAGAGAGAGGTCGGTGGGAGTTCGGGTCTGTAGACAGAGGTCTGTGGTGGCATCGGGTCTGCAGACAGATGTCTGTGGGGGCATTGGGTCTACAGACAGAGGTCTGTGGCCACAATGGGTCTCCAGACAGATGTCTCTGGGCCCATCGGGTCTACAGACAGAGGTCTGTGGGTGCATCGTGTCTGAAGACAGAGGTCCATGCAGGCATCAGTTCTGTAGACAACGGTCCGTGAGCGCATCGGGTCTGCAGACAGAGGTCCGCTGGGGGCATCCGGTCTTAAGACAGAGGTCTGTGGGGGCATCGGGTCTGCAGACAGAGGTCTATGGGGGAATCGGGTCTGCAGACAGAGGTCAATGGGGGCATCGGGTCTGCAGACAGATTTCTGTGGGGGCATCGGGTCTGCAGACAGAGGTCACTGGGGGCAATGGTTCTGCAGACAGAAGCCTTTGGAGGCCTCGCGTCTGCAGACGGAGGTCCGCTGTGGGCATCGGGTCTGCAGAGAGAGGTCAGTATGGGCATCGGGTCTGCAGACAGATTTCTGTGTGGGCATCGGGTCTGCAGACAGAGGTCACTGCGGGCATCGGGTCTTCAGACAGTGGTCTGTGGAGGCATCGGGTCTGAAGACAGAGGTCTGTGTGGGCATCGGGTCTGCAGAAAGAGGTCTGCGGGGGCATCGGGTCTCCAGCCAGAGGTCTCTGGGGGAATTGGTTCTCCAGACAGATGTCGGTGGGAGCATCGGGTCTGCAGATGGAGGCCCGCTGGGGGCATTGGGTCTGCAGACAGACGACCCCTTTTGGCATCAGGTCTGCAGACAGAGGTCTGTGGAGGCATCGGGTTTGCAGACAGAGTTCCGTGTGGGCATCAGTCTGCAGACAGAGTCTGTGCGGTAATGGGGTCTGCAATCAGAGGTCTCTGGGGGCATCGGTTCTGCATAAAGAGGTCCTCTGGGGGCATCGGGTCGGCAGACAGAGGCCGCTGGGGGCATCGCGTCTGAAGACAGAGGTCCATGGAGGCATCATTTCTGTAGACAGAGGTCTGTGCGGGCATCATGTCTGCTGACAGAGGTCTAAGGGGGCATCGCGTGTACAGAGAGTGATATGTGGGTCATCGGGTCTGCACATAGAGGTCTGTGGGGGGCAACGTGTCTGCAGATAGAGGTCTGTGGTGGTATCGGGTCTGCAGACTGAGGTCTGTGAGGGCATTGGGTATACAGACAGAGATTTTGGTCGCATCATGTCTGCAGACAGAGGTCTCTGCGGCCATCGGGTCTAAAGGCAGAGGTTCGTGGGGGCATCGGGTCTAAAGACAGAGGTCCGTGAAGGCATCAGTTCTGTAGACAGAGGTCCGTAGGGGGCATCGGGTCTGCAGACAGAGGTCCGCTGGGGGCATCCGTTCTGCAGACAGAGGTCTGTGGGGGCATCGGGTCTGCAGACAGAGGTCAGTGGTGGCATCGGGTCTGCAGACAGATTTCTGTGTGGGCATCGGGTCTGCAGATAGAGGTCACGGCGGGCATCGGGTCTGCAGACAGTGGTCTGTGGAGGCATCGGGTCTGAAGACAGAGGTCTGTGTGGGCATCGGGTCTGCAGAAAGAGGTCTGCGGGGGCATCGGGTCTCCAGCCAGAGGTCTCTGGGGTAATTGAATCTCCAGACAGAGGTCGGTGGGAGAATCGGGTCTGCAGATTGAGGCCCGCTGGGGGTATCGTGTTTGCAGATAGAGGTCTGTGGGGGCATCGCGTCTGCAGACAGAAGTCTGTGGGGGCATCGGTTCTGCAGACCGAGGTCTGTGAGGGCATCCGGTCAAAAGACAGGGTCTGTGTGGCATCAGGTCTGCAGAGAGAGGTCTGTGGGGTCATCAGTCTGCAGATATAGGTTTGTGGGGGCATCAGGTCTGCAGACAGATGTCCGCTGGGGGCATCGGGTCTGCAGACTGATGGTCTGTGGGCCATCGTGTCTGCACAGAGAGGTCTGTGGGAGCATTGTGTCTAAAGACAGAGGTCCATGAAGGCATCAGTTCTGTAGACAGAGGTCCGTGGAGGCATCGGGTCTGCAGACAGATGACCGCTTTTGGCATCAGGTCTGCAGACAGAGGTCTATGGGGGAATTGGGTCTACAAACAGAGGTCTGTGGGGGCATCGGGTCTGCAGACAGAGGTCCACTTTAGCCATGGTCTCTGGAGACAGAGGTCCACTGGGGGCTTCAGGTCTGTAGCAAGAGGTCTGTGGGGTCATCGGGTCTGCAGACAGAGGTCTATGGGGGAATCAGGTATGCAGACAGAGGTCAATGGGGGCATCGGGTCTGCAAACAGATTTCTGTGGGGGCATCGGTTCTGCAGACAGAGGTCACTGGGGGCATTGGGTCTGCAGACAGAAGTCTTTGGAGGCATCGGGTCTGCAGTCGGAGGTCCGCTGTGGGCATCGGGTCTGCAGACAGAGGTCTGTGGGGGTATCAGGTCTACAGACAGAGGTCCGTGGGGGCATCGGGTCTGCAGACAGAGGTCTATGGAGGCATCGGGTCTGCAGACAGAGGTCTGTGGGGGCATCGGATCCCCAGACAAAGGTCTCTGTGGTCATCGGGTCTGCATACAGTAGTCTGTGGAGGCATCGGGTCTGCAGACAGAGGATTCTGGTTCCATCGGGTCTGCAGACAGAGGTCCACAGGGGATTCGAGTCTGCAGACAGGGGTCTGTGGGGGCATCGGGTATGCAGACAGAGGTTTGTGGGACATCGGGTCTGCAGACAGACGTTCGCTGGTGTCATCGGGTTTGCAGACAGAGGTCTGTGGGGGCATCGGGACTGCAGACAGAGGTCTGGGATGGCATCCGGTCTGCAGAAAGAGGTCTGTGAGGGCATCGCGTCTGCAGACAGAGGTCTGTGGGGGCATTGGGTCTGCAGACAGACGACCCCTTTGGCATCAGGTCTGCAGACAGAGGTCTGTGGGGGCATCGGGTTTGCAGACAGAGTTCCGTGTGGGCATCAGTCTGCAGACAGAGGTCTGTGCGGTAATGGGGTCTGCAATCAGAGGTCTCTGGGGACATCGGTTCTGCAGACAGAGGTCTTTGGGGGCATCGGGTCTGCAGACATAGGTCGGTGGGGGCATCAAGTCTGCAGAAAGACGACTGCTTTTGGCATCAGGTCTGTAGACAGAGGTCTGCAATGGCATCTGGACTGCAGACAGAGTCTGCGAGGGCATCGGGTCTCCAGAACGAGGTCTGTGGAGGGCATCGTTTCCGCAAACAGAGGTCTGTGGCGGCATCGGGTCTGCAGACAGAGGTCTGTGGGACCATCGGTTCTGCAGACAGAGGTCTATGGGGGCATCGGGTGTGCAGACAGTGGTCATTGTGAGCATCGGTTCTGCATACAGAGTTCCTCTGTGGGCATGGTGTCGGCAGACAGAGGCCTCTGGGGGCATCGGGTCTGAAGACAGAGGTCCATGAGGCATCAGTTCTGTAGACAGAGGTCTGTGCTGGCATCGAGTCTGCAGACAGAGGTCCATGGAGGCATCAGTTCTGTAGACAAAGGTCCACTGAGGGCATCCGGTCTGCAGACAGATTGTCTGTGGGGGCATCGTGTCTGCGGACAGAGTTCTAAGGGGCATCCCGTCTACAGAGAGAGATATGTGGGTCATTGGGTCTGCACACAGAGGTCTGTGGGGGCAACGGGTCTGCAGATAGAGGTCTGTGGTGGTATCGGTTCTGCAGACAGAGGTCTGTAAGGGCATTGGGTATACAGAAAGATATCTTTGGTCGCATCGGGTCTGCAGACAGAGGTCACTGGGGCCATCGGGTCTAAAGTCAGAGGTTCGTGGGGGCATCGGGTCTAAAGACAGAGGTCCGTGAAGGCATCAGTTCTGTAGAAAGAGGTCCGAAGGGGCAATCGGGTATGAAGGCAGAGGTTGGTTGGGGGCATCAGGTCTGCAGACAGAGGTCTGTGGGGGCATCGGGTCTGCAGACAGAGTTCAGTGGCGGCATCGGGTCTGCAGACAGATTTCTGTGTGGGCATCGGGTCTGCAGACAGAGGTCACTGCGGGCATCGGGTCTGCAGACAGTGGTCAGTGGAGGCATTGGGTCTGAAGACAGATTTCTGTGTGGGCATCGGGTCTGCAGACAGAGGTCTGTGGGGGCATCGGGTCTGCAGACAGAGTTCAGTGGCGGCATCGGGTCTGCAGACAGATTTCTGTGTGGGCATCGGGTCTGCAGACAGAGGTCACTGCGGGCATCGGGTCTGCAGACAGTGGTCAGTGGAGGCATTGGGTCTGAAGACAGAGGTCTGGGTGGGCATCGGGTCTGCAGAAAGAGGTCTGCGGGGGCATCGGGTCTCCAACCAGAGGTCTCTGGGGGAATTGGGTCTGCAGACAGAGGTCAGTGGGAGCATCGGGTCTGCAGATGGAGGTCCGCTGGGGGCATCGGGTCTGCAGAGAGAGGTCTGTGGGGGCATCGGGTCTGCAGACAGAAGTCTGTGGGAGCATCGGGTCTGCAGACAGAGGTCTGTGGGGGCATCCGGTCAAAAGGCAGGGTCTGTGTGGCATCAGGTCTGCAGAGAGAGGTCTGTGGGGTCATCAGTCTGCAGATATAGGTTTGTGGGGGCATCAGGTCTTCAGACAGATGTCCGCTGGGGGCATCGGGTCTGCAGACTGATGGTCTGTGGGGCATCGTGTCTGCACAGATAGTTCTGTGGGAGCATAGGGTCTAAAGACAGAGGTCCATGAAGGCATCAGTTCTGTAGACAGAGGTCCGTGGAGGCATCGGGTCTGCAGACAGACGACCGCTATATCCATCAGGTTTGCAGACAGAGGTCTATGGGAGCATCGGGTCTGTAGACAGAGGTCTGCAGGGGCATCTGGTCTCCAGACAGATGTCTTGGGGGCATTGGGTCTACAAACAGAGGTCTGTGGGCACATCAGGTCTGCAGACAGGGGTCTGTGGGGGCATCGGGTCTGCAGACAGTGGTCCACTTTGGCCATGTGCTCTGCAGACAGAGGTCCACTGGGGGCTTCGGGTCTGCAGACAGAGTTCTGTGTGGGCATCGGGTCAGCAGACAGAGTTCCGCTGGGGGCATTGCTTCTGCAGAAAGAGTTCTGTGGGCGCATCGGGTCTCCAGACAGAGGTCTTGGGGGCATTGGGTCTACAAACAGAGGTCTGTGGACGCATCGGTTCTGCAGACAGAGGACTCTGGGGGCATCGGGTTTGCAGATAGAGGTCCGTGGGTGCATCGGGTCTGCTGACAGAGGTCTCTGGGGGCATCAGGTCTGCAGACAGTGGTCCCTGTGGTCATTGGGTCTGCAGACAGAGGTCCACTTTGGCCATGGGTTCTGCAGACAGAGGTCCACTCGGAACTTCGGGTCGGCAGACAGAGGTCTGTGGGGGCATAGGGTCCGCAGACAGAGGTCCACTTTGGCCATGGGCTCTGCAGACAGAGGTCCGTGGGTGCATCGGGTCTGCAGACAGAGGTCTCTGGGGGCATCAGGTCTGCAGACAGAGATCTGTGGGGGCATCGGGTCTGCAGACAGAGGTCTATGGGGGCATCCGGTGTGCAGACAGTGGTCATTGGGAGCATCGGTTCTGCATCCAGAGGTCCTCTGTGAGCATCGGGTCGGCAAACAGAGGCCTCTGGGGGCAATGGGACTGAAGACAGAGGTCCGTGGAGGCATCACTTCTGTAGACTGAGGTCCGTGGGGACTTCAGGTCTGCAGACAAAGGTCCGCTGAGGGCATCCGGTCTGCAGACAGATTGTCTGTGGGGGCATCGTGTCTGCCGACAGAGGTCTAAGGGGCATCGCGTCTGCAGAGAGAGATAATTGTGTCATCGGGTCTGCACACAGAGTTCTGTGTGGGCAACGGGTCTGCAGATAGAGGTCTGTGGTGGCATCGGGTCTGCAGACAGAGGTCTGTGAGGGCATTGGGTATACACACAGAGATCTTTTGTCGCATCGGGTCTGCAGACAGAGGTCTCTGGGGCCATCGGGTCTAAAGACCTAGGTCTGTGGGGGCATTGGGTCTAAAGACAGAGGTCCGTGAAGGCATCAGTTCTGTAGACAGAGGTCCGTGGGGGCATCCGGTCTGCAGACAGAGGTCTGCGGGGCATCGGGTCTGCAGACAGAGGTCAGTGGCGGCATCGGGTCTGCAGACAGATTTCTGTGTGGGCATCGGGTCTGCAGACAGAGGTCTGTGGAGGCATCGGGTCTGAAGACAGAGGTCTGGGTGGGCATCGGGTCTGCAGAAAGAGGTCTGCGGGGGCATCGGGTCTCCAGCCAGAGGTCTCTGGGGGAATTGGGTCTGTAGACAGTGGTCGGTGGGAGCATCGGGTCTGCAGATTGAGGCCCGCTGGGGGCATCGTGTCTGCAGACAGAGGTCTGTGGGGGCATCGGGTCTGCAGACAGAAGTCTGTGGGGGCATCGGGTCTGCAGACAGAGGTCACTTCGGGCATCAGGTCTGTGAGGGCATTGGGTATACAGACAGAGATCTTTGGTCGCATCGGGTCCGCAGACAGAGGTCTCTGGGGCCATCGGGTCTAAAGACCTAGGTCTGTGGGGGCATCGGGTCTAAAGACAGAGTTCCGTGAAGGCATCAGTTATGTAGACAGAGGTCCGTGGGGGCTTCGTGTCTGCAGACAGAGGTCTCTGTGGGCATCGGGTTTGCAGATAGAGGTCCGTGGGGGCATCTGGTCTGCAGACAGAAGTCTATGGGGGCATCCGGTCTACAGACAGAGGTCTGTGCAGGCATCGTGTCTGCAGACAGACGACCGCTGTAGGCATCAGGTCTGCAGACAGAGGTCTTTGGGTACATCGGGTTTGGAGACAGAGGTCTGCGGGGGCATCTGATCTACAGACAGAGTCTGCTAGGGCATCGTATCTGCAGACAGAGGTCTGCTGGGGGGCAACAAGTATGCAGACAGGGGTCCACTGGGGGCAGTGGGTCTGCAGACATACTTCTTAGGGGGCATCGTGTCTGCAGACAGAGGTCTTCTGGGGATATCTGGTCTGCAGACAGAGGCCTCTGGGGGCATTGGGTCTGCAGACAGAGGTCTGTGGAGGCATCGGGTTTGCAGACGGAGGTCAGCTGGAGGCATCAGTTCTACAGACAGAGGTCTATGGGGGCATCGGGTCTGCAGACAGAGGTCTGTGGAGGCATCGGGTCTGCAGACAGACGCCCACTGTTGGCATCAGGTCTGCAGACAGAGGTCTATGGGGGCATCGGGTCTGTAGACAGAGGTCTGCGGGGGAATCTGGTCTGCAGACAGAGTCTGCTAGGGCATTGAGTCTGCAGAAAGAGGTCCGCTGGGGGCATCCAGTCTGCAGACAGAGGTCTGTTGTTGCATCGGGACTGCAGAAAGAGGTCTGTGTGGGCATCGCGTCTGCAGACAGAGGTCTATGCGTGCATCGGGTGTACAGACAGAGGTCTATGCGTGCATCGGGTGTACAGACAGAGGTCTATGGAGGTATCAGGTCTGCAGACAGAGGTCAGTGGGGGCATCGGGTCTGCAGACAGAGGTCCGCTGGGGGCATTGGGTATGCAGAGAGAGGTCCGTGGGAGCATCGGTTCTACAGACAGAGGTCTATGGTGGCATTGGGTCTGCAGACAGAGGTCTCTGTGGTCATCGGGTGTGCAAACAGAGGTCCGCTGGGGGCATCGGGTCTGGAGAGAGAGGTCCGTGGGTGCATCTGGTCTACAAACAGAGGTCTCTGGGGGCATCAGGTCTGCAGACAGATGTCTGTGGGGGCATCGGGTCTGCAGACAGAGGTCCACTTTGACCATGGGCTCTGCAGACAGAGGTCCTCTTTGGGTTTCGGGATCTGTAGACAGAGGTCTATGGGGACATCGTGTCTGCAGACAGAGTTCTCTGAGGGCATCGTTTCTGCATACAAAGATCTGTGGCGGCATCGTGCCTGCATACTGAGGTCTGTGGGGGCATTGAGTATGGAGACAGTGGTCTGTCGGGGCATGGTCTGCAGACAGAGTCTGCGGGGGCATCCGGTCTACAGACAGAGGTCTGTGGGGGCATCGGGTCTGCAGACAGACGACCGCTGTAGGCATCGGGACTGCAGACAGAGGTCTTTGGGTGCATCGGGTTTGGAGACAGAGGTCTGCGGGGGGCATCTGGTCTGCAGACAGAGTCTGCTAGGGCATTGAGTCTGCAGACAGAGGTCCGCTGTGCCATCCAGTCTGCAGACAGAGGTTAGTGGGGGCATTGGGTCTGCAGACAGATTTCTGTGCGGGTTCGGGTCTGCAGACAGAGGTCTATGGGGGGAATCGAGTTTGCAGAGAGAGGTCAATGGGTGCATCAGGTCTGCAGACAGATTTTTGTGGGGGGCATCGGGTCTGCACACAGGGGTCACTGGGGACATCGGGTCTGCAGACAGTGGTCTGTGGGGGCATCGGGTCTGCAGACAGATGTCTCTGAGGGCATCGTTTCTGCATACAAAGGTCTGTGGCGCATCGGGCCTGCAGACTGAGGTCTGTGGGGGCATTGAGTATGGAGACAGAGGTCTGTGGGGGCATGGTCTGCAGACAGAGTCTGCTGGGGAATCCGGTCTACAGACAGAGGTCTGTGGGGGGCATCGGGTCTGCAGAAAGGAGACTGCGGGGCGCATCGGGTCTCCAGCCAGAGGTCTCTGGGGGATTTGGCTCTGCAGACACAGGTCTGTGGGAGCATTGGGTTTGGAGACAGAGGTCTGCGGGGGCATCGGGTCTACAGACAGAGTCTGCTAGGGCATCGGATATGCAGATAGAGGTCTGTGGGGGGGGCATCGGGTATGCAGACAGGGATCCGCTGGGGGCAAAGGGTCTGCAAACATAGGTCATTGGGGGCATCAGTTCTGCAGACAGAGGTCCTCTGGGGGCATATGGTCTGCAGACAGAGGCCTCTGGGGGCAACGGGTCTGCAGAGAGAGGACTGTGGGTCATCGGGTCTGCAGACAGAGGTCCGCTGGTGGCATCGAGTCTGCAGACAGAGATATGTGGGTTCATTGGGTCTGCAGAAAGAGGTCCGTGGGGGCATCGGGTCTGTAGACAGAGGTCGGTGGGGGCATCATGTCTGCAGGTGGAGGACCGCTGCGGGCATCGGGTCTGCAGACAGAGGTCTGTGGGTGCATCAGGTCTGCAGACAGATGTCTGTGGGCGCATTGGGTCTGGAGACAGAGGACTGTGGGGGCATCGGGTCTGCAGACGGAGGTCCGCTGGGGTCATCAGGTCTGAAGACTGAGGACTGTGGGGACATTGATTATGGAGACAGAGTTCTGCAGAGGTATGCTCTGCAGACAGAGTCTGCGTGAGCATCGGGTCAGCAGACATAGGTCTGTGAGGCCATCGGGTCTGCAGACTGACGACCGCTGTTGGCATCGGGTCTGCAGACAGAGGTTCCGCTGGGGGCATCGGGTCTGCAGACAGAGGTTCCGCTGGGGGCATCGGGTCTGCAGACAGAGGTCCACTGGGGGCATCGGGTCTGCAGACAGAGTTTCCGTGGGGGCATCAGGTCTGCAGACTGAGGTCTATGGGGCTTTGGGTATGGAGACAGAGGTCTGCGGGGGCATGGTCTGCAGACAGAGTCTGCGAGGGCATCAACTCTGCAGAAAGTGGTCTGAGGGGGGCATCTGGTCTGCAGACAGAGTCTGTGGGGGAATCAGTCTGACGAGAGAAGTCTGTGGGTCATCGTGTCTGCAGAAAGATGTCAGCTGGGGGCATCGGGTCTGCAGACTGAGGGTCTGTGGGGGCATCGGGTCTGTAGACAGAGGTCTGTGGGGGCATCGGGTCTGCAGACAGAGGCCTCTGGGTTCTTCAGGTCTGCAGAGAGAGGTCTGTCGAGGCATCGGGTCTTGCAGACAGAGGTCCGCTGGGGGCATCAGGTCTCCAGACAGAGGTCCGCTGGGGGAATCGGGTCTGCAGACAGAGGTCCGGTGGGGGCATCGGGTCTGCAGACAGAGGTCTGTGGGTCATCAGTTATGCAGACAGAGGTCTGTAGAGGCATCGGGTCTGCAGACAGAGATCTAAGGGGCATTGGGTCTGCCAAGAAAGGTCTATGGGTCATCGGGTCTGCAGACAGAGGTCCTCTGGGGACATCTGGTCTGCAGACAGAGGCCTCTGGGGGCATTGGGTCTGCAGACAGAGGTCTGTGGAGGCATCGGGTTTGCAGACGGAGGTCCGCTGGAGGCATCAGTTCTACAGACGGAGGTCTTTGGTGGCATCGGTTCTGCAGACAGACGCCCACTGTTGGCATCAGGTCTGCAGACAGAGGTCTATGGGGGCATCGGGTCTATAGACAGAGGTCTGCGGGGGGAATCTGGTCTGCAGATAGAGTCTGCTAGGGCATTGAGTCTGCAGAAAGAGGTCCGCAGGGGGCCATCCGGTCTGCAGACAGAGGTCTGTTGGTGCATCGGGACTGCAGACAGAGGTCTGTGTGGGCATCGGGTATGCAGACAGAGGTCCACTGGGGGTATCGGGTCTGCAGACAGAGTTCTGTGGGGGCATCGGGTCTGCAGACCGAGGTCTGTGGGGGCATCAGTTCTGCATACAGAGGTTTATGGGGGGCATCAGGTCTGCAGACAGAAGTCTGTTGGGGCATCGGTTCAGCAGACACAGGTCCTCTGTGGGCATCGGGTCTGGAGACAGAGGTCTATGGGGGGCATCGGGTCTGCGACAGAGGTGTTTCATGGCATTGGGTCTGCAGACAGAGTTCTCTGGGGGCTTCAGGTCTCCCGATAGAGGTATCTGGGGGTACCTGGTCTGCAAACAGAGGTCTGTGGAGGCATCAGGTTTGCAGACAGAGGTCCGTAATGACATAGAGTCTACAGACAGAGGTCCGGTGTGGGAATCGGACCTGCAGACAGAGGTCAATGGGTGCATCGGTTCTGCAGACAGAGGTCTGTGGGGGCATCGGGTCTGCAGACAGAGGTCTCTGGGGGCATCGGGTCTGCAGACAAAGTTATGTGGAGGCATCGAGTTTGCAGACAGAGGTCCGCTGGGGGCATCTGTTCTGCAGACAGAAGTCTATGGGGGCATCGTGTCTGCAGACAGAGGTCCTCTGGGGGCTTCGGGTCTGCAGACAGTTGTTTATGGGGGCATCGGGTCTGCAGACAGAGGTCTCTCAGGGCATCTGTCTGTAGACAGAGGTCTCTTGGGTCTTCGGGTCTCCAGACAGATGTATCTGGGGGCACCGGGTCTGCAGACAGAGGTCTGTGAAGGCGTCAGTTTTGCAGACAGAGGTCCGTAAGGACATAGTGTCTACAGACAGAGGTCCGGTGGTGGAATCGGATCTGCAGGCAGAGGTCTATGGGTGCATCGGTTTTGCATACAGATGTCTGTGAAGGCATCGGGTCTGTAGTCAGAGGTCTGTGGGGGCATCAGGTCTCCAGACAGAGGTATCTGTGGGCACCGCGTCTGCAGACAGAGGTGTCTGGAGGCATCAGGTCTGCAGACAGAGGTCCGTGGGGGCATCGGGTCTGCAGACAGAGGTCTCTCAGGGCATCTGTCTGCAGACAGAGGTCTCTGGGGTCTTCGGGTCTCCAGACAGATGTATCTGGGGGGCACCGGGTCTGCAGACAGAGGTCTGTGAAGGCATCAGGTTTGCAGACAGAGGTCCGTAAGGACATAGCGTCTACAGACAGAGGTCCGGTGGTGGAATCGGATCTGCAGGCAGAGGTCTATGGGTGCATCGGTTCTGCATACAGAGGTCTGTGAAGGCATTGGGTCTGTAGCCAGAGGTCTGTGGGGGCATCAGGTCTCCAGACAGAGGTATCTGTGGGCACCGCGTCTGCAGACAGAGGTGTCTGGAGGCATCAGGTCTGCAGACAGAGGTCCGTGGGGGCATCGGGTCTGCAGACAAAGGTCCGGTGGGGGAATCGGGTCTGCAGACAGATGTCTATGTGTGCATCGGACTGCAGACAGAGGTTTGTGGGTGCATCGGGTCTGCAGACAGAGGTCTCTGGGGGCATCGGGACTTCAGACAGAGGTCTGTTGGGTCATCGGGTCTGCAGAAAGAGGTCCTCTGGGGGCATCGGGTCTGCAGAGGTCTCTGGAGGCATCGAGTCCGCAGAAAAATGTCTCTGGGTGCATCGGGTCCGCAGACAGAGGTATCTGGGGGCATCGGGTCTGCAGACAGAGGTCTGTGGAGGCATCAGGTTTGCAGACAGATGTCCGCTGGGGGCCTCGGGTCTGCAGACAGAGGTATCTGGGGGCATCGGGTCTGCAGACAGAGGTCTGTGGAGGCATCAGGTTTGCAGACAGATGTCCGCTGGGGGCATCGGGTCTGCAGACAGAGGTCCTCTGGGGGCTTCGGGACTGCAGACAGAAGTCTGTTTGTACATTGGGTCTGCACACAGAGGTCTCTGGGGGCATCGGGTCGGTAGAAAGACGACCGTTGTTGGCATCAGGTCTGCAGACAGAGGTCATTGGGAGCATCCGGTCTGTAGACAGAGGTCTGCTGGTGCGTCTAGTCTGAAGACAGAGTCTGCGAGTGCATCGGGTCTGCAGACAGAGGTCTGTGGAGGCATCGGTTCTGCAGACAGAAGTCCGCTGGGGGCATTGGCTCTGTAGACAGAGGTCTCTGTGGCCATCAAGTCTGCAGACTGAGGTCTTTGGGGGCATGGGGTCTGCAGATTGAGGTCTGTGGGCACATCGGGTCTGCAGACCGAGGTCCGATGGGTCATCGGGTATGCAGACAGAAGTAAATGGGGGCATCAGGTCTGCCTAGAGACGACCGCTGTTGGCATCAGGTCGGCAGACAGAGGTCAATGGGGGCATCAGGTCTGTAGACAGAGGTTTGCGGGGGCATCTTGTCAGTGACAGAGTCTGCGAGGGAATCGGGTCTGCAGACAGAGGTCTGTGGGGGCATCGGGTCTCCACACAGAGGTCTCTGGGGTCATCGGATCTGCAGACAGAGGTCCTCTGAAGGCATCGTCTCTGCAGACAGAGGTCTCTGTGGGCATCACGTCTGCAGACTGAGGTCTGTGGGGGGCATCGGGTCTCCACACAGAGGTCTCTGCGGGCATCGGGTCTGCAGTCAGAGGTCTTTGGGGGCATCGTGTCTAAAGACAGAGGTCTCTGGGGGCATCGGTTCTGCAGACAGAGGTCCGCTGGGGGCATCTGGTCTGCAGACAGAGGTCCGCTGGGGGCATTGTGTCTGCAGACTGAGGTCTGTGGGCACATCGGGTCTGCAGAAAGAGGTCTGTGGGGGCATTGGGTCTGCAGACTGAGGTCTGTGGGCACATCGGGTCTGCAGAAAGAGGTCCGGTGGAGGCATCAGGTCTGCAGACAGATGTCCGTGGGGGCATCGGGTCTGCAGACAGAGGTCTGTGGAGGCATCAGGTCTGCAGACAGATGTCCGTGGGGGCATCGGGTCTGCAGACAGAGGTCCGCGGGTGGCATCGGGTCTTCAGGCAGAGGACCTCTGGGGGCTTCGGGTCTGCAGACAGGTCTGTGGGGACATCGGTTTTGCAGACAGAGGTCTCTGGGGGCATCGGGTCTGCAGACAGCGGTCTGTGGGTGCATCGGGTCTGCAGAAAGAGGTCTTTGGAGGCATCAGGTCTGCAGACAGATGTCCGTGGGGGGCATCGGGTCTGCAGACAGAGGTCTGCTGGGGGCATCGGGTCTGCAGGCAGAGGACCTCTGGGGGCTTCGGGTCTGCAGACACAGGTCTCAGGGGGCATCAGGACTGTAGACAGAGGTCTGTGGGGCATCGGGTCTGCAGACAGAGGTCCTCTGGAGGCTTCAGTTCTGCAGACAGAGGTCTGTGGGGACATCGGGTTTGCAGACAGAAGAATCTGGGGGCATCGGGTCTGAAGACAGAGGTCTGTGGGGGAACCGGGTCTGCAGACAGAGGTCTGTGGGGCCATCGGGTCTGCAGACAGAGGTTTCTGGGGGCATCCGATCTTCAGACACAGGTCTGTGGGGGTATCAGGTCTGCAGACAGAGTTCCACTGTGGACATCGGGTATGCAGACAGAGGTCTGTGGGGGCATCGGGTCTCCACACAGAGGTCTCTGGGGGCATCGGGTATGCAGTCAGAGGTCTGTGGGGGCATCATGTCTACAGACAGAGGTCTCTGGGGGCATCGGTTCTGCAGACAGAGGTCTGTGGGGGCATCGAGTCTGCAGACAGGGGGTCCGCTGGGGGCATCGGTTCTGCAGACAGAGGTCCGCTGTGGGCTTCACGTCTGCACACAGAGGTCTGTGGGGGCATCGTGTCTTCAGATTGAGTTCTGTGGGCACATCGGGTCTGCAGACAGAGGTCTGTGGGGGCATCGGGTCTGCGCACCGAGGACCAGTGGGGGCATCAGGTCTGCGGACCGAGCTCCGGTGGGGACATCGGGTCTGCAGACAGAGGTCTGTGGAGGCATAAGGTTTGCATACAGATGTCTGCTGGTGGCATCTGGTCTGCAGACAGAGGTATGTGGGGGCATCGGTCGGCAGACAGACGACGCCTGTTGGCATCAGGTCTGCAGACAGAGGTCTGTGGGGGCATCGGGTCTGCAGACAGAGGTCTGTAGGGACATCGGGTCTCTAGACAGAGGGTTCTGGAGGCATCGGTTCTGCAGACAGAGGTCTCTGGGGGCATCGGGTCTGCAGACAGAGGTCTATGGGCATCGGGACTGCAGACAGAGGTCTCTGGAGGCAACGGGACTCCAGACAGAGTTCTGTGGGGGCATCGGGTCTCAGACAGAGGTCTTCTGGGGGCATCGGGTCTGCAGACAGAGGTCTCTGGGGGGCTTCAGGTCTCCAGACAGAGGTATCTGGGGGCATTGGGTCTGCAGACAGAAGTCTGTGGAGGCATCAGGTCTGCAAACAGATGTCCGTGGGGGCATCGGGTCTGCAGACAGAGGTCTGTGGAGTCATCGGGTCTGCAGACGGAGGTCCACTGGGGGCTTCAGGTCTGCAGACAGAGGTCTGTAGGGACATCGAGTCTGCAGACCGAGGTCTGTGGGGGGCATCGGGTCTGGTGACAGAGGTCTCTGCGGGCCTTGGTTCTGCAGACAGAGGTCTGCGAAGGCATCGGGTCTGCAGACAGAGGTCTGTATGGGGATCGGGTCTCCAGCCAGGGGTATCTGTGGGCACCGGGTCTGCAGACAGAGGTCTCTGGAGGCATCAGGTCTGCAGACAGAGGTCCGTGGGGGGCAATGGGTCTGCAGACAGAAGTCCGGTGGGGGAATCGGGTCTGCAGACAGAGGTCTTTGTGTGCATCGGACTGCAGACAGAGGTTTGTGGGTGCATTGGTTCTGCAGACAGAGGTCTCTTGGGGCATCGTGACTTCAGACAGAGGTCTGTTGGGTCATCAGGTCTGCAGACACAGGTCCTCTGGGGGCATCGGGTCTGCAGAGGTCTCTGGAGGCATCGAGTCCGCAGAAACATGTCTCTGGGGGCATCGGGTCCGCAGACAGAGGTATCTGGGGGCAACGGGTCTGCAGACAGAGGTCTCTGGGAGCATCGGGTCGGTAGAAAGACGACCGCTGTTGGCATCAGGTCTGCAGACAGAGGTCAATTGGGGCATCCGGTCTGTAGACAGAGGTCTGCGGGGGAAGCTAGTATTGAGACAGAGTCTGCGAGTGCATCGGGTCTGCAGACAGAGGTCCACTAGGGGTATCGGGTCTGCAGACAGTGGTCTGTGGGGGCATCGGCTCTGCAGAAAGAGGTCTGTGGGGGCATCGGTTCTGCAGACAGAGGTCCTCTGGGGGCATCGGGACTGCAGACAGAGGTCTCTGGAGGCAACGGGACTCCAGACAGAGTTCTGTGGGGGCATCGGGTCTCAGACAGAGGTCTTCTGGGGGCATCGGGTCTGCAGACAGAGGTCTCTGGGGGCTTCAGGTCTCCAGACAGAGGTATCTGGGGGCATTGGGTCTGCAGACAGAGGTCCTCTGGGGACATCTGGTCTGCAGACAGAGGCCTCTGGGGGCATTGGGTCTGCAGACAGAGGTCTGTGGAGGCATCGGTTCTGCAGACAGAGGTCCGTGGGGGCATCGGGTCTGCAGACAGAGGTCCTCTGGGGACATCTGGTCTGCAGACAGAGGCCTCTGGGGGCATTGGGTCTGCAGACAGAGGTCTGTGGAGGCATCGGGTTTGCAGACGGAGGTCCGCTGGAGGCATCAGTTCTACAGACGGAGGTCTTTGGTGGCATCGGTTCTGCAGACAGACGCCCACTGTTGGCATCAGGTCTGCAAACAGAGGTCTATGGGGGCATCGGGTCTATAGACAGAGGTCTGCGGGGGAATCTGGTCTGCAGATAGAGTCTGCTAGGGCATTGAGTCTGCAGAAAGAGGTCCGCAGGGGCCATCCGGTCTGCAGACAGAGGTCTGTTGGTGCATCGGGACTGCAGACAGAGGTCTGTGTGGGCATCGGGTATGCAGACAGAGGTCCACTGGGGGTATCGGGTCTGCAGACAGAGTTCTGTGGGGGCATCGGGTCTGCAGACCGAGGTCTGTGGGGGCATCAGTTCTGCATACAGAGGTTTATGGGGGCATCAGGTCTGCAGACAGAAGTCTGTTGGGGCATCGGTTCAGCAGACACAGGTCCTCTGTGGGCATCGGGTCTGGAGACAGAGGTCTATGGGGGCATCGGGTCTGCGACAGAGGTGTTTCATGGCATTGGGTCTGCAGACAGAGTTCTCTGGGGGCTTCAGGTCTCCCCGATAGAGGTATCTGGGGGTACCTGGTCTGCAAACAGAGGTCTGTGGAGGCATCAGGTTTGCAGACAGAGGTCCGTAATGACATAGAGTCTACAGACAGAGGTCCGGTGTGGGAATCGGACCTGCAGACAGAGGTCAATGGGTGCATCGGTTCTGCAGACAGAGGTCTGTGGGGGCATCGGGTCTGCAGACAGAGGTCTCTGGGGGCATCGGGTCTGCAGACAAAGTTATGTGGAGGCATCGAGTTTGCAGACAGAGGTCCGCTGGGGGCATCTGTTCTGCAGACAGAAGTCTATGGGGGCATCGTGTCTGCAGACAGAGGTCCTCTGGGGGGCTTCGGGTCTGCAGACAGTTGTTTATGGGGGCATCGGGTCTGCAGACAGAGGTCTCTCAGGGCATCTGTCTGCAGACAGAGGTCTCTTGGGTCTTCGGGTCTCCAGACAGATGTATCTGGGGGCACCGGGTCTGCAGACAGAGGTCTGTGAAGGCGTCAGTTTTGCAGACAGAGGTCCGTAAGGACATAGCGTCTACAGACAGAGGTCCGGTGGTGGAATCGGATCTGCAGGCAGAGGTCTATGGGTGCATCGGTTTTGCATACAGATGTCTGTGAAGGCATCGGGTCTGTAGTCAGAGGTCTGTGGGGGCATCAGGTCTCCAGACAGAGGTATCTGTGGGCACCGCGTCTGCAGACAGAGGTGTCTGGAGGCATCAGGTCTGCAGACAGAGGTCCGTGGGGGCATCGGGTCTGCAGACAGAGGTCTCTCAGGGCATCTGTCTGCAGACAGAGGTCTCTGGGGTCTTCGGGTCTCCAGACAGATGTATCTGGGGGCACCGGGTCTGCAGACAGAGGTCTGTGAAGGCATCAGGTTTGCAGACAGAGGTCCGTAAGGACATAGCGTCTACAGACAGAGGTCCGGTGGTGGAATCGGATCTGCAGGCAGAGGTCTATGGGTGCATCGGTTCTGCATACAGAGGTCTGTGAAGGCATTGGGTCTGTAGCCAGAGGTCTGTGGGGGCATCAGGTCTCCAGACAGAGGTATCTGTGGGCACCGCGTCTGCAGACAGAGGTGTCTGGAGGCATCAGGTCTGCAGACAGAGGTCCGTGGGGGCATCGGGTCTGCAGACAAAGGTCCGGTGGGGGAATCGGGTCTGCAGACAGATGTCTATGTGTGCATCGGACTGCAGACAGAGGTTTGTGGGTGCATCGGGTCTGCAGACAGAGGTCTCTGGGGGCATCGGGACTTCAGACAGAGGTCTGTTGGGTCATCGGGTCTGCAGAAAGAGGTCCTCTGGGGGCATCGGGTCTGCAGAGGTCTCTGGAGGCATCGAGTCCGCAGAAAAATGTCTCTGGGTGCATCGGGTCCGCAGACAGAGGTATCTGGGGGCATCGGGTCTGCAGACAGAGGTCTGTGGAGGCATCAGGTTTGCAGACAGATGTCCGCTGGGGGCATCGGGTCTGCAGACAGAGGTATCTGGGGGCATCGGGTCTGCAGACAGAGGTCTGTGGAGGCATCAGGTTTGCAGACAGATGTCCGCTGGGGGCATCGGGTCTGCAGACAGAGGTATCTGGGGGCATCGGGTCTGCAGACAGAGGTCTGTGGAGGCATCAGGTTTGCAGACAGATGTCCGCTGGGGGCATCGGGTCTGCAGACAGAGGTCCTCTGGGGGCTTCGGGACTGCAGACAGAAGTCTGTTTGTACATTGGGTCTGCACACAGAGGTCTCTGGGGGCATCGGGTCGGTAGAAAGACGACCGTTGTTGGCATCAGGTCTGCAGACAGAGGTCATTGGGAGCATCCGGTCTGTAGACAGAGGTCTGCTGGTGCGTCTAGTCTGAAGACAGAGTCTGCGAGTGCATCGGGTCTGCAGACAGAGGTCTGTGGAGGCATCGGTTCTGCAGACAGAAGTCCGCTGGGGGCATTGGCTCTGTAGACAGAGGTCTCTGTGGCCATCAAGTCTGCAGACTGAGGTCTTTGGGGGCATGGGGTCTGCAGATTGAGGTCTGTGGGCACATCGGGTCTGCAGACCGAGGTCCGATGGGTCATCGGGTATGCAGACAGAAGTAAATGGGGGGCATCAGGTCTGCCTAGAGACGACCGCTGTTGGCATCAGGTCGGCAGACAGAGGTCAATGGGGGCATCAGGTCTGTAGACAGAGGTTTGCGGGGGCATCTTGTCAGTGACAGAGTCTGCGAGGGAATCGGGTCTGCAGACAGAGGTCTGTGGGGGGCATCGGGTCTCCACACAGAGGTCTCTGGGGTCATCGGATCTGCAGACAGAGGTCCTCTGAAGGCATCGTCTCTGCAGACAGAGGTCTCTGTGGGCATCACGTCTGCAGACTGAGGTCTGTGGGGGCATCGGGTCTCCACACAGAGGTCTCTGCGGGCATCGGGTCTGCAGTCAGAGGTCTTTGGGGGCATCGTGTCTAAAGACAGAGGTCTCTGGGGGCATCGGTTCTGCAGACAGAGGTCCGCTGGGGGCATCTGGTCTGCAGACAGAGGTCCGCTGGGGGCATTGTGTCTGCAGACTGAGGTCTGTGGGCACATCGGGTCTGCAGAAAGAGGTCTGTGGGGGCATCGGGTCTGCAGACAGAGGTCTGTGGAGGCATCAGGTCTGCAGACAGATGTCCGTGGGGGCATCGGGTCTGCAGACAGAGGTCCGCGGGTGGCATCGGGTCTTCAGGCAGAGGACCTCTGGGGGCTTCGGGTCTGCAGACAGGTCTGTGGGGACATCGGTTTTGCAGACAGAGGTCTCTGGGGGCATCGGGTCTGCAGACAGCGGTCTGTGGGTGCATCGGGTCTGCAGAAAGAGGTCTTTGGAGGCATCAGGTCTGCAGACAGATGTCCGTGGGGGCATCGGGTCTGCAGACAGAGGTCTGCTGGGGGCATCGGGTCTGCAGGCAGAGGACCTCTGGGGGCTTCGGGTCTGCAGACACAGGTCTCAGGGGGCATCAGGACTGTAGACAGAGGTCTGTGGGGCATCGGGTCTGCAGACAGAGGTCCTCTGGAGGCTTCAGTTCTGCAGACAGAGGTCTGTGGGGACATCGGGTTTGCAGACAGAAGAATCTGGGGGCATCGGGTCTGAAGACAGAGGTCTGTGGGGGAACCGGGTCTGCAGACAGAGGTCTGTGGGGCCATCGGGTCTGCAGACAGAGGTTTCTGGGGGCATCCGATCTTCAGACACAGGTCTGTGGGGGGTATCAGGTCTGCAGACAGAGTTCCACTGTGGACATCGGGTATGCAGACAGAGGTCTGTGGGGGCATCGGGTCTCCACACAGAGGTCTCTGGGGGCATCGGGTATGCAGTCAGAGGTCTGTGGGGGCATCATGTCTACAGACAGAGGTCTCTGGGGGCATCGGTTCTGCAGACAGAGGTCTGTGGGGGCATCGAGTCTGCAGACAGGGGTCTGCTGGGGGCATCGGTTCTGCAGACAGAGGTCCGCTGTGGGCTTCACGTCTGCACACAGAGGTCTGTGGGGGCATCGTGTCTTCAGATTGAGTTCTGTGGGCACATCGGGTCTGCAGACAGAGGTCTGTGGGGGCATCGGGTCTGCGCACCGAGGACCAGTGGGGGCATCAGGTCTGCGGACCGAGCTCCGGTGGGGACATCGGGTCTGCAGACAGAGGTCTGTGGAGGCATAAGGTTTGCATACAGATGTCTGCTGGTGGCATCTGGTCTGCAGACAGAGGTATGTGGGGGCATCGGTCGGCAGACAGACGACGCCTGTTGGCATCAGGTCTGCAGACAGAGGTCTGTGGGGGCATCGGGTCTGCAGACAGAGGTCTGTAGGGACATCGGGTCTCTAGACAGAGGGTTCTGGAGGCATCGGTTCTGCAGACAGAGGTCTCTGGGGGCATCGGGTCTGCAGACAGAGGTCTATGGGCATCGGGACTGCAGACAGAGGTCTCTGGAGGCAACGGGACTCCAGACAGAGTTCTGTGGGGGCATCGGGTCTCAGACAGAGGTCTTCTGGGGGCATCGGGTCTGCAGACAGAGGTCTCTGGGGGCTTCAGGTCTCCAGACAGAGGTATCTGGGGGCATTGGGTCTGCAGACAGAAGTCTGTGGAGGCATCAGGTCTGCAAACAGATGTCCGTGGGGGCATCGGGTCTGCAGACAGAGGTCTGTGGAGTCATCGGGTCTGCAGACGGAGGTCCACTGGGGGCTTCAGGTCTGCAGACAGAGGTCTGTAGGGACATCGAGTCTGCAGACCGAGGTCTGTGGGGGGCATCGGGTCTGGTGACAGAGGTCTCTGCGGGCCTTGGTTCTGCAGACAGAGGTCTGCGAAGGCATCGGGTCTGCAGACAGAGGTCTGTATGGGGATCGGGTCTCCAGCCAGGGGTATCTGTGGGCACCGGGTCTGCAGACAGAGGTCTCTGGAGGCATCAGGTCTGCAGACAGAGGTCCGTGGGGGCAATGGGTCTGCAGACAGAAGTCCGGTGGGGGAATCGGGTCTGCAGACAGAGGTCTTTGTGTGCATCGGACTGCAGACAGAGGTTTGTGGGTGCATTGGTTCTGCAGACAGAGGTCTCTTGGGGCATCGTGACTTCAGACAGAGGTCTGTTGGGTCATCAGGTCTGCAGACACAGGTCCTCTGGGGGCATCGGGTCTGCAGAGGTCTCTGGAGGCATCGAGTCCGCAGAAACATGTCTCTGGGGGCATCGGGTCCGCAGACAGAGGTATCTGGGGGCAACGGGTCTGCAGACAGAGGTCTCTGGGAGCATCGGGTCGGTAGAAAGACGACCGCTGTTGGCATCAGGTCTGCAGACAGAGGTCAATTGGGGCATCCGGTCTGTAGACAGAGGTCTGCGGGGGAAGCTAGTATTGAGACAGAGTCTGCGAGTGCATCGGGTCTGCAGACAGAGGTCCACTAGGGGTATCGGGTCTGCAGACAGTGGTCTGTGGGGGCATCGGCTCTGCAGAAAGAGGTCTGTGGGGGCATCGGTTCTGCAGACAGAGGTCCTCTGGGGGCATCGGGACTGCAGACAGAGGTCTCTGGAGGCAACGGGACTCCAGACAGAGTTCTGTGGGGTCATCGGGTCTCAGACAGAGGTCTTCTGGGGGCATCGGGTCTGCAGACAGAGGTCTCTGGGGGCTTCAGGTCTCCAGACAGAGGTATCTGGGGGCATTGGGTCTGCAGACAGAAGTCTGTGGAGGCATCAGGTCTGCAAACAGATGTCCGTGGGGGCATCGGGTCTGCAGACAGAGGTCTGTGGAGTCATCGGGTCTGCAGACGGAGGTCCACTGGGGGCTTCAGGTCTGCAGACAGAGGTCTGTAGGGACATCGAGTCTGCAGACCGAGGTCTGTGGGGGCATCGGGTCTGGTGACAGAGGTCTCTGCGGGCCTTGGTTCTGCAGACAGAGGTCTGCGAAGGCATCGGGTCTGCAGACAGAGGTCTGTATGGGGATCGGGTCTCCAGCCAGGGGTATCTGTGGGCACCGGGTCTGCAGACAGAGGTCTCTGGAGGCATCAGGTCTGCAGACAGAGGTCCGTGGGGGCAATGAGTCTGCAGACAGAAGTCCGGTGGGGGAATCGGGTCTGCAGACAGAGGTCTTTGTGTGCATCGGACTGCAGACAGAGGTTTGTGGGTGCATTGGTTCTGCAGACAGAGGTCTCTTGGGGCATCGTGACTTCAGACAGAGGTCTGTTGGGTCATCAGGTCTGCAGACACAGGTCCTCTGGGGGCATCGGGTCTGCAGAGGTCTCTGGAGGCATCGAGTCCGCAGAAACATGTCTCTGGGGGCATCGGGTCCGCAGACAGAGGTATCTGGGGGCATCGGGTCTGCAGACAGAGGTCTCTGGGAGCATCGGGTCGGTAGAAAGACGACCGCTGTTGGCTTCAGGTCTGCAGACAGAGGTCAATTGGGGCATCCGGTCTGTAGACAGAGGTCTGCGGGGGAAGCTAGTATTGAGACAGAGTCTGCGAGTGCATCGGGTCTGCAGACAGAGGTCCACTAGGGGTATCGGGTCTGCAGACAGTGGTCTGTGGGGGGCATCGGCTCTGCAGAAAGAGGTCTGTGGGGGCATCGGTTCTGCAGACAGAGGTCCTCTGGGGGCATCGGGTCTGCAGACAGAGGTCTGTGGAGGCATCGGGTCTGCAGACGGAGGTCCGCTGGGGGCATCGGGACTGCAGACAGAGGTATGTGGGGGCATCAGGTCTGCCGAGAGACCACCACTGTTGGCATCAGGTCTGCAGACAGAGGTAAAATGGGGCATCGGTTCTGTAGACAGAGGTCTGCGGGGGCATCTTGTCAGTGACAGAGTCTGCGAGGGAATTGGGTCTGCAGACAGAGGTCTCTGTGGGCATCGAGTCTGCAGACTGAGGTCTGTGGGGGCATCGCGTCTCCAGACAGAGGTCTCTGGGGGCATCATTTCTGCAGACAGAGGTCTGTGGGGGCACCGGGATCCGAAAACAGAAGTCTGTGGAGGCATCAGGTCTGCAGACGGAGGTCCGCTGCCGGCATCGGGTCAGCAGACAGAGGTCTGCTGGGGCCTTCACGTCTGCACACAGAGGTCTGTGGGGGCATCGGGTCTCTAGACAGAGGTCTTGGGGGCATCGGTTCTATAGACAGAGGTCGGTGGGGGCATCAGGTCTGCAGACAGAGGTCCACAGGAGCTTCGGTTCTGCAGACAGGGGTCTGTGGGGGCGTCAGGTCTGCAGACAGAGGTCAGTGGGGGCATCGGATCTGCAGACAGAGGTCTGCTGGGGGCATCGGGTCTGCACACAGAGGTCCAGTGGGGGCATCGGGTATGCAGAGAGAGGTCCGTGGGAGCATCGGTTCTACAGACAGAGGTCTTTGGGGGCATTGGGTCTGCAGACAGAGGTCTCTGGGGTCATCGGGTCTGCAAACAGAGGTCCGCTGGGGGCATCGGGTCTGGAGACAGAGGTCTGTGGGGGCCTCGTGTCTGCAGACAGAGGTCTCTGTGGGCATTGTGTTTACAGATAGAGGTCCGTGGGTGCATCTGGTCTGCACACAGAGGTCTCTGGGGGCATCAGGTCTGCAGACAGAGGTCTGTGGGGACATCGGGTCTGCAGACAGAGGTCCACTTTGACCAAGGGGTCTGCAGACAGAGGTCCGCTTTGGGCTTCGGGTCTGCAGACAGAGGTCTATGGGGACATCGTGTCTGCAGACTGAGGTCTCTGAGGGCTTTGTTTCTGCATACAAAGGTCTGTGGGGGCATTGGGCAGGAAGACTGAGGTCTGTGGGGGCATAGGTTCTGCAGAAAGAAGTCTGCGGGCGCATCGGGTCTCCAGCCAGAGGTCTCTGATGGATTTGGCTCTGCAGACAGAGGTCTGTGGGAGCATCGGGTCTGCAGACAGAGGTCCGCTTGGGGCATGGGGTCTGCAAACAAAGGTCCACTGGTGGCATCCGGACTTCAGACAGAGGTCTGTGGGGGCATCGGGTCTTTAGACAGAGGTCAATGGGGGCATAGGGTCTGCATACAGATTTTTGTGGGGGCATCGGGTCTGCAGACAGAGGTCTTTGGGTGCATCGGGTTTGGAGACAGTGGTCTGCGGTGGCATATGGTCTACAGACAGAGTCTGCTAGGGCATCGTATCTGCAGACAGAGGTCTGCGGGGGGGGCATCGGGTATGCAGACAGGGGTCTGCTGGGGGCAGTGGGTCTGCAAACATAGGTCTTTGGGGGCATCGGGAATGCAGAGAGAGGTCCTCTGGAGGCATCTGGTCTACAGACAGAGGTCTTTGGTGGCATCGGGTCTGCAGGCAGACGACCACTGTTGGAATCAGGTCTGGAGACAGAGGTCTTTGGGGGCATTGAGTCTGTAGACAGAGGTCCGCTGGGGGCATCCGGTCTGCAGACAGAGGTCTGTGGGGGCATCGGGTCTGCAGACAGAGGTCAGTGGGGGCATTGGGTCTGCAGAAAAATTTCTGCTTGGGCATCGGGTCTGCAGACAGAGGTCACTACGGGCATCGGGTCTGCAGACAGAGGTCTGTAGAGGCATCGGGTCTGAAGACATAGGTCTGTGTGGGCATCAGGTCTGCAGACAGAGGTCTGTGGGGGGCATTGGGTCCGCAGACAGAGGTCTGTGGGGACATCCGGTCAAAAGACAGGGTCTGTGTGGCATCAGGTCTGCAGAGAGACGTCTGTGGGGTCATCATTCTGCAGATAGAAGTTTGTGGGAGCATCAGGTCTGCAGACAGATGTCCGCTGGGGCATCGGGTCTGCAGACTGATGACCTGTGGTGCGTCGTGTCTGCAGAGAGAGGTCTGTGGGAGCTTCGGGTATTCAGACAGAGGTCCGCTTGGGGCATCTTTTCTGCAGACAAAAGTCTGTGGAGGCATCAGGTCTGCAGACGGTGGTCCGCTGGAGGCATCAGTTCTACAGACAGAGGTCTTTGGTGGCATCGCGTCTGCAGAGAGTGGTCTGTGGGGCATCGTGTCTGCAGACAGAGGTTTGTGGGACATCGGGTCTGCAGACGGACGTCCGCTGGTGTCATCGGGTTTGCAGACAGAGGTCTGTGGTGGCATCGGGTCTGCAGACAGAGGTCTGTGGGGGCATCGGGTCTCCAGACACACGACCCCTTTTGGCATCAAGTCTGCAGACAGAGGTCTGTGGCAGCATCGTGTTTGCAGACAGAGGTCTGTGTGGGCATCGGGTCTGCAGACAGAGGTCTTCGGGGTTATGGTTTGCAGACAGAGTCTGCTGGGCATCAGATCTGCAGACAGAGATCTGTGGGGGCTTTGGGTCTGCAGACAGAGGTTCATGGGTGCATCGGGCCTGCAGACAGAGGTCTGTGTTCATCAGTCTGTCAAGAGAGGTCTGTGTGGGCTACAGGTCTGCAGACAAATGACCGCTTTTGGCATCAGGTTTGTAGACAGAGGTCTGCAGGGGCATCTGGATTGCAGACAGAGATTGCGAGGGCATCAGGTCTTCAGAACGAGGTCTGTGGAGGGCATCGTGTCCACAGACAGAGGTCTGTGGCACATTGGGTCTGCAGACAGAGGTCTGTGGGACCATCGGTTCTGCAGGCAGAGGTCTATGGGGGCATCGGGTCTGCAGACAGTGGTCACTGGGAGCATCGCTTCTGCAGACAGAGGTCCTCTGGCAGCATAGGGTCTGCAGACAGAGGCCTCTGGGGGCATCGGGTCTGCAGACAGAGGTCTATGGCGGCATCGGGTCTGCAGACAGAGGTCCACAGGGGCTTTCGGTTCTGCAGACAGGGGTCTGTGGGGGCATCGGGTCTGCAGACAGAGGTCTGTGGGTTAACGGGTCTGCAGACAGAGGTATGTGGGGCAACGGGTCTGCAGACAGAGGTATGTGGATCATCGGGTCTGCAGACGGGCATCCGCTGGTGGCATCGGGTTTGCAGACAGAGGTCTGTTGCTGCATCGGGACTGCAGACAGAGGTCTGTGTGGGCATCGCGTCTGCAGACAGAGGTCTATGCGTGCATCGTGTGTACAGACAGAGGTCTGTGGAGGCATCGGGTCTGCAGACAGAGGTCCGCTGGGGGCATCGGGTCTGCACACAGAGGTCCAGTGGGGGCATCGGTTATGCAGAGAGAGTTCCGTGGGAGCATCGGTTATACAGACAGAGGTCTATGGGGGCATTGGGTGTGCAGGCAGAGGTCTCTGTGGGCATCGTGTTTGCAGATAGAGGTCCGTGGGTGCATCTGGTCCGCAGACAGAGGTCTCTGGGTGCATCAGGTCTGCAGACAGGGTTCTGTGGGGACATCGGGTCTGCAGACAGAGGTCCGCTGGGGGCATCGGGTCGGCACACAGAGGTCCAGTGGGGGCATCGGTTATGCAGAGAGAGTTCCGTGGGAGCATCGGTTATACAGACAGAGGTCTATGGGGGCATTGGGTGTGCAGGCATAGGTCTCTGGGGTCATCGGGTGTGCAAACAGAGGTCCACTGGGGGCATCGGGTCTGGAGACAGAGGTCTGTGGGGGCCTCGTGTCTGCACACAGAGGTCTCTGTGGGCATCGTGTTTACAGATAGAGGTCCGTGGGTGCATCTGGTCCGCAGACAGAGGTCTCTGGGGGCATCAGGTCTGCAGACAGAGTTCTGTGGGGACATCGGGTCTGCAGACAGAGGTCCACTTTGACCAAGGGGTCTGCAGACAGAGGTCCGCTTTGGGCTTCGGGTCTGCAGACAGAGGTCTATGGGGACATCGTGTCTGCAGACAGAGGTCTCTGAGGGCATTGTTTCTGCATACAAAGGTCTGTGGGTCATCGGGCCTGAAGACTGAGGTCTGTGGGGGCATTGAGTATGGAGACAGTGGTCTGTCAGGGCATGGTCTGCAGACAGAGTCTGCAAGGTCATCCGGTCTACAGACAGAGGTCTGTGTGGTCATCGCTTCTGCAGACAGACAACCGCTGTAGGCATCGGGTCTGCAGACAGAGGTCTTTGGGTGCATCGGGTTTGGAGACAGAGGTCTGCGGGGGCATCTGGTCTTCAGACAGAGTCTGCTAGGGCATTGTATCTGCAGACAGAGGTCTGCGGGGGGGGGCATCGGGTATGCAGACAGGGGTCCGCTGGGGGCAGTGAGTCTGCAAACATAGGTCTTTGAGGGCATCGGGTCTGGAGAGAGAGGTCCTCTGGGGGCATCTGGTCTACAGACAGAGGTCTTTGGTGGCATCGGTTCTGCAGGCAGACGACCACTGTTGGAATCAGGTCTGGAGACAGAGGTCTTTGGGTGCATCGGGTTTGGAGACAGAGGTCTGCGGGGGCATCTGGTCTGCAGACAGAGGTCTCTGGGGGCATCGAGTCTGCAGACAGATGTGTGTAGTGGCATCGGTTCTGCAGACAGAGGTCTTTGGAGGCATCGGGTCTGCAAACAGAGGACTGTGGGGTCATTGGGTCTGCAGACAGAGGTCTGTGGGGGCATCGGGTCTGCAGAGAGAGGTCCGCTGCGGGCATCGGGTCTGCAGACAGAGGTTCGGTGGTGGCATCGGGTCTGCAGACAGAGGTCTTTGGTTGCATCCTTTCTGCAGACAGAAGTCTGTGGGGCATCGGGTCTTCAGACGGAGGTTTTAGGGTGCATCGGGTCGGCAGACAGTGGTCTATGGGAGCATCGGGTCTGCGGCAGAGGTTTGTGGGGGAATCGGGTCTGCAGACAGAGGTCCGCTGGGGGATCGTGTCTTCAGACAGAGGTCTGTGGGGGCATCGGGTCTGCAGACAGAGGTCTGAGGGTTCATCGGCCTGCAGACAGAGGGCCTGTTGGGGCATCGGGTCTGCAAACAGAGGTCTGTGCGGGCATCGGGTTTGCAGACAGAGGTCCTGTTGTGGCATCAGGTCTGCAGACGGAGGTCCGCTGAGGGCATCAGGTCTGCAGACAGAGGTCTGTGGAGGCATCGGGTCTAAAGACAGAGGTGTGTGGGGGCATCGGGTCTGCAGAAAGAAGTCTGCGGGCGCATCGCGTCTCCAGCCAGAGGTCTCTGATGGATTTGGCTCTGCAGACAGAGGTCTGTGTGGGCATCGGGTCTGCAGACAGATGTCCACTTCGGCCATGGGCTCTGTAGACCGAGGTCCACTGGGGGCTTCGGGTCTGTAGAGAGAGGTCTGTGGGGGCATCGGGTCTGCAGACACAGGTCCACTGGGGGCATCACATCTGCAGAAAGAGTCCTGTGGGGGCAATGGGTCTCCAGACAGAGGTCTAGGGGGCAATGGGTCTAGAAACAGAGATGTGTGGGCGCATCGTGTCTGCAGACAGAGGTCTCTGGGGGCATTGGGTTTGCAGATAGAGGTCCGTGGGTGCATCGGGTCTGCAGACAGAGGTCTCTGGGGACATCAGGTCTGCAGACAGAGGTCTGTGGGGGCATCGGGTCTGCAGACAGAGGTCCACTTTAGCCATGGGTTCTTCAGACAAAGGTCCACTGGGGGCTTCGGGTCTGCAGACAGAGGTCCTCTGGGGGCATCTGGTCTGCAGACGGAGGCCTCTGGGTGCATTGGGTCTGCAGACAGAGGTCTGTGGAGGCATCGGGTATGCAGACAGAGGTCCGCTGGAGACATCAGTTCTACAGACAGAGGTCTTTGGTGGCATCGGGTCTGCAGACAGACGCCCACTGTTGGCATCAGGTCTGCAGACAGAGGTCCTCTGGGGGAATCTGGTCTGCAGACAGAGTCTGCTAGGGCATTGAGTCTGCAGAAAGAGGTCCGCTGGGGGCATCCAGTCTGCAGACAGAGGTCTGTTGTTGCATCGGGACTGCAGACAGAGGTCTGTGTGGGCATCGCGTCTGCAGACAGAGGTCTATGCGTGCATCGGGTGTACAGACAGAGGTCTATGGAGGCATCAGGTCTGCAGACAGAGGTCAGTGGGGGCATCGGGTCTGCAGACAGAGGTCCTCTGCGGTCATCGGGTGTGCAAACAGAGGTCCAGTGGGGGCATCGGGTGTGCAGAGAGAGGTCCGTGGGATCATCGGTTCTACAGACAGAGGTCTCTGTGGGCATCGTGTTTGTAGATAGAGGTCCGTGGGTGCATCTGGTCTGCAAACAGAGGTCTTTGAAGGCATCAGGTCTGCAGACAGAGGTCTGTGGGGGCATCGAGTCTGCAGACAGGGGAACACTTTGACCAAGGGCTCTGCAGACAGAGGTGGGCTATGGGTTTCGGGTCTGCAGACAGAGGTCTATGGGGACATCGTGTTTGCAGATAGAGGTCCGTGGGTGCATCAGGTCAGCAAACAGAGGTCTTTGGGGGCATCAGGTCTGCAGACAGAAGTCTGTGGGGGCATCGAGTCTGCAGACAGAGGAACACTTTGACCAAGGGCTCTGCAGACAGAGGTAGGCTATGGGTTTTGGGTCTGCAGACAGAGGTCTATGGGGACATCGTGTCTGCAGACAGAGGTCTCTGAGGGCATTGTTTCTGCATAAAAAGGTCTGTGGGGGCATCGGGCCTGAAGACTGAGGTCTGTGGGGGCATGAGTATGGAGACAGTGGTCTGTCGGGGCATGGTCTGCAGACAGAGTCTGCGGGGGCATCCGGTCTACAGAGAGAGGTCTGTGGGGGCATCGGGTCTGCAGACAGACGACCGCTGTAGGCATCCGGACTGCAGACAGAGGTCTTTGGGTGCATCGGGTTTGGAGACAGAGGTCTGCGGGGGCATCTGGTCTGCAGACAGAGTCTGCGAGGGCATTGAGTCTGCAGACAGAGGTCCGCTGGGGCGATCCAGTCTGCAGACAGAGGTTAGTGGGGGCATTGGTTCTGCAGACAGATTTCTGTGCGGGTTCGGGTCTGCAGACAGAGGTCTATGGGGGAATCGGGTCTGCAGAGAGAGGTCAATGGGGGCATCAGGTCTGCAGACAGATTTTTGTGGGGGCATCGGGTCTGCAGACAGAGGTCTGTGGGCGCATCAGGTCTGCAGACAGAGGTCCACTTTAGCCATGGTCTCTGGAGACAGAGGTCCACTGGGGGCTTCAGGTCTGCAGAAATAGGTCTGTGGGGGCATCGAATCTGCAGACAGAGTTCTATGGGGGAATCTGGTATGCAGACAGAGGTCAATGGGGGCATCGGGTCTGCAGACAGATTTCTGTGGGGGCATCGGGTCTGCAGACAGAGGTCACTGGGGGCATTGGGTCTGCAGACAGAAGTCTTTGGAGGCATCGGGTCTGCAGACGGAGGTCCGCTGTGGGCATTGGATCTGCAGACAGAGGTCTGTGGGTGTATCAGGTCTACAGACAGAGGTCCGTGGGGGCATCGGGTCTGCAGACAGAGGTCTATGGAGGCATCGGGTCTGCAGACAGAGGTCTGTGGGAGCATCGGATCCCCAGACATAGGTCTCTGTGGTCATCGGGTCTGCATACAGTGGTCTGTGGAGGCATTGGGTCTGCAGACAGAGGATTCTGGGGGCATCGGGTCTGCAGACAGAGGTCCACAGGGGATTCGAGTCTGCAGACAGGGGTCTGTGGGGGGCATCGGTTCTGCATACAGAGGTCCTCTGGGGGCATCGGTTCGGCAGACAGAGGCCTCTGGGGGCATCGGGTCTGAAGACAGAGGTCCATGGAGGCATCATTTCTGTAGACAGAGGTCCGTGCGGGCATCGTGTCTGCCGACAGAGGTCTCAGGGGCATCGCGTGTACAGAGAGAGATATGTGGGTCATCGGGTCTGCACACAGAGGTCTGTGGGGGCAACGGGTCTGCAGACAGAGGTCTGTGAGGTCATTGGGTATACAAACAGAGATCTTTGGTCGCATCGGGTCTTCAGACAGAGGTCTCTGCGGCCATCGGGTCTAAAGACAGAGGTCCGTGGGGGCATCGCGTCTGCAGAAAGAGGTTTGCGGGGGCATCGGGTCTCCAGCCAGAGGTCTCTGGGGGAATTGGTTCTCCAGACAGAGGTCGGTGGGAGCATCGGCTCTGCAGATGGAGGCCCACTGGGGGCATTGGGTCTGCAGACAGAGGTCTGTGGGGCCATCTTGTCTGCAGACAGAAGTCTGTGGGGGCATCGGGTCAAAAGACATGGTCTGTGTGGCATCAGGTCTTTAAAGAGAGGTCTGTGGGGTCATCAGTCTGCAGATAGAGGTTTGTGCAGGCATCAGGTCTGCAGACAGATGTCCGCTGGGGGCATCGGGTCTGCAGACTGATGGTCTGTGGGGCATCGTGTCTGCACAGAGAGGTCTGTGGGAGCATTGTGTCTAAAGACAGAGGTCCATGAAGGCATCAGTTCTGTAGACAGAGGTCCGTGGAGGCATCGGGTCTGCAGACAGATGACCGCTTTTGGCATCAGGTCTGCAGACAGAGGTCTATGGGGGAATTGGGTCTACAAACAGAGGTCTGTGGGGGCATCGGGTCTGCAGACAGAGGTCCACTTTAGCCATGGTCTCTGGAGACAGAGGTCCACTGGGGGCTTCAGGTCTGTAGCAAGAGGTCTGTGGGGTCATCGGGTCTGCAGACAGAGGTCTATGGGGGAATCAGGTATGCAGACAGAGGTCAATGGGCGCATCGGGTGTGCAAACAGATTTCTGTGGGGGCATCGGTTCTGCAGACAGAGGTCACTGGGGGCATTGGGTCTGCAGACAGAAGTCTTTGGAGGCATCGGGTCTGCAGTCGGAGGTCCGCTGTGGGCATCGGGTCTGCAGACAGAGGTCTGTGGGGGTATCAGGTCTACAGACAGAGGTCTGTGGGGGCATCGGGTCTGCAGACAGAGGTCTGTGGGGGCATCGGATCCCCAGACAAAGGTCTCTGTGGTCATCGGGTCTGCATACAGTAGTCTGTGGAGGCATCGGGTCTGCAGACAGAGGATTCTGGTTCCATCGGGTCTGCAGACAGAGGTCCACAGGGGATTCGAGTCTGCAGACAGGGGTCTGTGGGGGCATCGGGTATCCAGACAGAGGTTTGTGGGACATCGGGTCTGCAGACAGACGTTCGCTGGTGTCATCGGGTTTGCAGACAGAGGTCTGTGGGGGCATCGGGACTGCAGACAGAGGTCTGGGATGGCATCCGGTCTGCAGAAAGAGGTCTGTGAGGGCATCGCGTCTGCAGACAGAGGTCTGTGGGGGCATTGGGTCTGCAGACAGAGGTCCACTTTAGCCATGGTCTCTGGAGACAGAGGTCCACTGGGGGCTTCAGGTCTGTAGCAAGAGGTCTGTGGGGTAATCGGGTCTGCAGACAGAGGTCTATGTGGGAATCAGGTATGCAGACAGAGGTCAATGGGGGCATCGGGTGTGCAAACAGATTTCTGTGGGGGCATCGGTTCTGCAGACAGAGGTCACTGGGGGGCATTGGGTCTGCAGACAGAAGTCTTTGGAGGCATCGGGTCTGCAGTCGGAGGTCCGCTGTGGGCATCGGGTCTGCAGACAGAGGTCTGTGGGGGTATCAGGTCTACAGACAGAGGTCTGTGGGGGCATCGGGTCTGCAGACAGAGGTCTATGGAGGCATCGGGTCTGCAGACAGAGGTCTGTGGGGGCATCGGATCCCCAGACAAAGGTCTCTGTGGTCATCGGGTCTGCATACAGTAGTCTGTGGAGGCATCGGGTCTGCAGACAGAGGATTCTGGTTCCATCGGGTCTGCAGACAGAGGTCCACAGGGGATTCGAGTCTGCAGACAGGGGTCTGTGGGGGCATCGGGTATGCAGACAGAGGTTTGTGGGACATCGGGTCTGCAGACAGACGTTCGCTGGTGTCATCGGGTTTGCAGACAGAGGACTGTGGGGGCATCGGGACTGCAGACAGAGGTCTGGGATGGCATCCGGTCTGCAGAAAGAGGTCTGTGAGGGCATCGCGTCTGCAGACAGAGGTCTGTGGGGGCATTGGGTCTGCAGACAGATGACCCCTTTTGGCATCAGGTCTGCAGACAGAGGTCTGTGGGGGCATCGGGTTTGCAGACAGAGTTCCGTGTGGGCATCAGTCTGCAGACAGAGGTCTGTGCGGTAATGGGGTCTGCAATCAGAGGTCTCTGGGGGCATCGGTTCTGCAGACAGAGGTCTGTGGGGGCATCGGGTCTGCAGACATAGGTCGGTGGGGGGCATCAAGTCTGCAGAAAGACGACTGCTTTTGGCATCAGGTCTGTAGACAGCGGTCTGCAATGGCTTCTGGACTGCAGACAGAGTCTGCGAGGGCATCGGGTTTCCAGAACGAGGTCTGTGGAGGGCATCGTTTCCGCAAACAGAGGTCTGTGGCGGCATCGGGTCTACAGACAGAGGTCTGTGGGACCATCGGTTCTGCAGACAGAGGTCTATGGGGGCATCGGGTGTGCAGAGAGTGGTCATTGGGAGCATCGGTTCTGCATACAGAGTTCCTCTGTGGGCATGGTGTCGGCAGACAGAGGCCTCTGCGGGCATCGGGTCTGAAGACAGAGGTCCATGAGGCATCAGTTCTGTAGACAGAGGTCTGTGCTGGCATCGAGTCTGCAGACAGAGGTCCATGGAGGCATCAGTTCTGTAGACAAAGGTCCACTGAGGGCATCTGGTCTGCAGACAGATTGTCTGTGGGGGCATCGTGTCTGCGGACAGAGTTCTAAGGGGCATCCCGTCTACAGAGAGAGATATGTGGGTCATTGGGTCTGCACACAGAGGTCTGTGGGGGCAACGGGTCTGCAGATAGAGGTCTGTGGTGGTATCGGTTCTGCAGACAGAGGTCTGTAAGGGCATTGGGTATACAGAAAGATATCTTTGGTCGCATCGGGTCTGCAGACAGAGGTCACTGGGGCCATCGGGTCTAAAGTCAGAGGTTCGTGGGGGCATCGGGTCTAAAGACAGAGGTCCGTGAAGGCATCAGTTCTGTAGACAGAGGTCCGAAGGGGCAATCGGGTATGAAGGCAGAGGTTGGTTGGGGGCATCAGGTCTGCAGACAGAGGTCTGTGGGGGCATCGGGTCTGCAGACAGAGTTCAGTGGCGGCATCGGGTCTGCAGACAGATTTCTGTGTGGGCATCGGGTCTGCAGACAGAGGTCACTGCGGGCATCGGGTCTGCAGACAGTGGTCAGTGGAGGCATTGGGTCTGAAGACAGAGGTCTGGGTGGGCATCGGGTCTGCAGAAAGAGGTCTGCGGGGGCATCGGGTCTCCAACCAGAGGTCTCTGGGGGAATTGGGTCTGCAGACAGAGGTCAGTGGGAGCATCGGGTCTGCAGATGGAGGTCCGCTGGGGGCATCGGGTCTGCAGAGAGAGGTCTGTGGGGGCATCGGGTCTGCAGACAGAAGTCTGTGGGAGCATCGGGTCTGCAGACAGAGGTCTGTGGGGGCATCCGGTCAAAAGGCAGGGTCTGTGTGGCATCAGGTCTGCAGAGAGAAGTCTGTGGGGTCATCAGTCTGCAGATATAGGTTTGTGGGGGCATCAGGTCTTCAGACAGATGTCCGCTGGGGGCATCGGGTCTCCAGACTGATGGTCTGTGGGGCATCATGTCTGCACAGATAGTTCTGTGGGAGCATAGGGTCTAAAGACAGAGGTCCATGAAGGCATCAGTTCTGTAGACAGAGGTCCGTGGAGGCATCGGGTCTGCAGACAGACGACCGCTATATCCATCAGGCTTGCAGACAGAGGTCTATGGGAGCATCGGGTCTGTAGACAGAGGTCTGCAGGGGCATCTGGTCTCCAGACAGATGTCTTGGGGGCATTGGGTCTACAAACAGAGGTCTGTGGGCACATCAGGTCTGCAGACAGAGGTCTGTGGGGGCATCGGGTCTGCAGACAGTGGTCCACTTTGGCCATGTGCTCTGCAGACAGAGGTCCACTGTGGGCTTTGGGTCTGCAGACAGAGTTCTGTGTGGGCATCGGGTCAGCAGACAGAGTTCCGCTGGGGGCATTGCTTCTGCAGAAAGAGTTCTGTGGGCGCATCGGGTCTCCAGACAGAGGTCTTGGGGGCATTGGGTCTACAAACAGAGGTCTGTGGACGCATCGGTTCTGCAGACAGAGGACTCTGGGGGCATCGGGTTTGCAGATAGAGGTCCGTGGGTGCATCGGGTCTGCTGACAGAGGTCTCTGGGGGCATCAGGTCTGCAGACAGAGGTATCTGGGGGCATCGGGTCTGCAGACAGAGGTCTCTGGGAGCATCGGGTCGGTAGAAAGACGACCGCTGTTGGCATCAGGTCTGCAGACAGAGGTCAATTGGGGCATCCGGTCTGTAGACAGAGGTCTGCGGGGGAAGCTAGTATTGAGACAGAGTCTGCGAGTGCATCGGGTCTGCAGACAGAGGTCCACTAGGGGTATCGGGTCTGCAGACAGTGGTCTGTGGGGGCATCGGCTCTGCAGAAAGAGGTCTGTGGGGGCATCGGTTCTGCAGACAGAGGTCCTCTGGGGGCATCAGGTCTGCAGACAGAGGTCTGTGGATGCATCGGGTCTGCAGACGGAGGTCCGCTGGGGGCATCGGGACTGCAGACAGAGGTATGTGGGGGCATCAGGTCTGCCGAGAGACCACCACTGTTGGCATCAGGTCTGCAGACAGAGGTAAAATGGGGCATCGGGTCTGGAGACAGAGGTCTGCGGGGGCATCTTGTCAGTGACAGAGTCTGCGAGGGAATTGGGTCTGCAGACAGAGGTCTCTGTGGGCATCGAGTCTGCAGACTGAGGTCTGTGGGGGCATCGCGTCTCCAGACAGAGGTCTCTGGGGGGCATCATTTCTGCAGACAGAGGTCTGTGGGGGCACCGGGATCCGAAAACAGAGGTCTGTGGAGGCATCAGGTCTGCAGACGGAGGTCCGCTGCCGGCATCGGGTCAGCAGACAGAGGTCTGCTGGGGCCTTCACGTCTGCACACAGAGGTCTGTGGGGGCATCGGGTCTCTAGACAGAGGTCTTGGGGGCATCGGTTCTATAGACAGAGGTCTGTGGGGGCATCAGGTCTGCAGACAGAGGTCCACAGGAGCTTCGGTTCTGCAGACAGGGGTCTGTGGGGGCATCAGGTCTGCAGACAGAGGTCAGTGGGGGCATCGGATCTGCAGACAGAGGTCTGCTGGGGGCATCGGGTCTGCACACAGAGGTCCAGTGGGGGCATCGGGTATGCAGAGAGAGGTCCGTGGGAGCATCGGTTCTACAGACAGAGGTCTATGGGGGCATTGGGTCTGCAGACAGAGGTCTCTGGGGTCATCAGGTCTGCAAACAGAGGTCCGCTGGGGGCATCGGGTCTGGAGACAGAGGTCTGTGGGGGCCTCGTGTCTGCAGACAGAGTTCTGGGATGGCATCCAGTCTGCAGACAGAGGTCTGTGGTGGCATCGGGTCTGCAGACAGAGGTCTGTGGGGGCATCGGGTCTGCAGACACACGACCCCTTTTGGCATCAGGTCTGCAGACAGAGGTCTGTGGCGGCATCGTGTTTGCAGACAGAGGTCTGTGTGGGCATCGGGTCTGCAGACAGAGGTCTTCGGGGTTATGGTTTGCAGACAGAGTCTGCTGGGCATCAGATCTGCAGACAGAGATCTGTGGGGGCTTTGGGTCTGCAGACAGAGGTTCGTGGGTGCATCGGGCCTGCAGACAGAGGTCTGTGTTCATCAGTCTGTCGAGAGAGGTCTGTGTGGGCTACAGGTCTGCAGACAGATGACCGCTTTTGGCATCAGGTTTGTAGACAGAGGTCTGCAGGGGCATCTGGATTGCAGACAGAGATTGCGAGGGCATCAGGTCTTCAGAACGAGGTCTGTGGAGGGCATCGTGTCCACAGACAGAGGTCTGTGGCACATTGGGTCTGCAGACAGAGGTCTGTGGGACCATCGGTTCTGCAGGCAGAGGTCTATGGGGGCATCTGGTCTGCAGACAGTGGTCACTAGGAGCATCGCTTCTGCAGACAGAGGTCCTCTGGCAGCATAGGGTCTGCAGACAGAGGCCTCTGGGGGCATCGGGTCTGCAGACAGAGGTCTATGGCGGCATCGGGTCTGCAGACAGAGGTCCACAGGGGCTTCGGTTCTGCAGGAAGGGGTCTGTGGGGGCATCGGGTCTGCAGACAGAGGTCTGTGGGGCTTCGGGTCTGCAGACAGAGGTCTGTGGGGCAACGGGTCTCCAGACAGAGGTATGTGGATCATCAGGTCTGCAGACGGACATCCGCTGGTGGCATCGGGTTTGCAGACAGAGGTCTGTTGCTGCATCGGGACTGCAGACAGAGGTCTGTGTGGGCATCGCGTCTGCAGACAGAGGTCTATGCGTGCATCGTGTGTACAGACAGAGGTCTGTGGAGGCATTGGGTCTGCAGACAGAGGTCCGCTGGGGGCATCGGGTCTGCACACAGAGGTCCAGTGGGGGCATCGGTTATGCAGAGAGAGTTCCGTGGGAGCATCGGTTATACAGACAGAGGTCTATGGGGGCATTGGGTGTGCAGGCAGAGGTCTCTGTGGGCATCGTGTTTGCAGATAGAGGTCCGTGGGTGCATCTGGTCTACATACAGAGGTCTCTGGGGGCATCAGGTCTGCAGACAGAGGTCTGTGGTGGTATCGGGTCTGCAGACAGAGGTCCACTTTGACCAAGGGGTCTGCAGACAGAGGTCCGCTTTGGGTTTCGGGTCTGCAGACAGAGGTCTATGGGGACATCGTGTCTGCAGACAGAGGTCTCTGAGGGCATTGTTTCTGCATACAAAGGTTTGTGGGTCATCGGGCCTGAAGACTGAGGTCTGTGGGGGCATTGAGTATGGAGACAGTGGTCTGTCAGGACATGGTCTGCAGACAGAGTCTGCAAGGTCATCCGGTCTACAGACAGAGGTCCACTTTGACCAAGGGGTCTGCAGACAGAGGTCCGCTTTGGGTTTCGGGTCTGCAGACAGAGGTCTATGGGGACATCGAGTCTGCAGACAGAGGTCTCTGAGGGCATTGTTTCTGCATACAAAGGTTTGTGGGTCATCGGGCCTGAAGACTGAGGTCTGTGGGGGCATTGAGTATGGAGACAGTGGTCTGTCAGGACATGGTCTGCAGACAGAGTCTGCAAGGTCATCCGGTCTACAGACAGAGGTCTGTGTGGGCATCGGTTCTGCAGACAGACAACCGCTGTAGGCATCGGGTCTGCAGACAGAGGTCTTTGGGTGCATCGGGTTTGGAGACAGAGGTCTGCGGGGGCATCTGGTCTTCAGACAGAGTCTGCTAGGGCATCGTATCTGCAGACAGAGGTCTGCGGGGGGGGCATCGGGTATGCAGACAGGGGTCCGCTGGGGGCAGTGAGTCTGCAAACATAGGTCTTTGAGGGCATCGGGTCTGGAGAGAGAGGTCCTCTGGGGGCATCTGGTCTACAGACAGAGGTCTTTGGTGGCATCGGTTCTGCAGGCAGACGACCACTGTTGGAATCAGGTCTGGAGACAGAGGGCTTTGGGGGCATTGGGTTTGCAGATAGAGGTCCGTGGGTGCATCGGGTCTGCAGACAGAGGTCTCTGGGGGCATCAGGTCTGCAGACAGAGGTCTGTGGGGGCATCGGGTCTGCAGACAGAGGTCCACTTTAGCCATGGGTTCTTCAGACAAAGGTCCACTGGGGGCTTCGGGTCTGCAGACAGAGGTCTGTGGGGGCATCGGGTCTGCAGACAGAGGTCCACTTTAGCCATGGGTTCTTCAGACAAAGGTCCACTGGGGGCTTCGGGTCTGCAGACAGAGGTCTGTGGGGGCATCGGGTCTGCAGACAGAGTTCTCTGAGGGCATCGTTTCTGCATACAAAGGTCTGTGGGTGCATTGAGTATGGAGACAGAGGTCTGTGGGGGCATGGTCTGCAGACAGACTCTGCGGGGGCATCCGGTCTACAGACAGAGGTCTGTGTGGGCATCGTGTCTGCAGACAGACGACCGCTGTAGGCATCGGGTCTGCAGACAGAGGTCTTTGGGTACATCGGGTTTGGAGACATAGGTCTGCGCGGTCATCTGATCTACAGACAGAGTCTGCTAGGGCATCGGATCTGCAGACAGAGGTCTGCAGGGGGGCATCGGGTCTGTAGACAGAGGTCTGCGGGGGAATCTGGTCTGCAGACAGAGTCCACTGGGGGCAGTGGGTCTGCAGACAGACGTCTGTGGAGGCATCGGGTCTGCAGACAGAGTCTGCTAGGGCATCGGATCTGCAGACAGAGGTCTGCGGGGGGGGCATCGGGTATGCAGACAGGGGTCCACTGGGGGCAGTGGGTCTGCAGACATACTTCTTTGGGGGCATCGGGTCTGCAGACAGAGGTCTTCTGGGGGCATCTGGTCTGCAGACAGAGGCCTCTGGGGGCATTGGGTCTGCAGACAGAGGTCTGTGGAGGCATCGGGTATGCAGACAGAGGTCCGCTGGAGGCATCAGTTCTACAGACAGAGGTCTTTGGTGGCATCGGGTCTGCAGACAGACGCCCACTGTTGGCATCAGGTCTGCAGACAGAGGTCCTCTGTCATCAGTTCTGTAGAAAGAGGTCCGCTGGGGGCATCCGGGCTTAAGACAGAGGTCTGTGGGGGCATTGGGTCTGCAGACAGAGGTCAATGGTGGCATCAGGTCTGCAGACAGATTTCTATGGGGGCATTGGGTCTGCAGACAGAGGTCACTGAGGGCATCGGGTCTGCAAACAGAGGTCTTTGGAGGCATCGTTTCTGCAGACGGAGGTCCGCAGTGGGCATCGGGTCTGCAGACAGAGGTCTATGGGGGTATCTGGTCTACAGACAGAGGTCCGTGGGGGCATCGGGATTTCAGAAATAGGTCTATGGGGGCATCGCTTCTGCAGACAGAGGTCTGCGGGGGCATCGGGTCTGCAGACAGAGGTCTGTGGGGGCATCCGGTCTGCAGAAAGAGTTCTCTGGGGGCACGGGTCTGCAGACAGAGGTCTATGGAGGCATTGGGTCTGCAGACAGAGGTCTGTGCGGGCATCGGATCCCCAGACCAAGGTCTCTGGGGGCATCGGGTCTGAATACAGTGGTCTGTGCAGGCATCGGGTCTGCAGACAGAGGATTCTTTTGGCATCGGGTCTTCAGACAGAGGTCTGAGGGGGAATCGGGTCTGCAGACAGAGGTATGTGGGACATCGGTTCTGCAGACGGACGTCCGCTGGTGTCGTCAAGTTTGCAGGCAGATGTCTGTGGGGGCATCGGGACTGCAGACAGAGGTCTGGGATGGCATCGGGTCTGCAGACAGAGGTCTGTGGGGGCATCAGGTCTGCAGACAGAGGTCTGTGGGGCACTGTGTCTGCAGACAGACGACCCCTTTGGGCATCCGGTCTGCAGACAGAGTCTGCGAGGACATCGTGTCTGCAGGCAGAGGTCTGTTGGGCATCGGGTGTGCAGACAGAGGTCTGTGGGGGCATCCAGTCAAAAGGCAGGGTCTGTGAGGCATCAGGTCTGCAGAGAGAGGTCTGTGGGGTCATCAGTCTGCAGATAGAGGTTTGTGGGGGCATCAGGTCTGCAGACAGATGTCCGCTGGGGGCATCGGATCTGCAGACTGATGGTCTGTGGGGCATCGTGTCTGCACAGAGAGTTCTGTGGGAGCATATGGTCTAAAGACAGAGGTCCATGAAGGCATCAGTTCTGTAGACAGAGGTACGTGGAGGCATCGGGTCTGCAGACAGAGGTCTTTAGTGGCATCGGTTC
Organism: Microtus obscurus; assembly: GCA_963919715.1. NCBI lineage: Eukaryota > Metazoa > Chordata > Mammalia > Rodentia > Cricetidae > Microtus > Microtus obscurus. Next base: position 117,631 of record CAWTZC010000196.1, on the reverse strand, counting down.
TGCAGACAGACGCCCACTGTTGGCATCAGGTCTGCAGACAGAGGTCTATGGGAGCATCGGGTCTGTAGACAGAGGTCTGCAGGGGCATCTGGTCTCCAGACAGATGTCTTGGGGGCATTGGGTCTACAAACAGAGGTCTGTGGGCGCATCAGGTCTGCAGACAGAGGTCTGTGGGGGCATCGGGTCTGCAGACAGTGGTCCACTTTGGCCATGGGTTCTGCAGACAGAGGTCCACTGGGGGCTTCGGGTCTGCAGACAGAGTTCTATGTGGGCATCGGGTCTGCAGACAGAGTTCCGCTGGGGGCAATGCTTCTGCAGAAAGAGTTCTGTGGGCGCAACGGGTCTCCAGACAGAGGTCTGTGGGGGCATCGGGTCTGCAGACAGCGGTCTGCGGGTGCATCGGGCCTGCAGACAGAGGTCTGTGGGGGCACTGCGTCTGCAGACAGACAACCGTTTTTGGCATCATGTCTGCACACAGAGGTCTATGGGAGCATCGGGTCTGTAGACAGAGGTCTGCGAGGACATCGTGTCTGCAGAACAAAGTCTGAGGGGGCGCTTCGTGTCTGCAGACAGAGGTCTGTGTTGGCATCGCGTCTGCGGACAGAGGTCTGTGTAAGCATCGGGTATGCAGACAGTGGTCCGCTGGGGGCATCGTGTCTTCAGACAGAGATCTGTGGGGGCATCGGGTCTGCAGACAGAGGTCTGTGGGGGCATCAAATCTGCAGACAGATTTCTGTGTGGGCATCGGGTCTTCAGACAGAGGTCTCTGGGGGCATCGTGTCTACAGACAGAGGTCTGTAGTGGCATCGGGTCTGCAGACAGAGGTCTGCGGCATCATGGTGTGCAGACAGAGTCTGCGGGGGCATGGGATCTGCAGACAGAGGTCTATGGGGGCATCGGGTCTGCAGACGGAGCTCTGTTTGGGCATCGGGTCCGCAGACTGAGGTCAGTGGGGGCATCGGGTATGGAGACAGAGGTCTGCTTGGGCATCTGGTCTTCAGCCAGAGGCTGGGATTACATAGGGTCTGCTGGCAGATGTCTGCGGAAGCATCTGGCCTTCATACAGGGGTCTGCGGGGGCATCGGGTCTGCAGACAGAGGTCTGTAGGTGCATCGGGTCTGCAGACCGACGACCGCTGTCGGCATCAGGTCTGCACACAGAGGTCTACGGGGGCATCGGGTCTGGAGACAGAGGTCTGCGGGGTCATGTGGTCCTCAGACAGAGTGTACGAGGGCATCGGGTCTGTAGACAGAGGTCTTCTGGGGGGCATCGGGTCTGCAGACAGAGGTCTGTAAGGGCATCGGGTCTGCAGACTGAGGTTTGTGGTGGCATCGGGTCTGCAGAGAGAAGTCTGTGGAGGCATCGGGTCAGCAGAGAGGGGTGTGTGAGTGCATCAGGTCTTCAGACAGAGTTCCGCTGGGGGCATCGGGTTTGCAGATAGTGGTGTGCCGGGGGCATCTTTTCTGCCGGCAGAGGTCTGTGGGGGCATCAGGTCTGCAGACAGAGGTCTGTGTGTGCATTGGGTCTTCAGACAGAGGTCCGCTGGGGGCATCGGGTCTGCAGACAGAGGTCTGTGAGGGCATCGTGTCTGCAGACAGAGGTTTGTGGGGACATCGTGTCTGCAGACAGAGGTCTGTTGGTCCATCGGGTCTCAAGACAGAGGTCTCTTGGGGCATCAGGTCTGCAGACAGAGGTCTGTAAGGGCATCGGGTCTGCAGACTGAGGTTTGTGGTGGCATCGGGTCTGCAGAGAGAAGTCTGTGGAGGCATCGGGTCAGCAGAGAGGGGTGTGTGAGTGCATCAGGTCTTCAGACAGAGTTCCGCTGGGGGCATCGGGTTTGCAGATAGTGGTGTGCCGGGGGCATCTTTTCTGCCGGCAGAGGTCTGTGGGGGCATCAGGTCTGCAGACAGAGGTCTGTGTGTGCATTGGGTCTTCAGACAGAGGTCCGCTGGGGGCATCGGGTCTGCAGACAGAGTCTGCAAGGTCATCCGGTCTGCAGACAGAGGTCTTTAGTGGCATCGGTTCTGCAGACAGACGCCCACTGTTGGCATCAGGTCTGCAGACAGAGGTCTATGGGAGCATCGGGTCTGTAGACAGAGGTCTGCAGGGGCATCTGGTCTCCAGACAGATGTCTTGGGGGCATTGGGTCTACAAACAGAGGTCTGTGGGCGCATCAGGTCTGCAGACAGAGGTCTGTGGGGGCATCGGGTCTGCAGACAGTGGTCCACTTTGGCCATGGGTTCTGCAGACAGAGGTCCACTGGGGGCTTCGGGTCTGCAGACAGAGTTCTATGTGGGCATCGGGTCTGCAGACAGAGTTCCGCTGGGGGCAATGCTTCTGCAGAAAGAGTTCTGTGGGCGCAACGGGTCTCCAGACAGAGGTCTGTGGGGGCATCGGGTCTGCAGACAGCGGTCTGCGGGGGCATCGGGCCTGCAGACAGAGGTCTGTGGGGGCACTGCGTCTGCAGACAGACAACCGTTTTTGGCATCATGTCTGCACACAGAGGTCTATGGGAGCATCGGGTCTGTAGACAGAGGTCTGCGAGGACATCGTGTCTGCAGAACAAAGTCTGAGGGGGCGCTTCGTGTCTGCAGACAGAGGTCTGTGTTGGCATCGCGTCTGCGGACAGAGGTCTGTGTAAGCATCGGGTATGCAGACAGTGGTCCGCTGGGGGCATCGTGTCTTCAGACAGAGATCTGTGGGGGCATCGGGTCTGCAGACAGAGGTCTGTGGGGGCATCAAATCTGCAGACAGATTTCTGTGTGGGCATCGGGTCTTCAGACAGAGGTCTCTGGGGGCATCGTGTCTACAGACAGAGGTCTGTAGTGGCATCGGGTCTGCAGACAGAGGTCTGCGGCATCATGGTGTGCAGACAGAGTCTGCGGGGGCATGGGATCTGCAGACAGAGGTCTATGGGGGCATCGGGTCTGCAGACGGAGCTCTGTTTGGGCATCGGGTCCGCAGACTGAGGTCAGTGGGGGCATCGGGTATGGAGACAGAGGTCTGCTTGGGCATCTGGTCTTCAGCCAGAGGCTGGGATTACATAGGGTCTGCTGGCAGATGTCTGCGGAAGCATCTGGCCTTCATACAGGGGTCTGCGGGGGCATCGGGTCTGCAGACAGAGGTCTGTAGGTGCATCGGGTCTGCAGACCGACGACCGCTGTCGGCATCAGGTCTGCACACAGAGGTCTACGGGGGCATCGGGTCTGGAGACAGAGGTCTGCGGGGTCATGTGGTCCTCAGACAGAGTGTACGAGGGCATCGGGTCTGTAGACAGAGGTCTTCTGGGGGGCATCGGGTCTGCAGACAGAGGTCTGTAAGGGCATCGGGTCTGCAGACTGAGGTTTGTGGTGGCATCGGGTCTGCAGAGAGAAGTCTGTGGAGGCATCGGGTCAGCAGAGAGGGGTGTGTGAGTGCATCAGGTCTTCAGACAGAGTTCCGCTGGGGGCATCGGGTTTGCAGATAGTGGTGTGCCGGGGGGCATCTTTTCTGCCGGCAGAGGTCTGTGGGGGCATCAGGTCTGCAGACAGAGGTCTGTGTGTGCATTGGGTCTTCAGACAGAGGTCCGCTGGGGGCATCGGGTCTGCAGACAGAGGTCTGTGAGGGCATCGTGTCTGCAGACAGAGGTTTGTGGGGACATCGTGTCTGCAGACAGAGGTCTGTTGGTCCATCGGGTCTCAAGACAGAGGTCTCTTGGGGCATCAGGTCTGCAGACAGAGGTCTGTGGTGGCATCGGCTCTGCAGACAGAGGTCTGCGGGGCATCGGGTCTGCAGACAGAGGTTGCGGGAGCATCGGGTCCGCAAACAGAGCTCTGTGGGGGCATAGGATCTGCAGGCAGATGTCTGACGGGGCATCAGATCTACAGACAGCGGTCTGTGGGGGCATCGAGTCTGCAGACAGAGATCTGCGGAGGTATAGGGTCTGTAGGCAGAGGTTGCAGGGGCATCGGGTCTGCAAACAGATGTCTGTGGTGGCATCGGGGCTACATACAGCGGTGTGTGGGGGCATCAGGATTGCAGACAGAGTGTGTGGGGCATCAGAACTACAGACAGAGGTCTGTGGAGGCTTTGCGTCTGCAGACACAGGTCTCTGGGGACATTGGGTCTGCAGACAGTGGTCTGTGGGAGCATCGGGTCTGCAGACAGATGTCTCTGAGGGCATCGTTTCTGCATACAAAGGTCTGTGGCGCATCGGGCCTGCAGACTGAGGTCTGTGGGGGCATTGAGTATGGAGACAGAGGTCTGTGGGGGGCATGGTCTGCAGACAGAGTCTGCGGGGGGAATCCGGTCTACAGACAGAGGTCTGTGGGGGCATCGGGTCTGCAGAAAGGAGTCTGCGGGCACATCGGGTCTCCAGCCAGAGGTCTCTGGGGGATTTGGCTCTGCAGACACAGGTCTGTGGGAGCATCGGGTTTGGAGACAGAGGTCTGCGGGGGCATCTGGTCTACAGACAGAGTCTGCTAGGGCATCGGATCTGCAGATAGAGGTCTGTGGGGGGGCATCGGGTATGCAGACAGGGATCCGCTGGGGGCAAAGGGTCTGCAAACATAGGTCATTAGGGGCATCAGTTCTGCAGACAGAGGTCCTCTGGGGGCATATGGTCTGCAGACAGAGGCCTCTGGGGGCAACGGGTCTGCAGAGAGAGGTCTGTGGGTCATCGGGTCTGCAGACAGAGGTCCGCTGGTGGCATCGAGTCTGCAGACAGAGATATGTGGGTTCATTGGGTCTGCAGAAAGAGGTCCGTGGGGGCATCGGGTCTGTAGACAGAGGTCGGTGGGGGCATCATGTCTGCAGATGGAGGACCGCTGGGGGCATCGGGTCTGCAGACAGAGGTCTGTGGGTGCATCAGGTCTGCAGACAGATGTCTGTGGGCGCATTGGGTCTGCAGACAGAGGACTGTGGGAGCATCGGGTCTGCAGACGGAGGTCCGCTGGGGTCATCAGGTCTGAATACTGAGGTCTGTGGGGACATTGATTATGGAGACAGAGGTCTGCAGGGGTATGCTCTGCAGACAGAGTCTGCGGGAGCATCGGGTCAGCAGACATAGGTCTGTGGGGCCATCGGGTCTGCAGACTGACGACCGCTGTTGGCATCGGGTCTGCAGACAGAGGTTCCGCTGGGGGCATTGGGTCTGCAGACAGAGGTCCGCTGGGGCATCGGGTCTGCAGACAGAGGTTCCGTGGGGGCATCAGGTCTGCAGACTGAGGTCTATGGGGGCTTTGGGTATGGAGACAGAGGACTGCGGGGGCATGGTCTGCAGACAGAGTCTGCGAGGGCATCGGGTCTGCAGAAAGAGGTCTGAGGGGGCATCTGGTCTGCAGACAGAGTCTGTGGGGGAATCAGTCTGACGAGAGAAGTCTGTGGGTCATCGTGTCTGCAGAAAGATGTCAGCTGGGGCATCGGCTCTGCAAACTGAGGGTCTGTGGGGGCATCGGGTCTGTAGACAGAGGTCTGTGGGGGCATCGGGTCTGCAGACAGAGGCCTCTGGGTTCATCAGGTCTGCAGAGAGAGGTCTGTCGCGGCATCGGGTCTTGCAGACAGAGGTCCGCTGGGGGCATCAGGTCTCCAGACAAGGTTCGCTGGGGGAATCGGGTCTGCAGACAGAGGTCCGGTGGGGGCATCGGGTCTGCAGACAGAGGTCTGTGGGTCATCAGTTATGCAGACAGAGGTCTGTAGAGGCATCGGGTCTGCAGACAGAGATCTAAGGGGCATCGGGTCTGCCGAGAAAGGTCTGTGGGTCATCGGGTCTGCAGACAGAGGTACGGTGGGGGCATCGGGTCTGCACACAGATGTCTGTGGGGGCATCAGATCTGCAGACAGAGGTCTGGGTGCATCAGGTCTGCAAACAAAGGTCTGTGTTGGCATTGGGTCTGCAGACAAAGGTCTGTGGGGTCATCGGGTCTGCAGACAGAGGTCCGTGGGGGCTTCGGGTCCGCAGACTGAGGTCTGTAAGGGCATCGAGTATGGGAGTCAGAGGTCTGTGTGGGCATCTGGTCTGCAGACACAGTCTGCGAGGACATAGGATCTGCAGACAGAAGTCTGCGGTGGTATCAGGTCTGCATAAGAGGTCTGCGTGGGCATCGGATCTGCAGACAGAGGTCTGTGGGGGCATTGGGTCTGCTGACAGAGGTCCGCTGGGGGCATAGGGTGTGCAGACAGAGGTCTGTGGATTCTTCGGGTCTGCAGACAGACGACCGCTGTTGGCACCAGGTATGCAGACAGAGGTCTAGGCGGGCATCGTGTCTGTACACAGAGTTCTGCAGGGGCAACTGGTCTGCAGACAGAGTCTGCTAGGGCATTAGGTCTGCAGACAGAGTATTGCGGGCCAGCATCGGGTATGCAGACAGAGGTCACCTGGGGGGCTTTGGGTCTGCAGACAGAGGTCTGTGGGTGCATGGGGTCTGCAGACAGAGTTCTGGGGTGGCATCGGGTCTGCAGACAGAAGTCTGTGGGGGCATCGGGTCTGCAGACAGAGGTCCGCTGGGGCCATCCGGTCTGCAGACAGAGGTCTCAGGGGGCATCGAGTCTACGGACAGAGGTCAGTGGGGGATCGGGTCTGCAGACAGATTTCTGTGTGGGCATCGGGTCTGCAGACAGAGGTCACTGCGGGCATCGGGTCTGCAGACAGTGTTCAGTGGAGGCATTGGGTCTGAAGACAGAGGTCTGGGTGGGCATCGGGTCTGCAGAAAGAGGTCTGTGGGGGCATTGAGTATGGAGACAGTGGTCTGTCGGGGCATGGTCTGCAGACAGAGTCTGCGGGGGCATCCGGTCTACAGACAGAGGTCTCTGTGGGCATCGGTTCTGCAGACAGACAACCGCTGTAGGCATCGGGTCTGCAGACAGAGGTCTTTGGGTGCATCGGGTTTGGAGACAGAGGTCTGCGGGGGCATCTGGTCTACAGACAGAGTCTGCTAGGGCATCGTATCTGCAGACAGAGGTCTGCGGGGGGGGCATCGGGTATGCAGACAGGGTTCCGCTGGGGGCAGTGGGTCTGCAAACATCGGACTTTGGGGGCATCGGGTCTGCAGAGAGAGGTCCTCTGGGGGCATCTGGTCTACAGACAGAGGTCTTTGGTGGCATCGGGTCTGCAGGCAGACGACCACTGTTGGAATCAGGTCTGGAGACAGAGGTCTATGGGGGCATCGAGTCTGTAGACAGAGGTCTGCGGGGGCATCTGGTCTGCAGACAGAGTCTGCTAGGGCATCGAGTCTGCAGACAGAGGTCCGCAGGTGCCATCTGGTCTGCAGACAGAGGTCTCAGGGGGAATCGAGTCTGCAGACAGAAGTCAGTGGGGGCATCGGTTCTGCAGACAGAGGTCACTAAGGGCATCGGGTCTGCAGAGAGAGGTCTGTGGGGGCATCGAGTCTGCAGACAGAGGTCCACTTTCACCAAGGGGTCTGCAGACAGAGGTCTGCTTTGGGCTTCGAGTCTCCAGACAGAAGTCTATGGGGACATCGTGTCTGCAGACAGAGGTCTCTGAGGGCATTGTTACTGCATACAAAGGTCTGTGGGGGCGTCGGGCCTGAAGACTGAGGTCTGTGGGGGCATTGAGTATGGAGACAGTGGTCTGTCGGGGCATGGTCTGCAGACAGAGTCCTCGGGGGCATCCGGTCTACAGACAGAGGTCTCTGTGGGCATCGGTTCTGCAGACAGACAACCGCTGTAGGCATCGGGTCTGCAGACAGAGGTCTTTGGGTGCATCGGGTTTGAAGACAGAGGTCTGCGGGGGCATCTGGTCTACAGACAGAGTCTGCTAGGGCATCGTATCTGCAGACAGAGGTCTGCGGGGGGGACATCGTGTATGCAGACAGGGTTCCGCTGGGGGCAGTGGGTCTGCAAACATAGGACTTTGGGGGCATCGGGTCTGCAGAGAGAGGTCCTCTGGGGGCATCTGGTCTACAGACAGAGGTCTTTGGTGGCATCGGGTCTGCAGGCAGACGACCACTGTTGGAATCAGGTCTGGAGACAGAGGTCTATGGGGGCATCGAGTCTGTAGACAGAGGTCTGCGGGGGCATCTGGTCTGCAGACAGAGTCTGCTAGGGCATCGAGTCTGCAGACAGAGGTCCGCTGGGGCCATCCGGTCTGCAGACAGAGGTCTCAGGGGGCATCGAGTCTGCAGACAGAAGTCAGTGGGGGCATCGGTTCTGCAGACAGAGGTCACTACGGGCATTGGGTCTGCAGACAGAGGTCTGTGGAGGCATCGGGTCTGAAGACAGAGGTCTGTGGGGGCATCGGGTCTGCAGAAAGAAGTCTGCGGGCGCTTCAGGTCTCCAGCCAGAGGTCTCTGATGGATTTGACTCTGCAGACAGAGGTCTGTGGGAGCATCGGGTCTGCAGACAGAGGTCTGTGGGGGCATCGGGTCTGCAGACAGAGGTCTATGGGGGAATGGGTCTGCAGACAGAGGTCTTTGGGTACATCGGGTTTGGAGACAGAGGTCTATGGGCGCATCAGGTTTGGAGACAGAAGTCTGCGGGGACATCTGGTCAACAGACAGACTCTGCGGGGGCATCGGGTCTGCATATAGCGGTCAGTGGGGGCATCAGGTCTGCAGACAGAGGTCTGTGCAGTCATCGGATCTACACACAGAGGTTCGCTGGGGTCATAGGGTCTGCAGACAGAGGTCTCTGGGGGCATCCAGTCAAGAGACAGGGTCTGTGTGGCATCAGGTCCACGCAGAGAGGTTTGTGGCGTCAATAGTCTGCAGGTAGAGGTTGTGGGGGCATAAGTTCTCCAGATAGATGTTCGCTGGGGCCATCGGCTCTGCAAACAGAGTTCCGCTCTGAGCATCGGGTCTGCAAAACAGGTCTGCAGGGGGGGCTTCGGGTCTGCAGACAGAGGTCTCTGGGGGCATCCAGTCAAGAGACAGGGTCTCTGTGGCATCAGGTCCGCACAGAGAGGTCTGTGGCGTCAATAGTCTGCAGGTAGAGGTTGTGGAGGCATAAGTTCTCCAGATAGATGTTCTCTGGGGCCATCGGCTCTGCAAACAGAGTTCCGCTGTGAGCATCGGGTCTGCAAAACGAGGTCTGCAGGGGGGGCTTCGGGTCTGCAGACAGAGGTCTGTGGGGGCATCTTGTCTGCAGACTGAGGTCTGTGGGGGCATCGGGTCTCCAGACTGAGGACTGTGTGGGCATCGGGTCTACAGACAGAGGTCCAGTGGGGGCATCGGGTCTGCACACAGAGGTCCAGTGGGGGCATCCGGTGTACCAACAGAGGTCTGTGGAGGCATAGGGTCTGCAGACAGAGGTCCGCTGGGGGCATCGGGTCTGCAGACAGAGGTCTATGGGGGCATCGGGTCTGTAGACAGAGGTCTGCGGGGGAATCTGGTCTGCAGAGAGATTCTGCTAGGGCATTGAGTCTGCAGAAAGAGGTTCGCTGGGGGCATCCGATCTGCAGACAGAGGTCTGTTGGTGCATCGGGACTGCAGACAGAGGTCTGTGTGGGCATCGCGTCTGCAGACAGAGGTCTATGTGTGCATCATGTGTACAGACAGAGGTCTGTGGAGGCATCAGGTCTGCAGACAGAGGTCAGTGGGGGCATCGGGTCTGCACACAGAGGTCCAGTGTGGGCATCGGGTATGCAGAGAGAGGTCCGTGGGAGCATCGGTTCTACAGACAGAGGTCTATGGGGACATTGTGTCTGCAGACAGAGGTCTCTGAGGGCATTGTTTCTGCATACAAAGATCTTTGGGGGCGTCGGGCCTGAAGACTGAGGTCTGTGGTTGCATTGAGTATGGAGACAGTGGTGTCTCGGGGCAGGGTCTGCTGACAGAGTCTGCGGGGGGCATCTGGTCTACAGACAGAGGTCTGTGGGGGGCATCGGTTCTGCAGACAGACGACCGCTGTAGGCATCGGGTCTGCAGACAGAGGTCCTTGGGTGCATCGGGTTTGGAGACAGAGGTCTGCGGGGGCATCTGATCTACAGACAGAGTCTTCTAGGGCATCGTATCTGCAGACAGAGTTCTGTGGGGGGGCATCGGGTATGCAGACAGGGTTCCGCTGGGGGGCAGTGGGTCTGCAAACATAGGACTTTGGGGGCATCTGGTCTGCAGAGAGAGGTCCTCTGGGGGCATCTGGTCTACAGACAGAGGTCTTTGGTGGCATCGGGTCTGCAGGCAGAAGACCACTGTGGGAATCAGGTCTGGAGACAGAGGTCTATGGGGGCATCCGGTCTGCAGACAGAGGTCCGCTGTGAGCATCAGGTCTGCAGACAGAGATTTGTGGGGGCATCACGACTGCAGACAGAAGTATGTGTGTGATCGTGTCTACAGTCAGAGGTCTGGGCGGCATCGGGTCTGCAAACAGATGTCTGTGGGGGCATCGGGGCTACATGCAGCGGTGTGTGGGGGCATCAGGACTGCACACAGAATGTGTGGGCATCAGAACTACAGACAGGTCTGTGGAGGCATTGGGTCTGCAGACACAGGTCTCAGGGGGGCATCGTGTCTGCAGGCAGAGGTCTGTGGGGCATCCGGTGTGCAGACAGAGGTCTGTGGGGGCTTCGGGTCTGCAGACAGAGGTCTCTGAGGGCATCGTTTCTGCATACAAAGGTCTGTGGGGGCATCAGGCCGGCAGACTGAGGTCTGTGGGGGCATTGAGTTTGGAGACAGAGGTCTGTGGGGGCATGGTCTGCAGACAGATTCTGCGGGGGCATCCGGTCTACAGACAGAGGTCTGTGCGGGCATCGTGTCTGCAGACAGACGACCGCTGTAGGCATCGGGTCTGCAGACAGAGGTCTTTGGGTACATCGGGTTTGGAGACAGAGGTCTGCGGGGGCATCTGATCTACAGACAGAGTCTGCTAGGGCATCGGATCTGCAGACAGAGGTGTGCGGGGGGTTATCTGGTATGCAGACAGGGGTCCACTGGGGGCAGTGGGTCTGCAGACATACTTCTTTGGGGGCATCAGGTCTGCAGACAGAGGTCCTCTGGGGACATCTGGTCTGCAGACAGAGGTCTTTGGGTACATCGGGTTTGGAGACAGAGGTCTGCGTGGTCATCTGACCTACAGACAGAGTCTGCTAGGGCATCGGATCTGCAGACAGAGGTCTGCGGAAGACATCGGGTATGCAGACAGGGGTCCACTGGGGGCAGTGGGTCTGCAGACATACTTCTTTGGGGGCATCCGGTCTGCAGACAGAGGTCCTCTGCCGGCTTCTGGTCTGCAGACAGAGGCCTCTGTGGGCATTGGGTCTGCAGACAGAGGTTTGTGGACGCATCGGGTATGCAGACCGAGGTCCGCTGGAGGCTCAGTTCTACAGACAGAGGTCTTTGGTGGCATCGGGTCTGCAGACAGACGCCCACTGTTGGCATCATGTCTGCAGACAGAGGTCTATGGGGGCATTGGGTCTGTAGACAGAGGTCTGCGGGGGAATCTGGTCTGCAGACAGAGTCGGCTAGGGCATGGAGTCTGCAGAAAGAGGTCCGCTGGGGCATCCAGTCTGCAGACAGAGGTCTGTTGTTGCATCGGGACTACAGACAGAGGTCTGTGTTGGTATCGTGTCTGCAGACAGAGGTCTATGCGTGCATCGGGTGTACAGACAGAGGTCTATGGAGGCATCAGGTCAGCAGAGAGAGGTGAGTGGGGGCATCGGGTCTGCAGACAGAGGTCCGCTGGGGGCATCGGGTCTGCACACAGAGGTCCAGTGGGGGCATCGGGTATGCAGAGAGAGGTCCGTGGGAGCATCGGTTCTACAGACAGAGGTCTATGGGGGCATTGAGTCTGCAGACAGAGGTCTCTGGGGTCATAGGATTTGCAAACAGAGGTCCGCTGGGGGCATCGGGTTTGGAGACAGAGGTCTGTGGGGGCTTCGTGTCTGCAGACAGAGGTCTCTGTGGGCATCGTGTTTGCAGATAGAGGTCCGTGGGTGCATCTGGTCTGGAGACAGAAGTCTCTGGGGTCATCAGGTCTGCAGACAGAGGTCTGTGGGGTCATCGAGTCTGCAGACAGAGGAACACTTTGACCAAGGGCTCTGCAGACAGAGGTCCGCTTTGGGTTTCTGGTCTGCAGACAGAGGTCTATGGGGACATCGTGTCTGCAGACAGAGGTCTCTGAGGGCATTGTTTCTGCATACAAAGGTCTGTGGGGGCATTGGGCCTGAAGACTGTGGTCTATGGGGCATTGAGTATGGAGATAGTGGTCTGTCGGTGCATGGTCTGCAGACAGAGTCTGCGGGGGCATCCGGTCTACAGACAGAGGTCTGTGGGGGCATCGGTTCTGCAGACAGACGACCGCTGTAGGCATCGGGTCTGCAGAGGTCTTTGGGTGTATCGTGTTTGGAGACAGAGGTTTGCGGGGGCATCTGGTCTACAGACAGAGTCTGCTAGGGCATCATATCTGCAGACAGAGGTCTGCGGGGGGGGGGCATCGGGTATGCAGACAGGGTTCCGCTGGGGGCATTGGGTCTGCAAACATAGGACTTTGGGGGCATCGGGTCTGCAGACAGACGCCCACTGTTGGCATCAGGTCTGCAGACAGAGGTCTATGGGGGCATCGGGTCTGTAGACAGAGGTCTGCGGGGGAATCTGGTCTGCAGACAGAGTCGGCTAGGGCATGGAGTCTGCAGAAAGAGGTCCGCTGGGGGCATCCAGTCTGCAGACAGAGGTCTGTTGTTGCATCGGGACTTCAGACAGAGGTCTGTGTGTGTATCGTGTCTGCAGACAGAGGTCTATGCGTGCATCGGGTGTACAGACAGAGGTCTATGGAGGCATCAGGTCAGCAGAGAGAGGTGAGTGGGGGGCATCGGGTCTGCAGACAGAGGTCCAGTGGGGGGCATCGGGTATGAAGAGAGAGGTCCATGGGTGCATCGGTTCTACAGACAGAGGTCTATGGGGGCATTGGGTCTGCAGACAGAGGTCTCTGGGGTCATCGGATTTGCAAACAGAGGTCCGCTGGGGGCATTGGGTTTGGAGACAGAGGTCTGTGAGGGCTGCGTGTCTGCAGACAGAGGTCTCTGTGGGCATCGTGTTTGCAGATAGAGGTCCGTGGGTGCATCTGGTCTGGAGACAGAAGTCTCTGGGTGCATCAGGTCTGCAGACAGAGGTCTGTGGGGTCATCGAGTCTGCAGACAGAGGAACACTTTGACCAAGGGCTCTGCAGACAGAAGTCCGCTTTGGGTTTCTGGTCTGCAGACAGAGGTCTATGGGGACATCGTGTCTGCAGACAGAGGTCTTTGAGGGCCTTGTTTCTGCATACAAAGGTCTGTGGGGGCATTGGGCCTGAAGACTGTGGTCTGTGGGGCATTGAGTATGGAGACAGTGGTCTGTCGGTGCATGGTCTGCAGACAGAGTCTGCGGGGGCATCCGGTCTACAGACAGAGGTCTATGGGGGCATCGGTTCTGCAGACAGACGACCGCTGTAGGCATCGGGTCTGCAGAGGTTTTTGGGTGTATTGCGTTTGGAGACAGAGGTCTGCGGGGGCATCTGGTCTACAGACAGAGTCTGCTAGGGCATCGTATCTGCAGACAGAGGTCCTCTGGGGACATCTGGTCTGCAGACAGAGGCCTCTGGGGGCTTTGGGTCTGCAGACAGAGGTCAGTGGAGGCATCAGGTCTGCAGACGGAGGTCCGCTGGAGGCATCAGTTCTAAAGACAGAGGTCTTTGGTGGCATCGGGTCTGCAGACAGACGACCACTGTTGGTATCAAGTCTGCAGACAGAGGTCTATGGGGGCATCTGTTCTGCAGACAGAGTCTGCTAAGGCATCGAGTCTGCGGACAGATGTCCGCTGGGGGCATCCGGTCTGCAGACAGAGGTCTGTTGGGACATCGGGTCTGCAGACAGAGGTCAGTGGTGGCATCGGTTCTGCTGACAGATTTCTGTGTGGGCATCGGGTCTGCAGACAGACGACCACTGTTGGTATCAGGTCTGCAGACAAAGGTCTATGGGGGCATCTGTTCTGCAGACAGAGTCTGCTAAGGCATCAAGTCTGCAGACAGATGTCCGCTGGGGGCATCCAGTCTGCAGACAGCGGTCTGTGGGGGAATCGGGTCTGCAGACAGAGGTCAGTGGGGGGCATCGGGTCTGCAGACAGAGATCTGTGGGGGCATCGGGACTGCAGACAGAGGTCTGTGGGTGCATCGGGTCTGCAGAGAGAGGTCTGTGGGGCATCGGGTCTGCAGACAGAGGTTTGTGGGACATCGGGTCTGCAGACGGACGTCTGCTGGTGTCATCGGGTTTGCAGACAGAGGTCTGTGGGGGCATCGGGACTGCAGACAGAGGTCTGGGATGGCATCCGGTCTGCAGACAGACGTCTGTGGGGGGCATCGGGTCTGCAGAAAGAGGTCTGTGTGGGCATTGGGTCTGCAGACAGACGACCTCTTTTGGCATCAGGTCTGCAGACAGAGGTCTGTGTGGGCATCGGGTCTGCAGACAGAGGTCTATGGGTGCATCAAGTTTGGAGACAGAGGTCTGCGGGGAATTCTGGTTCACAAACAGAATCTGTGGGGGCATCGGGTCTGCATACAGCGGTCAGTGGCAGCATCAGGTCTGCAGACAGACCTCTGTGGGGACATCGGGTCCGCAGACTGAGGTCTGTGGGGGCATCGTGTATGGAGGCAGTGGTCTGCGTGGGCATCTGGTCTGCAGACAGAGTCTGCCAGGGCATCGGGTCTGAGATAGGGGTCTGTGCAGACATTCCATCTGCAGACAGAGGTCTGTAGGGGCATCCGGTCTGCAGACAGAGGTCTGTGGTAGCATCGTGTCTGCAGACGGAGGTCCGTTGGAGGCATCGGGACTGCCGACAGACGTCTGTGGTGGCATTGGGTCTGCAGACAGGGGTTTGTGGGGGGCATCGGGTCTGCAGACAGAGGTCTGTGGGGGGCATCGCGTCTGCAGACAGAGGTAAGCTGGGGGCATCGGGTCTCCATCAAAGGTCTGTGGGGGCATCGGGTCTGCAGATAGTGGTGTCTTGGGGGCATCTGCTCTGCAGACAGAGGTCTGTAGGGGCATCAGGTCTGCAGACAGAGGTCTGTGTGGGCATCGGGTCTGCAGACAGAGGTGTGTGGGGGCATCGGATCTGCTGACAGATGTCTGTGGGGTCATCAGCCTGCAGACAGAGGGCCTGTTGGGGCATCGGGTCTGCAAACAGAGGTCTGTGGGGGGCATCCGGTCTGCAGACTGACGACCTCTGTTGGCAACAGGTCTGCACACAGAGGTCTATGGGGGCATCGGGTCTCAAGACAGAGGACACTGGGGGCATCGGGTCTGTAGACAGAGGTCCGGTGGGGGCATCGGGTCTGCAGACAGAGGTCTATGGGTGCATCAAGTTTGGAGACAGAGGTCTGCGGGGACTTCTGGTTCACAAACAGAATCTGTGGGGGCATCGGGTCTGCATACAGCGGTCAGTGGCAGCATCAGGTCTGCAGACAGACCTCTGTGGGGACATCGGGTCCGCAGACTGAGGTCTGTGGGGGCATCGTGTATGGAGGCAGTGGTCTGCGTGGGCATCTGGTCTGCAGACAGAGTCTGCCAGGGCATCGGTTCTGAGATAGGGGTCTGTGCAGACAATCCATCTGCAGACAGAGGTCTGTAGGGGCCTCCAGTCTGCAGACAGAGGTCTGTGGTGGCATCGTGTCTGCAGACGGAGGTCCGTTGGAGGCATCGGGACTGCCGACAGACGTCTGTGGTGGCATTGGGTCTGCAGACAGGGGTTTGTGGGGGGCATCGGGTCTGCAGACAGAGGTCTGTGGGGGCATCGCGTCTGCAGACAGAGGTAAGCTGGGGGCATCGGGTCTCCATCAAATGTCTGTGGGGGCATCGGGTCTGCAGATAGTGGTGTCTTGGGGGCATCTGCTCTGCAGACAGAGGTCTGTAGGGGCATCAGGTCTGCTGACAGATGTCTGTGGGGTCATCAGCCTGCAGACAGAGGGCCTGTTGGGGCATCGGGTCTGCAAACAGAGATCTGTGGGGGCATCCGGTCTGCAGACTGACGACCTCTGTTGGCAACAGGTCTGCACACAGAGGTCTATGGGGGGCATCGGGTCTCAAGACAGAGGACACTGGGGGCATCGGGTCTGTATACAGAGGTCCGGTGGGGGCATTGGTTCTGCAGACAGAGATCTGTGTGTGCATCCGGTCTGCAGACAGAGTTCTGTGGGGTCAGCAGACGGATGACCGCTGAGGGCATGAGGTCTGCAGACAGAGGTCTGTATGGGCATCGAGACTGCAGACAGAGGTATGTGGAGGCATCAAGTCTGCAGACTGAGGTCTATGAGGGCATTGGGTATGGAGACAGAGTTCAGCGGGGGCATGGTCTGAAGACATAGTTTGCGAGGGCATCGGGTCTGCAGACAGAGGTCTGTAGGGGCATCGGGTCTGCAGACAGAGGTCTGGGCATCATCGGGTTTGCAGACAGAGGACTGCGGGGGCATCGGCTTTGCAGACAGAAGTCTGTGCACGCATCGGGTATGCAGACAGAGGGCCTGTTGGGGCATCGGGAATGCAGACGGAGGTCCGCTGGGGGCATCGGGTCTACAGACAGAGGTCTGTGGGGGCATCGGGTCTGCAGACGGAAGTCCGCTGGGGGCAACGGGTCTGCAGACAGAGGTCTGTGGTGGCATGGATTCTGCAGACAGTGGTCTGTGGTGGCTTTGGGTCTGCAGACAGAGGTCTTTCGGGGCATCGGGTCTGCAGATAGGGGTCTGTGCTGGCATTCCGTCTGCATACAGAGGTCTGTGGGGGCATCCGGTCAACACACAGTGTATGTGGGGCATCAGGTCTGCAGAGAGAGGTCTGTGGTGGCATCGGGTATGCAGACAAAGGTCTGGGGAGGAATCGGATCTGCAGACAGAGGTCTGTGTGCGGATCGGGTCTGCTGACTGAGGTCTGTGGGGGGCATCGGGTCTCCAGACTGAGGACTGTGTTGGCATCGTTTCAACAGACAGAGGTCAAGTGGTGTCATCGGGTCTACAGACAGAGGTCTGTGGGGGCATCGGGTCTGCTGACTGAGGTCTGTGGGGGCATTGGGTCTCCAGACTGAGGACTGTGTTGGCATCGTGTCAACAGACAGAGGTCAAGTGGGGTCATCGGGTCTACAGACAGAGGTCCAGTGGGGGTATCGGGTTTGCAGACCGAGGTCTGTGGGGGCATCGGGTACAAAGACAGTGGTCTGCATTAGCATCTGCTATGCAGACAGTGTCTGCGAGGACATAGGCTCTGCAGACATAGGTCTGCAGGGGCATCAGTTCTGCATACAGAGGTCTGCGGGGGCCGCAGGTCTGCAGACAGAGGTCTGAGGGCCCATCGGGTCTCCAGACAGAGGTCTGGGGAGGAATCGGGTCTGCAGACCGAGGTCCGCTGTGGGCATCGGGTCTGCAGACAAAGGACCGCTGGGGGCATCGGGTCTGCAGACAGACCTTCTGTGGGGGCATCGGGTCTGCAGACAGAGGTATGTGGGGACATCAAGTCTGCAGACCGAGGTCTTTGGGGGCATTGGGTATGGAGACAGAGGTCTGCGGGGGCATGGTCTGCAGACAGAGTCTGCGAGGGCATCGGTTCTGCAGACAGAGGTCTGTGCAGGCATCGGGTCTGCAGACAGACGACTGCTGTCGGCCTTAGGTCTGCAGACAGAGGTCTATGGGGGCATCGGGTTTGGAGACAGAGGTCTGCGGGGGCATCTGGTCTGCAGACAGAGTCTGTGGGGGCATCATTCTGACGAGAGAAGTCTTTGGGTCATCGGGTCTGCAGACAGATGTCAGCTGAAGGCATCGGGTCTGCAGACTAAGGGTCTGTGGGGGCATCGGGTCTGTAGACAGAGGTCTGTGGGGGCATCGTGTCTGTAGACAGAGGTCTCTGGGTTCATCAGGTCTGCAGACAGAGGTCTGTTGAGGCATCAGGTCTGCAGAAAGAGGTCCGCTGGGGGCATCGGGTCTGCAGACAGAGGTCCGCTGGGGGAATCGGGTCTGCAGACAGAGGTCCGGTAGGGGCATAGGGTCTGCAGACAGAGGTCTGCGGGTCATCAGGTCTGCAGACAGAGGTCTGTGCAGGCATTGGTTCTGCAGACAGAGATCTAAGGGGCATCGGGTCTGCAGAGAAAGGTCTGTAGGTCATCGGGTCTGCAGACTGAGGTACGCTGGGGGGCATCGGGTCTGCACACAGACGTCTGTGGGGGCATCGGATCTGCAGACAGAGGTCTGGGCGGCATCGGGTCTGCAAACAAAGGTCTGTGGGGGCCTTGGGTCTGCAGACAAAGGTCTGCGGGGGTATCGGGTCTGCATACAGAGGTACGCTGGGGGCATCGGGTCTGCACACAGACATCTGTGGGGGCATCAGGTCTGCAGACAGAGGTTTGGGCGGCATCGGGTCTGCAAACAAAGGTCTGTGGGAACATTGGGTCTGCAGACAAAGGTCTGTGGGGGCATTGGTACTGCAGACAGATCTCTGTGGGGACATCAGGTCCACAGACTGAGGTCTGTAAGGGCATCGAGTATGGGAGTCAGAGGTCTGTGTGGGCATATGGTCTGCAGACACAGTCTGCGAGGACATAGGCTCTGCAGACAGAAGTCTGCGGGGGTATCGGGTCTGCATACAGAGGTCTGCGTGGGCATCGGATCTGCAGACAGAGGTCTGTTGGTGCATCGGGTCTGCAGAAAGACAACCGCACTTGGCAACAGGTCTGCACACAGAGGTCTATGGGGGCATCGGTTCTCAAGACAGAGGACTCTGGGGGCATCGGTTCTCAAGACAGAGGACTCTGGGGGCATCGGGTCTGTAGACAGAAGTCCGATGAGGGCATCGGGTCTGCAGACAGAGGTCTGTGGGTGCATCCGGTCTGCAGACAGAGGTCTGTGGGGTCTGCAGACGGATGTCCACTGAGGGCATGAGTTCTGCAGACAGAGATCTGTGGGGGCATCGAGACTGCAGACAGAGGTATGTGGGGGTATCAGGTCAGCAGACTGAGGTCTATGGGGGCATTGGGTATGGAGACAGAGGTCTGCGGGGGCATGGTCTGCAGACAGAGTTTGCGGGGGCATCGGGTCTGCAGACAGAGGTCTGTAGGGGCATCGTGTCTGCAGACAGAGGTCTGGGCGGCATTTGGTCTGGAGACAGAGTTCTGTGGGGGCATCGGATCTGCAGACTGAGGTCTGTGGGGGCATCGGTTCTCCAGACTGAGGACTGTGTGGGCATCGGGTCTACAAGCAGAGGTCCAGTGGGGGCATCGTGTCTGCAGACAGAGGTCCAGTGGGGGCATCGGGTCCGCAGACTGAGGTCTGTGGGGGTATCGGGTACGGAGACAGAGGTCTGCGTTGGCATCTGGTCTGCACACAGAGTCTGCGAGGACATAGGGTCTGGAGACAGATGTCTTCGGGGGCATCGATTCTGCATACAGAGTTCTGCGGGGGCAGCGGGTCTGCAGACAGAGGTCTGTGGGGGCATCGGGTCTGCAGACCAATGACCATTGTCGGCATCAGGTCTGCACACAGAGGTCTATGGGGGCATCCGTTCTGTAGACAGAGGTCTGCGAGGGCATCGGGTCTGCAGACAGACGTCTGTGGGGGCATCCGGTCTGCAGACAGAGGTTCGCTGTGGGCATCAGGTCTGCAGACAGAGGTTTGTGGGGGCATCAGGACTGCAGACAGAGGTATGTGGGGGGCATCGGATCTCCAGTAAGAGGTCTGGGCGGCATCGGGTCTGCAAACAAAGGTCTGTGGGGGCATCGGGTCTGCAGAAAGAGGTCTTTGTGTGCATCGGTACTGCAGACAGAGCTCTGTGGGGATATCGGGTCCGCAGACTGATGTCTGTGGGGGCATTGAGTATGAAGACAGAGGTCTGCGTGGGCATCTGGTCTGCAGACAGATGACCACTGTCGACATCGGGTCTGCAGACAGAGGTCTATGTGTGCATTACGTTTGGAGACATCGGTCTGCGGGGACATCTGGTCGAGAGACAGAGTCTGCGGGGGGCATTGGGTCTGCATACAGCGGTCATTGGGGGCATCAGGTCTGCAGACAGAGTCTGCGCAGGCATCGGGTCTGCAGACAGAGGTTGGCTGAGGGCAGTGGGTCTGCAGACAGAGGTCTTTCGGGGCATCGGGTCTGCAGATAGGGGTCTCTGCTGGCATTGGGTCTGCAGACAGAGGACTGTGGTGGCATCCGTTCAACAGACAGGGTCTGTGGGGCATCAGGTCTGCAGAGAGAGGTCTGTGGGGACATCAGTCTGCCAAGAGATGTCTGTGGGCCATCGGTTCTGCAGACAGATTTCCAGTGGGGGCATCGGGTCTGCCGACAGAGATCAAAGGGTCATCGGGTCTGCAAACAATGGTCTGTGGGGGCATCGGGTCTGCAGACAGAGGTCTGTGTGGGCATCGGGTCTGCAGACAGAGGTGTGTGGGGGAATCGGGTCTGCTGACAGATTCTGCAGGAGCATCGGGTCTACAGATAGAGGGCCTGTTGGGGCATCGGGTCTGCAGACAGAGGGCTGTGCGGGCATCGAGTATGCAGACAGAGGGCCTGTTGGGGCATTGGGTCTGCAGACGAAGGTCCTCTGGTGGCATCGGGTCTGCAGACAGAGGTCTGTGGGGGCATCGGGTCTGCAGACGGAGGTCCGCTGGGGTCATCGGGACTGCAGACTGAGGTGTGTGGGGACATTGAGTATGGAGACAGAGGTCTGCGGAGGTATGGTCTGCAGACAGCGTCTGCGGGGGCATCTGGTCTGCAGTCATAGGTCTGTGGGGGGCATCGGGCCTTAAGCGCAAGGTCTGTGGGTCATCGGGTCTGCAGACAGAGATACGCTGGGGGCGTCGGGTCTGCACACAGAGGTCTGTGGGGGCATCAGGTCTGCAGACAGAGGGCTGGGCGGCATCGGGTCTGCAAACAAAGTTCTCTGGGGGCATTGGGTCTGCAGACAGAGGTCTGTGGGGGCATCAGGTCTGCAGACAGAGGGCTGGGCGGCATCGGGTCTGCAAACAAAGTTCTCTGGGGGCATCGGGTCTGCAGACAGAGGTCTGTAGGGGCATCAGGTCTGCAGACAGAGGTCTGTGTGGGCATCGGGTCTGCAGACAGAGGTGTGTGGGGGAATCGGGTCTGCCGACAGATTCTGCAGGAGCATCGGGTCTGCAGACAGAGGGCCTGTTGGGGCATCGGGTCTGCAGACAGAGGTGTGTGGGGGAATCGGGTCTGCTGACAGATTCTGCAGGAGCATCGGGTCTGCAGACATAGGTCTGTGGAGGCATCGGGTCTGTAGATGGAGGTCCGCTGGGGTCATCGGGACTGCAGACTGAGGTGTGTGGGGACATTGAGTATGGAGACAGAGGTCTGACCCGGGGGCATCCAGTCTGCAGTCATAGGTCTGTGGGGGCATCGGGCCTGAAGCGAAAGGTCTGTGGGTCATCGGTTCTGCAGACAGAGATATGCTGGGGGCGTCGGGTCTGCACACAGAGGTCTGTGGGGGCATCAGGTCTGCAGACAGAGGGCTGGGCGGCATCGGGTCTGCAAACAAAGTTCTCTGGGGGCATTGGGTCTGCAGACAGAGGTCTGTGGGGGCATCGAGTATGGGTGTCAGAGTTCTGTGTGGGCATCTGGTCTGCAGACACAGTCTGCGAGGTCATAGGGTCTGCAGACAGAAGTCTGCGGGGGTATCGGGTCGGCATACAGAGGTCTGCATGGGCATCGGATCTGCAGACAGAGGTCTTTGGGCGCATCGGGTCTACAGACTGACGACTTCTGTTGGCAACAGGTCTGCACACAGAGGTCTATGGGGGCATCGGGTCTCAAGACAGAGGACACTGGGGACATCGGGTCTCAAGACAGAGGACTCTGGGGACATCGGGTCTGTAGACAGAAGTCCGGTGGGGGCATCGGGTCTGTAGACAGAGGTCTGTGGGGGCATCGAGACTGCAGACAGGTATGTGGAGGCATCAGGTCTGCAGACTGAGGTCTATGAGGGCATTGGGTATGGAGACAGAGGTCAGCGGGGGGCATGGTCTGAAGACAGAGTTTGCAAGGGCATCAGGTCTGCAGACAGACGTCTGTAGGGGCATCGGGTCTGCAGACAGAGGTCTGTAGGGGCATCGGGTCTGGAGACAGAGGTCTGGGCGGCATCGGGTCTGCAGACAGAGGACTGCGGGGGCATCAGGTCTGCAGACAGTGGTCTCAGGGTGCATCGGGTCTGCAGACTGACGACCGCTGTCGGCATCAGGTCTGCTCACAAAGGTCTATAGGGGCATCTGGTCTGTAGACAGAGGTCTGCGGGGGCATCTGGTCTGCAGACAGAGTCTGCGAGGGCATCGTGCCTTCAGACAGAGGTCTGCAGGTGGCATCGGGACTGCAGACAGAGGTCTCTGGGGTCAACTGGTCTGCAGACTGAGGATTGTCGTGGCATCGGTTCTGGAGACAGAGGTCTGTGGAGGCATCGGGTCTGCAGACAGGGGAGTGTGAGGGCATCGCGTCTGCAGACAGAGGTAAGTTGGGGGCATCGGGTCTCCATCAAAGGTCTGAGGGACATCGGGTCTGCAGATAGTGGTGTCCTGGGGGCATCTGGTCTGCAGACAGAGGTCTGTAGGGGCATCATGTCTGCAGACAGAGGTCTGTTTGGGCATCGGGTCTGCAGACAGAGGTGTGTGGGGGTATCGGGTCGGCTGACAGAGGTCTGAGGGGTCATCGGCCTGCAGACAGAGGGCCTGTTGTGGCATCGGGTCTGCAAGGAGTGGTCTGTGCGGGCATCGGGTATGCAGACACAGGGCCTGTTGTGGCATCGGGTCTGCAGACGGAGGTCTGCTGGGGGCATCGTGTCTGCAGACCGAGGTCTATGGGTGCATCATGTTTGGAGACAGATGTCTGCGGGAACATCTGGTCGACATACAGACTCTGCGGGGGCATCGGGTCTGCATACAGCTTTCAGTGGGGGCATCAGGTCTGCAGACAGAGGTCTGTGCATTCATCGGATCTGCACACAGACGTTCGCTGGGGGCATCATGTCTGCATACAGAGGTCTGTTGGGGCATCGGGGATGCAGATAGTGGTGTCCTGGTGGCATCGGGTCTGCAGACAAAGTTCCGATGGGGGCATCGGTTCTCTATACAGAAGTCCGGTGGGGGCATCGGGTCTGCAGACAGAGGTCTCTAGGGGCATCTGGTCTGCTTAGAGAGGTCTGTGAAGGAATTGGGTCTGCAGACAGATGTCTGTAGGGGCATCCGGTATGCAGACAGAGGTCTGTGGGGTCTTCGGGTCTGCACACGGATGTCTGCTGAGGGCATGAGGTCTGCAGACAGAGGTCTGTGGGGGCATCGAGACTGCAGACAGAGGTATGTGCGGGCATCAGGTCTGCAGACTGAGGTCTATGGGGGCATTGGGTATGGATACAGAGTTCTGCGGAGCATGGTCTGCAGACAGAGTCTGCGGGGGCATCGGGTCTGCAGACAGAGGTCTGGGCGGCATCGGGTCTGCAGACAGAGTACTGTGGGGACATCGGGTATGGAGAGAGAGGTCTGCGTGGGCATCTGTTCTGCAGACAGAGTCTGCGAGGACATAGGGTCTGCAGACAGAGGTCTGCGGGGGCATCGGGTCTGCAGACAGAAGACTGCAGGGGCATCGGGTCTGCAGACAGAGGTCTCTGGGGGTATCGGGTCTCAAAACAGAGGACTCTGGGGGCATCGCGTCTGCAGACAGAGGTCTGTGGTGGCATCGAGTCTGCATACAGAGGTATGTGGGTGCATCCATTATGCAGACAGAGGTCTGGGATGGCATCGGGTCTGCAGACAGAGATTCGCTGGGAGCATCGGGTCTGCACACAGAGGTCCGCTGGGGGCATCGGGTCTGTAGACAGAAGTCCGGTTGGGGCATCGTGTCTGCAGACAGAGGTCTCTGGGTGCATCCGGTCTGCAGACAGAGGTCTTTGTGGGCATCAGTACTGCAGACAGAGCTCTGTGTGGACATCGGGTCCGCAGACTAAGGTCTTTGGCGGCATTGAGTATGGAGACAGAGGTCTGCGTGGGCATCTGGTCTGCAGACAGACGACCACTGTCGGCATCCGGTCTGCAGACAGAGGTCTACGGGTGCATTAGGTTTGGAGACATAGGTCTGCGGAGAAATCTGTTCAACAGACAGAGTCTGCGGGGGGCATTGGGTCTGCATACAGCAGTCATTGGGGGCATCAGATCTGCAGACAGAGTCTGCGCAGGCATCAGGTCTGAAGACAGAGGTCTGCTGGGGGCAGTGGGTCTGCCGACAGAGGTTTTTCTGGGCATCGGGTCTGCAGATATGTGTCTGTGCTGTCATTGTTTCTGCAGACAGAGGTCTGTGGGGGCATCCGTTCAACAGACAGTGTCTGTGGGGCATCAGGTCTGCAGAGAGAGGTCTGTGGGGGCATCAGTCTGCCAAGAGATGTCTGTGGGTCATCGGGTCTGCAGACAGATGTTCGGTGGGGGCATCGGGTCTGCCGACAGAGGTCTGTGGGGGCATCGGTTCTGCTGACGGAGGTCCACTGGGGTCATCGCGTCTGCAGACGGAGGTCTGTGGGGACATTGAGTATGGAGACAGAGGTTTGCGGGGATATGGTCTACAGACAGATTCTGCGGGGGCATCCGGTCTGCAGACAGACGACCACTGTTGTCATCGGGTCTGCAGACAGAGGTCTATGGGTGCATAAGGTTTGGAGACAGAGGTCTGCGGGGACATCTGGTCAACAGACAGAGTCTGCGGGGGCATCAGGTCTGCATACAGTGGTCAGTGGGGGCAACATCTGCAGACAGGGGAGTATGAGGGCATCAAATCTGCAGACAGAGGTAAGCTGGGGGCTTCTGGTCTGCAGACAGAGGTCTGTAGGGGCATCAGGTCTGCAGACAGAGGTCTTTGTGGGCATCGGTACTGCAGACAGATCTCTGTGGGGACATCGGGTCCGCAGACTGAGGTCTGTGGGGGCATTGAGTATGAAGACAGAGGTCTGCGTGGGCATCTGGTCTGCAGACAGACGACCACTGTCGGCATCCGGTCTGCAGACAGAGGTCTATGGGTGCATTAGGTTTGGAGACATAGGTCTGCGGGGACATCTGGTCAACAGACAGAGTCTGTGGGGGCATCGGGTCTGCATACAGTGGTCAGTGGGGAAATCAGGTCTGCAGACATAGGTCTGTGGTGGCATGGATTATGCAGACAGTGGTCTTTTGTGGCTTCGGGTCTGCAGACAGAGGTTTGTTTGGGCATCAGGACTGCATACAGCGGTCAGTGGGGGCATCATCTGCAGACAGCGGAGTGTGAGGGCATCGCATCTACAGACAGAGGTATGTGGGGGCATCGGGTCTGCAGACAGAGGTCTGGGTGGCATCGGATCTGCAAACAAAGGTCTCTGGGGGCATCGGGTCTGCAGACAGAGATCTTTGTGGGCATCGGTACTGCAAACAGAGCTCTGTGGGGACATCGGGTCAGCAGACTGAGGTCTGTGGGGGCATTGAGTATGGAGACAGGGGTCTGCGTGGGCATCTGGTCTGCAGACAGACGACCACTGTCGACATCGGGTCTGCAGACAGAGGTCTATGGGTGCATTAGGTTTGGAGACATAGGTCTGCTGGGACATCTGGTCGAGAGACAGAGTCTGCGGGAGCATTGGGTCTGCATACAGCGGTCATTGGGGGCATCAGGTCTGCAGACAGAGTCTGCGCAGACATCGGGTCTGTAGACAGCGGTCTGCTGGGGGCAGTGGGTCTGCCGACAGAGGTCTTTCGGGGCATCTGGTCTGCAGATAGGTGTCTGTGCTGTCATTGTTTCTGCAGACAGAGGTCTGTGGGGGCATCCGTTCAACAGACAGTGTCTGTGGGGCATCAGGTCTGCAGAGAGAGGTCTGTGGGGGGCATCAGTCTGCCAAGAGATGTCTGTGGGTCATCGGGTCTGCAGACAGATGTTCGGTGGTGGCATCGGGTCTGCCAACAGAGATCAGAAGGGCATCGGGTATGCAAACAATGGTCTGTGGGGGGTATCGGGTCAGCAGACAGAGGTCTGTGGGGGCATCGTGTCTGCAGACAGAGGTCTCTGGGTTCATCGGGTCTGCAGACAGAGGTCTGTAGATTCATCGGTTCTGCAGACAGAGGTCTCTGGGGGTATCGGGTCTCAAGACAGAGGTCTCTGGGGGCATCGGGTCTCAAGACAGAGGACTCTGGGTTCATCGGGTCTGCAAACAGAGGTCTGTAGAGGCATCTGTTCTACAGACAGAGGTCTCTGGGCGTATCGGGTCTCAAGATAGAGGTCTCTAGGGGCATCGGGTCTCAGAACAGAGGACTCTGGGGGCATCCGGTCTGCAGACAGAGGTCTGTGGTGGCATCGAGTCTGCATACAGAGGTCTGTGGGGGGCATCCGGTCTGTAGACAGAGGTTTGTGGTGGCATCGAGTCTGCAGACTGAGGTCTGTGGGGACATTGAGTATGGAGACAGAGGTTTGCAGGGGTATGGTCTACAGATTCTGCGGGGGCATCCAGTCTGCAGACAGATGACCACTGTTGGCATCGGGTCTGCAGACAGTGGTCTATGGGTGCATCAGGTTTGGAGACAGAGGTCTGCGGGGACATCTGGTCAACAGACAGAGTCTGCGGGGACATCAGGTCTGCATACAGCTGTCAGTGGGGGCATCAGGTCTGCAGACAGGGGAGTGTGTGGGCATTGCATCTGCAGACAGAGGTAAGCTGGGGGCATCGGGTCTGCAGAAAAAGGTCTGTCGGGGCATCGGGTCTGTAGACAGAAGTCCGGTGGGGGCATTGGGTCTGCAGAAAGAGGTCTGTAGGTGTAACCGGTCTGCAGACAGAGGTCTGTGTGGGCATCGGGTCTGCAGAAGGAGGTCTGCTGGGGGCATCTGGTCTGCAAACAGAGGTCTGTGGGTTCATCTGGTTGCAGAAAGAGGTTTGTGTTGGCATCGGGTGTGTAGACAGAGGTCTATGGTGGCATCGTGTCTGCAGACGGAGGTCTGTAGAGTCATTGGTTCTGCAGACAGAGGTCTCTGGGGGTATCGGGTCTCAAGACAGAGGTCTCTGGGAGCATCGGGTCTCAAGACAGAGGACTCTGGGTTCATCGGTTCTGCAAAGAGAGGTCTGTAGACGCATCTGTTCTACAGACAGAGGTCTCTGGGGGTATCGGGTCTCAAGATAGAGGTCTCTAGGGGCATTGGGTCTCAGAAAAGAGGACTCTGGGGGCATCCGGTCTGCAGACAGAGGTTTGTGGTGGCATCGAGTCTGCATACAGAGGTCTGTGGGGGCATCCGGTCTGTAGACAGAGGTCGGCGGGGGCATCGGGTCTGCAGACGGAGGTCCACTGGGGTCATCGCGTCTGCAGACTGAGGTCTGTGGGGACATTGAGTATGGAGACAGAGGTTTGCGGGGGTATGGTCTACAAACAGATTCTGCGGGGACATCTAGTTTGCAGACAGATGACCATTGTTGGCATCGGGTCTGCAGACAGAGGTCTATGGGTGCATCAGGTTTGGAGACAGAGGTCTGCGGGGGCATCGGGTCTGCAGAAGGAGGTCTGCTGGGGGCATCGGGTCTGAAGACAGAGGTCCATGGAGGCATCAGTTCTGTAGACAGAGGTCTGTGGGGGCATCAGTTCTGCAGACAGAGGTCTGTGTGGGCATCGGATCTGCCGACAGAGGTCTGAGGGGTCATCGGGTCTGCAGACAGAGTTCTCTGGGAGTATCAGGTCTCAAGATAGAGGTCTCCGGGAGCATCGGGTCTCAAGACAGAGGACTTTGGTGGTATCGGGTCTGCAGACAGAGGTCTGTGGTGGCATCGAGTCTGCATACAGTGGTCTTTGGGGGCATCCAGTCTGCAGACAGAGGTCTGGGATGGCATCGGGTCTGCAGACAGAGGTCTATGGGTGCATCAGGTTTGGAGACAGAGGTCTGCGGGGACATCTGCTCAACAGACAGAGTCTGCGGGGGCATCAGGTCTGCATACAGCGGTCAGTGGGGGCATCTGGTCTGCAGACAGGGGAGTGTGAGGGCATCGCATTTGCAGACAAAGGTAAGCTGGGGGCATCGGGTCTGCAGATAAAGGTCTGTGGGGGCATCGGGTAAGCAGATAGTTGTGTCCTGGGGGCGTCTGTTCTGCAGACAGAGGTCTGTAGGGGCATAGGTCTTCATACAGCGGTCTCTGGGGTCATCAGGTCTGCAGAGTGAGGTTTGTCATGGCATTCGTTCTGGAGACAGAGGTCTGTGGAGACATCGGGTCTGCAGACAGAGGTCAGCTGGGGGAATCGGGTCTGCAGACAGAGGTATGTGTGGTCATCAGGTCTGCAGACGGAGGTCTCTGGGGGAATTGGGTATGGAAACAAAGGTCTGCGGGGGCATGGTCTGCAGACAGAGTCTGCGGAGGCATCGGGTCTGCAGACAGAGGTCTGTAGGAGCATCGGTTCTGCAGACAGAGTTCTCTGGGTGTATCGGGTCTCAAGATAGAGGTCTCCGGGAGCATCGGGTCTCAAGACAGAGGACTTTGGGGGCATCGGGTCTGCAGACAGGGGTCTGTGGTGGCATCGGGTCTGCAGACAGTGGTTTGCTGGGGGCATCGGGTCTGCAGACAGAGGTCCGCTGGGGCATCGGGTCTGCAGACAGAGGTCTGTGGGGGCATTGGGTCTGCAGACAGACGACCGCTGTTGGCATCAGGTCTGCAGACAGAGGTCTGTGGGGGCATCGGGTCTGCAGACAGACGACCGCTCTTGGCATCAAGTCTGCAGACAGAGGTCCGCTGGGGACATCGGTTCCACAGACAGAGGGTCTGTGGGGCATCGTTTCTGCAGAAAGAGGTCTGTTGGGGCATCCGTTCTGCAGACAGAGGTCTGTGGGTGCATCGGGTATGCAGACAGAGGGCCTGTTGGGCCATCGGCTCTGCAGAAGGAGGTCTGCTGGGGGCATCGAGTCTGCAGACAGAGGTCCGCTGGGGGCATTGCGTCTGTAGACAGAAGTCCGGTGGGGGCATCGTGTCTGCAGACAGAGGTCTGTGAGGGCATCCGGTCTGCAGACAGAGGTCTGTGGGGGGCTTCGGGTCTGCAGTCCGATGTCCGCAGAAGGCATGAGGTCTGCAGACAGAGGTCTGTGGGGGCATCGGGACTGCAGATAGAGGTCTGCGATGGCATCCGTTCTGCAGACAGAGGTCTGTGGGGGCATTGGATCTGCAGATAGAGGTCTGTGGGGGCATTGGGTCTGCAGACTGATGATCTGTGGTGCATCGTGTCTGCAGAGAGAGGTCTGTGGGAGCATCGGGTCTTCAGACAGAGGTCCATTGGTGGCATTGTGTCTGCATACAGAGGTCTGTGGAGGCATCGGGTCTGCATACAGAGGTCTGTGGGGGCATCGGGTCTGCAGACAGAGGTCTGTTGAAACATTGGGTCTGCAGACTGAGGTCAGTGGGGGCATTGTGTCTGCAGACAGAGGTCAGTGGGGGCATCCGGACTGCAGACAGAGGTCTGTGGGGGCATTGGGTCTGCAGACAGAGGTCAGTGGGGGCATTGGTTCTGCAGACAGATTTCTGTGTGGGCATCGGGTCTGCAGACAGAGGTCACTGCGGGCATCGGGTCTGCAGACAGAGGTCTGTGGAGGCATCGGTTCTGAAGACAGAGTTCTTTTTGTTCATCGGGTATACAAAAAGAGGTCTGCGGGGGCATCGGGTCTCCAGCCAGAGGTCTCTGGGTGAATTGGGTCTGCAGACAGAGGTCGGTGGGAGCATCGGGTCTGCAGACAGAGGTCTGTGGGGGCATTGGGTCGACAGACAGAGGTTTGTGCACGCATCGCATCTGTAGACAGAGGTCTTTGGACCCATCGGGTCTACAGACAGAGGTCTGTGGTGGCATCGGTCTGAAGACAGAGGTACGAGGAGGCATCATTTCTGTAGACAGAGGTCCGCTGGGGTCATCCAGGCTTAAGACAGAGGTCTGTGGGGGCTTTGGGTCTGCAGACAGAGGTCAATGGGGGCATCGGGTCTGCAGACAGATATCATTGGGGGCATCGGGTCTGCAGAAAGAGGTCACTGGGGGCATCGGGTCTGCAAACAGAGGTCTTTGGAGGCATCGGGTCTGCAGACGGAGGTCCGCTGTGGTCATCGGGTCTGCAGACAGAGGTCTATGGGGGTATCTGGTCTACAGACAGAGGTCCGCGGGGGCATTGGGACTGCAGAAATAGGTCTGTGGGGGCATCGCTTCTGCAGACAGAGGTCTGCGGGGGCATCGGGTCTGCAGACCGAGGTCTCTGGGGGCATCAGGTCTGCAGACAGAGGTCTGTGATGGCATCGGGTCTGCAGACAAAGGTCTGTGGGGGCATCGGGTCTGCAGACAGAGGTCTGTTGGGGCACTGGGTCTGAGGACAGACGACCCCTTTTGTCATCCGGTCTGCAGACAGAGTCTGAGAGGACATCGGGTCTGCACAACGAAGTCTGAGGAGGGCATCGTGTCTGCAGACAGAGGTCTGTGGTGGCATCGTGTCTTCAGACTGAGGTTTGTGGGGGCATCGGGTCTGCAGACAGAGGTCTTTGGGGCATTGGGTCTACAAACAGAGGTCTGTGGGCGCATTGGGTCTGAAGACAGAGGTCTCTGGGGGCATTGGTTTTCAGATAGAAGTCCGTGGTTGCATCAGGTTTGCAGACAGAGGTCTGTGGGGGCATCGGGTCTGCAGACAGAGGTCTCTGAGGGCATCGTTACTGCATACAAAGGTCTGTGGGGGCATCGATTCTGCAGACAGAGGTCTTTGGGTGCATGGGGTTTGGAGACAGAAGTCTGCGGGGGCATTGGGTCTACAGACATAGTCTGCTAGGGCATCGGATCTGCAGACAGAGGTCTGCGGGGGGCATCGCATATGCAGACAGGGGTCCGCTGGGGTCAGTGGGTCTGCAGACATACGTCTATGGGGGCATCGGGTCTGCAGACGGAGTTCTTCTGGGGGTATCTGGTCTGCAGACAGAGGCCTCTGGGAGCATTGGGTCTGCAGACAGTGGTCTGAGGGGGCATCGGGTCTGCAGACGGAGGTCCGTGTGGGCATCAGTTCTACAGACAGAGGTCTTTGGTGGCATCGGGTCTGCAGACAGACGACCACTGTTGGTATCAGGTCTGCAGACAGAGGTCTATGGGGGCATCTGTTCTGCAGACAGAGTCTGCTAGGGCATCGAGTCTGCAGACAGAGGTCCGCTGGGGGCATCCAGTCTGCAGACAGAGGTCTGTGGGGGCATCGGGTCTGCAGACAGAGGTCAGTGGGGGCATCGGTTCTGCAGACAGATTTCTGTGTGGGTATCGGGAGTGCAGACAGACGACCACTGTTGATATCAGGTCTGCAGACAGAGGTCTATGGGGGCATCTGCTCTGCAGACAGAGTCTGCTAAGGCATCGAGTCTGCAGACAGAGGTCCGCTGGGGGCATCCAGTCTGCAGACAGAGGTCTGTGGGGGCATCGGGTCTGCAGACAGAGGTCAGTGGGGGCATCGGTTCTGCAGACAGATTTCTGTGTAGGCATCGGGTCTGCAACAGACGACCACTGTTGGTATCAGGTCTGCAGACAGAGGCCTCTGGGAGCATTGGGTCTGCAGACAGAGGTCCGCTGGCGGCATCCAGTCTGCAGACAGAGGTCTGTGGGGGCATCCAGTCTGCAGACAGAGGTCTGTGGGGGCATCGGGTCTGCAGACAGAGGTCAGTGGGGGCATCGGTTCTGCAGACAGATTTCTGTGTGGGTATCGGGTCTGAAGACAGAGGTCACTACGGGCATCAGGTCTGCAGACAGAGGTTTGTGGAGGCATCAGGTCTGAGGACAGAGGTGTGTGAAGGCATCGGGTCTTCAGAAAGAAGTCTGCATGCGCATCGGGTCTCCAGCCAGAGGTCTCTGGGCGAATTGGGTCTGCAGACAGAGGTCTGTGGTAGCATCGGGTCTGCAGACGGAGGTCCGCTGGGGGCATCGGGTCTGCAGACAGAGGTCTGTGGGTGTATCTGGTCTGCAGACAGAGGTCTGTGTGGGCATCGGGTCTGCAGTCTGATGATCTGTGGTGCATCATGTATGCAGAGAGAGGTCTGTGGGAGCATCGCGTCTTCAGACAGTGGTCCGCTGGGGGCATTGTGTTTGCAGACAGAGGTCTGTGGAGGCATCGGGTCTGCAGACAGAGGTCTGTGGGGGCATCGGGTCTGCAGACAGAGGTCTGTTTGTTCATCGAGTCTGCAGACAGAAGTCAGTGGGGGCATCGGTTCTGCAGACAGATTTCTGTGTGAGCATCGGGTCTGCAGACAGAGGTCACTACGGGTATGGGGTCTGCAGACAGAGGTCTGTGGAGGCATCAGGTCTGAAGACAGAGGTCTGTGGGGGCATCTGGTCTGCAGACAGAGGTCCATGGAAGCATCAGTTCTGTAGACAGAGGTCCGTGGGCACATCGGGTCTGCGGACAGAAGTTCGCTGGGGCATCCGGTCTTAAGACAGAGGACTGTGGGGGCATCGGGTCTGCTGACAGAGGTCTCTGGGTGCATCGTGTCTCCAGCCAGAGGTCTCTGGGAGAATTGGGTCTGCAGACAGAGGTCTGTGGGAGCCTCGGTTCTGCAGACGGAGTTCCGCTGTGGGCATCGGGTCTGCAGACAGAGGTCTGTGGGCGTGTCTGGTCTGCAGACAGAGGTCCGTGGGGGCATCGGGTCTGCAGACACAGGTCTGTATGGGCATCGAGTCTGCAGACAGAGGTCTGTGGTGTCATCGGGTCTGCAGACAGAGGTATGTGGGGGCATCCGGTCAAAACACAGGGTCTGTGTGGCATCAGGTCTGCAGAGAGAGGTCTGTGAGGTCATCAGTCTGCAGATAGAGGTTTTTGGGGGCATCAGGTCTGCAGACAGAGGTCGGCTGGGGGCAACGGTCTGCAAACAGAGGTCAGTGGGGGCATTGGGTCTAAAGACAGAGGTCTGTGGGGGCAACGGGTCTAAAGACAGAGGTCCGTGAAGGCATCAGTTCTGTAGACAGAGGTCCCTGGGGGCATCGGGTCTGCAGACAGAGGTCGGCTGTGGGCAAAGATTTGCAGACAGAGGTCAGTGGGGGCATTGGGTCTGCAGACAGACGACCTCTTTGCCATCAGGTCTGCAGACAGAGGTCTGTGGGGGCATCGAATTTGCAGACAGAGGTCTGTGTGGGCATCGGGTCTGCAGACAGAGGTCTCTGCGGCATCGTGTCTACAGCCAGAGGTCTGTGCGGGCATTGGGTCTGCAGACAGAGGTCTTCGGGGTTATGGTTTGCAGACAGAGGTCTTTTGGGGCTTTGGGTCTGCAGACAGAGGTTCGTGGGGGCATCGGGCCTGCAGACAGAGGTTTATGTGGGCATCAGTCTGCCAAGAGAGGTCTGTGTGGGCTACAGGTCTGCAGACAGATGTCCGCTGGTGGCATCGGGTCTGCAGATAGATTGTCTGTGGGGGCATCGTGTCTGCTGACAGAGGTCTAAGGTGCATCGCATCTGCAGAGAGAGATCTGTGGGTCATCGGGTCTGCAAACAGAGGTCTGCTGGGGCATCTGGTCTGCAGACAGAGTCTGCTAAGGTATCGGGTCTGCAGACAGAAGTCTGTGCAAGAATGGGGTCTGCACTCAGAGGTCTCTGGGGGCATCGGTTCTGCAGACAGAAGTCTGTGCAAGAATGGGGTCTGCACTCAGAGGTCTCTAGGGGCATCGGTTCTGCAGACAGAGGTCTGTGGGGGCATCGGGTCTGCAGACATAGGTCGGTGGGGGGCATCAAGTCTGCAGAAATATGACCGCTTTTGGCATCAGGTCTGTAGACAGAGGTCTGCAGGTGCATCTGGACTGCAGACAGAGTCTGCGAGGGCATCGGGTCTCCAGAACGAGGTCTAGGGGAGGGCATCGTGTCCGCAGACAGAGGTCAGTGGCAGCATCGGGTCTGCAGACAGAGGTCTGTGGGACCATCAGTTCTGCAGACAGAGATCTATTGGGGCATGGGGTGTGCAGACAGTGGTCATTGGGAGCATCGGTTCTGCATACAGAAGTCCTCTGGTGGCATTGGGTCTGCAGACAGAGGCCTCTAGGGGGCATCGGGTCTGAAGACAGAGGTCCGCTGGGGTCATCCGGTCTGCAGACAGAGTTCTGTGGGGGTATCGGGTCTGCAGACAGAGGTCAGTGGGGGCATCGGGTATGCAGACAGAGGTCTGTGGGGGGCATCGGTTCTGCAGACAGAGGTCTTTGGGTGCATCGGGTTTGGAGACAGAAGTCTGCGGGGCATCTGTTCTACAGACAGAGTCTGCAAGGGCATCGGATCTGCAGACATAGGTCTTTGGGGGCATCGGGTCTGCAGAAGGAGTTCCTCTGGGGGCATCTTGTCTGCAGACAGAGGCCTCTGGGAGCATTGGTTCTGCAGACAGAGGCCTGCGGGGGGCATCCAGTCTGCAGACGGAGGTCCCCCTGGCGGCAACAGTTCTACAGACAGAAGTCTTTGGTGGCATCGGGTCTGCAGACAGACAACCACTGTTGGTATCAGGTCTGCAGACAGAGGTCTGTGGGGGCATCGGGTCTGCAGACAGAGGTCAGTGGAGGCATCGGGTCTGAAGACAGAGGTCTGTGTGGGCATCGGGTCTGCAGAAAGAGGTCTGCGGGGGAACATCGGGTATGCAGACAGAGTTCCGCTGGGGACTTCGGGTGTGCAGACAGAGGTCTGTGGGGGTATTGATTCTGCTGATATAGGTCGGTGGGAGCATCAAGTCTGCAAAGAGACGTCCGCTTTTGGCATCAGGTCTGCAGTCATAGGTCTATGGGTGCATCGAGTCTGTAGACAGAGGTCTGCAGGGGCATCTGGACTGCAGACAGAGTCTGCGAGGGCATCGGGTCTCCAGAACGAGGTCTGCCGGGGGCATCGTGTCCGCAGACAGAGATTTGTGGCGGCATCGGGCCTACAGACAGACGTCTGAGGGACCATCGGTTCTGCAGACAGAGGTCTATGTGGGCATTGGGTGTGCAGACAGTGGTCTGTGTGGGCATCGGTTCTGCAGACAGAGGTCCTCTAGGGGCATCGGGTCTGCAGACAGAGGCCTCTGGGGGGCATTGGTTCCCCAGACCAAGGTAGCTGGGGGCATCGGGTCTGCATACAGTTGTCTGTGGAGGCATCGGGTCTGCACACAAATCTCTTGGGGCATCTGCTCTGAAGACAGAGGTCCACAGGGGATTCGAGTCTGCAGACAGGGGTCTGTGGGGGCATTGAGTATGGAGACAGTGGTCTGTCGGGGCATGGTCTGCAGACAGAGTCTGCGTTAGGCATCCAGTCTACAGACAGAGGTCTGTGGGGGGCATCAGGTCTGCAGACAGACGACCGCTGTAGGCATCGGGACTGCAGACAGAGGTCTGCTAGAGGCATCAGTTCTACAGACAGAGGTCTTTGGTGGCATCGGGTGCAGACAGAGGTCTATTGGGGCATCGGTTCTGTAGACAGAGGTCTGCGGGGGAATCTGGTTTGCAGACAGAGTCTGCTAGGGCATCGAGTCTGCAGACAGATGTCTGCTGGGGGCATCCGGTCTGCAGACAGAGGTCTGTGGAGGCATCCGGTCTGAAGACAAGGTCTGTGGGGGCATCGGGTCTGCAGAAAGTAGTCTGCGAGCGCATCGATTCTCCAGCCAGAGGTCTCTGATGGATTTGGCTCTGCAGACAGAGATCTACGGGAGCATCGGGTCTGCAGACAGAGGTCCGCTGTGGGCATGGGGTCTGCAGACAAAGGTCCGCTGGTGGCATCCGGACTTCAGACAGAGGTCTGTCGGGGCATCGGGTCTGCAGACAGAGGTCTATGGGGGATCCTGGTCTGAGGACCAAGGTCAATGGGGGCATCGGGTCTGCAGACAGAGGTCACTGGGGGCATCGGGTCTGCAGACAGAGGTCTGTGGGTGCATCAGGTCTGCAGACAGAGGTCTCTGAGAACATCGTTTCTGCATACAAAGGTCTGTGGGGGCATCAGGCCGGCAGACTGAGGTCTGTGGTGGAATTGAGTATGGAGACAGAGGTCTGTGGGGGCATGGTCTGCAGACAGACTCTGCGAAGGCTTCCGGTCTACAGACAGAGGTCTTTGGGGGCATCAGGTCTGCAGACAGACGACCACTGTAGGCATCGGGTCTGCAGACAGAGTTCTTTGGGTACATCGGGTTTGGAGACAGAGGTCTACGGGGGCATCTGATCTACAGACAGAGTCTGCTAGGGCATCGGATCTGCAGACAGAGGTCTGCGGGGGGGCGTCGGGTATGCAGACAGGGGTCCACTGTGGGCAGTGGGTCTGCAGACATACTTCATTGGGGGCATTGGGTCTGTAGACAGAGGTCCTCTGGGGGCATCTGGTCTGCAGACAGAGGCCTCTGGGGGCATTGCGTCTGCAGACAGAGGTCTGGGGAGGCATCGGGTATGCAGACTGAGTTCTGCTGGAAGCATCAGTTCTACAGACAGAGGTCTTTAGTGGCATCAGGTCTGCAGACAGACGCCCACTGTTGGCATCAGGTCTGCAGACAGAGGTCTATGGGGGCATCTGGTCTGTAGACAGTGGTCTGCGGGGGAATCTGGTCTGCAGACAGAGTCTGCTAGGGCATTGAGTGTGCAGAAAGAGGTCTGCTGGGGGCATCCAGTATGCAGACAGATGTCTGTGGGGGCATCGAGTCTGCAAACAGAGGTCAGTTGGGGCATCGGGTCTGCAGACAAATTTCTGTGTGGGCATCGGGTCTGCAGACAGAGGTCACTATGGGCATCGGGTCTGCAGACAGAGGTCTGAAGAGGCATCGGGTCTGAAGACAGAGGTCTGTGGGGGCATCAGGTCTGCAGACAGAGGTCTGTGGGGGCATCAGGTCTACAGACAGAGGTCTGTGGGGACATCCGGTCAAAAGACAGGGTCTGTGTGGCATAAGTTCTGCAGAGAGAGGTCTGTGGGGTCATCAGTCTGCAGATAGAGGTTTGTGGGGGCATCAGGTCTGCAGACAGATGTCCGCTGGGGCATCGGGTCTGCAGACTGATGATCTGTGGTGCATTGTGTCTGCAGAGAGAGGTCTGTGGGAGCTTCGGGTATTCAGACAGAGGTCAGCTGGGGGCATCTTGTCTTCAGACAGAGGTCTGTGGAGGCATCGGGTCTGCAGACGGAGGTCCGCTGGGGCATCAGTTCTACAGACAGAGGTCTTTGGTGTCATTGGGTCTGCAGAGAGAGGTCTGTGGGGCATCGTTTCTGCAGGCAGAGGTTTGTGGGACATCGGGTCTGCAGACGGTCATCCGCTGGTGTCATAGGGTTTGCAGACAGAGGTCTGTGGGGGCATCGGGACTGCAGACAGAGTCTGCTGGGCATCAGATCTGCAGACAGAAGTCTGTGTGGGCTTTGGGTTTGCAGACAAAGGTCTGTGGGGGCATCGTGTCTGCCGACAGAAGTCTAAGGGTATCGCGTCTGCAGAGAGAGATCTGTGGGTCATCGGGTCTGCAGACAGAGGTCTGCTGGGGCATCTGGTCTGCAGACAGAGTCTGCTATGGCATCGGGTCTGCAGACAGAGGTCTGTGCGGGAATGGGGTCTGCAATCAGAGGTCTCTGGGTGCATCGGTTCTGCAGACAGAGGTCTGTGGGGGCATCGGGTCTGCAGATATAGGTCGGTGGGGGCATCAAGTCTGCAGAAGGACGACCGCTTTTGGCATCAGGTCTGTAGACAGTGGTCTGCAGGGTCATCTGGCTGCAGACAGAGACTGCGAGGGCATCGGGTCTCCAGAACGAGGTCTAGGGAGGGCATCGTGTCAGCAGACAGAGGTCTGTGGCGACATCGGGTCTGCAGACAGAGGTCTGTGGGACCATCGGTTCTGCAGACAGAGGTCTATGGGGGCATCAGGTGTGCAGAGAGTGGTCATTGGGAGCACCGGTTCTGCATACAGAGGTCCTCTGAGGGCATAGGTTCGGCAGACAGAGGCCTCTGGGGGCATCGGGTCTGAAGACAGAGGTCCATGGAGGCATCAGTTCAGTAGACAGTGGTCCATAGGGGGCTTCAGGTCTGCAGACAAAAGTCCGCTGAGGGCATCCCGTCTGCAGACAGATTGTCTGAGGGGGGCATCGTGTCTGCCGACAGAGGTCTAAGGGCCATCGCGTCTGCAGAGAGAGATATTTGGGTCATGGGTCTGACATAGACGTCTGTGTGGGCAACGGGTCTGCAGATAGAGGTCTGTGGTGGCATCAGGTCTGCAGACAGAGGTTTCTGGGGCCATCGGGTCTAAAGACAGATGTCTGTGGGGGCATCGGGTCTAAAGACAGAGGTCCGTGAAGGCATCAGTTCTGTAGACAGAGGTCCGTGGGGGCATTGGGTCTGCAGACAGAGGTCTGTGTGGGCATCAGTCTGCCGAGAGAGGTCTGTGTGTGCTACAGGTCTGCAGACAGATGTCTGCTGGGGGCATCGGTTCTGCAGACAGAGGTCTTCGGCGTTATGGTTTGCAGACAGAGTCTGCGGGGCATCAGATCTGCAGACAGATGTCTGTTGGGGCTTTGGGTCTGCAGACAGAGGTTCGTGGGGGCATCGGGCCTGCAGAAAGAGGTCTGTGTGGTCATCAGTCTGCCGAGAGAGGTCTGTGTGGGCTACAGGTCTGCAGACAGATGTCTGCTGGGGGCATCGGGTCTGCAGACAAATTGTCTGTGGGGGCATCGTGTCTGCCGACAGAGGTCTAGGGGCATCGCGTCTGCAGAGAGAGATCTGTGGGTCATCGGGTCTGCAAACAGAGGTCTGCTGGGGCATCTGGTCTGCAGACAGAGTCTGCTAAGGCACTGGGTCTGCAGACAGAGGTCTGTGTGGGAATGGGTTCTGCACTCAGAAGTCTCTGGGAGAATCGGTTATGCAGACAGAGGTCTGTGGGGGCATCAGGTCTGCAGATATAGGTCGGTGGGGGCATCAAGTCTGCAGAAGGACGACCGCTTTTGGCATCAGGTCTGTAGACAGTGGTCTGCAGGGTCATCTGGACTGCAGACAGAGACTGCGAGGGCATCGGGTCTCCAGAACGAGTTCTGCGGAGGGCATCGTGTCCGCAGACAGAGGTTGGTGGCGACATAGGGTCTGCAGACAGACGTCTGAGGGACCATCGGTTCTGCAGACAGAGGTCTATGGGGGTATCAGGTGTGCAGACAGTGGTCATTGGGAGCATCGGTTCTGCATACAGAGGTCCTCTTGTGGCATCGGTTCGGCAGACAGAGGCCTCTGGGGGCATCGGGTCTGAAGACAGAGGTCCATGGAGGCATCAGTTCTGTAGACAGAGGTCCGTGGGGGCTTCAGGTCTGCAGACAAAGGTCCACTGGGGGCATCCGGTCTGCAGACAAATTGTTTGCCGACAGAAGTCTAAGGGGCATCGCGTCTGCAGAGAGAGATATGTGGGTTAGATATGTGGGTCTGCACACAGAGGTCTGTGGGGGCAAGGGGTCTGCAGATAGAGGTCTGTGGTGGCATCAGGTCTGCAGACAGAGGTCTCTGGGGCCATCGGGTCTAAAGACAGAGGTCTGTGGGGGCAAGGGGTCTGCAGATAGAGGTCTGTGGTGGCATCAGGTCTGCAGACAGAGGTCTCTGGGGCCATCGGGTCTAAAGACAGAGGTCTGTGGGGGCAACGGGTCTAAAGACAGAGGTCCGTGTAGGCATCAGTTCTGTATACAGAGGTCCGTGGGGGCATCGGGTCTGCAGACAGTGGTAGGCTGGGGTCATCCATCTGCAGACAGAGGTCTGTTGGGGCATCGGGTCTGCAGACAGAGGTCAGTGGGGGCATCGGGTCTGCAGACAGATTCCTTTGTGGGCATCGGATCTTCAGACAGAGGTCACTGCGTGCATCGGGTCTGCAGACAGAGGTCTGTGGAGGCACCGGGTCTGATGAGAGAGGTCTGTGGGGGCATCGGGTCTGCAGAAAGAGGTCTGTGGGGGCATCGGGTCTCCAGCCAGAGGTCTCTGAAGGAATTTGGTCTGCAGACAGAGGTCTGTGGGAGCATCGGGTCTGCAGATGGAGGTCCGCTGGGGGCATCAGGTCTGCAGACAGAGGTCTGTGGGAGCATCCGGTCAAAAGACAGCGTCTGTGTGGCATCAGGTCTGCAAAGAGAGGTCTGTGGTGTCATCAGTCTGCAGATAGAGGTTTGTGGGGGCATCAGGTCTGCAGACAGCTGTCCGCTGGGGGCATTGGGTCTGCAGACTGATGGTCTGTGGGGCATCGTGTCTGCACAGATGTGTGGGAGCATCGGTCTTCAGACAGTGGTCCACTGGGGGCATCGTGTCTGCAGACAGAGGTCTGTGGAAACATCAGGTCTGCAGACGGAGGTCCAGTGGGGTCATCAATTCTACAGACAGAGGTCTATGGGGGCATCGGGTCTGTATACAGAGGTCTGCAGGGGCATCTGGTCTGCAAACAGATTCTGCAAAGGCATCGGGTCTGCAGACAGAGGTCTGTGTGGGAATGGGGTCTGCAATCAGAAGACTCTGGGGGCATCGGTTCTGCAGACAGAGGTCTGTGGGGCATCGGGTCTTCAGACATAGGTCGGTGGGGGGCATCAAGTCTGCAGAGAGACGACTGCTTTTGGCATCAGGTCTGTAGACAGAGGTCTGCAGGGGCATCTGGACTGCAGACAGAGTCTGCGAGGGCATCGGGTCTCCAGAACGAGGTCTGCGGATGGCATCGTGTCTGCAGACAGAGGTCTGTGGCGGCATCGGTTCTGCAGACATAGGTCTGTGGGACCATTTTATCTGCAGGCAGAGGCCTATGGGGGCATCGGGTCTGCAGACAGTGGTCACTGGGAGCAAGGCTTCTGCAGACAGAGGTCCTCTGGCGGCATCGGGTCTGCAGACAATTGCCTCTTAATGCATCGGGTCTGCAGACAAAGGTCAATGGCGGCATTGGGACTGTAGACTAGGTCTGTGGTGAGATCGGGTCTGCAGACAGAGTTCTGTGGGGGCATTGGGTCTACAGACAGAGGTCTGTGGGCGCATCTGGTCTCCAGACAGAGTTCTTTGGAGGCATCGGGTCTGCAGACAGAGGTCCACTGTGGACATCAGGTCTGCAGACAGAGGTC
The DNA here is from genome assembly GCA_963919715.1 of Microtus obscurus. Taxonomy (NCBI): domain Eukaryota; kingdom Metazoa; phylum Chordata; class Mammalia; order Rodentia; family Cricetidae; genus Microtus; species Microtus obscurus. Next base: position 76,712 of record CAWTZC010000196.1, on the reverse strand, counting down.
TCTGGGGGTATCTGGTCTACAGACAGAGATTCGTGGGGGGCATCGGGATTGCAGACAGAGTTTTTTGGGGGCATCAGGTCTGCAGACAGAGGTCTGCGTTGGCATCGGGTCTGCAGACAGAGGTCTGTGGGGGCATCCGCTCTGCAGACAGAGGTCTCTGGGGGCGTCGGGTCTGCAGACAGAGGTCTATGGAGGCATCGGGTCTGCAGACAGAGTTTTGTGGTGGCATCAAGTCTGCAGACAGAGGTCTGTGGAGGCATCAGGTCTGCAGACAGAGGTTAGTGGGGGCATTGGGTCTGCAGACAGAGGTCTGCTGGTTGCATCGGTTCTGCACACAGAGGTCCAGTGGAGGCATCGGGTATGCAGAGAGAGGTCTGTGGGAGCATCGGTTCTGCAGACAGAGGTCTATGGGGGCATAGGGTGTGCAGACATAGGTCTCTGGGGTCAGCGGATCTGCAAACAGAGGTCCGCTGGGGGCATCTTGTCTGCAGACAGAGTTCTGTGGGGGCTTCGTGTCAGCAGACAGAGGAATCTGTGGGCATCGGGTTTGCAGATAGAGGTCCGTGGGTGCATCTCGTCTGCAGACAGAGGTCTCTTGGGGCATCAGGTCTGCAGACCGAGGTCCGCTTTAGGTTTCGGGTCTGCAGATAGAGGTCTATGGGGACATCGTGTCTGCAGACAGAGGTCTCTGAGGGCATTGTTTCTGCATACAAAGGTCTGTGGGGGCATCGGTTCTGCAGACATATGACCGCTGTAGGCATCGGGTCTGCAGACAGAGGTCTTTGGGTGCATCGGGTTTGGAGACAGAGGTCTGCGGGGGCATCTGGTCTACAGACAGAGTCTGCTAGGGCATCATATCTGCAGACAGAGGTCTGCGGGGGGCATCGGGTATGCAGACAGGGGTCTGCTGGGGGCAGTGGGTCGCAAACATAGGTCTTTGGGGGCATCGGGTCTGCAGAGAGAGGTCCTCTGGGGGATTCTGGTCTACAGACAGAGGTCTTTGGTGGTATCGGGTCTGCAGACAGACGACCACTGTTGGCATCAGGTCTGGAGACAGAGGTCTATGGGGGCATCGAGTCTGTAGACAGAGGTCTGCAGCGGCATCTGGTCTGCAGACAGAGTCTGCTAGGGCATCGAGTCTGCAGATGGAGGTCCACTGGGGCCATCCGGTCTGCAGACAGAGGTCTCTGGGGGCATCGAGTCTGCAGACAGAGGTCAGTGGGGGCATCGGGTCTGCAGACAGATTTCTGTGCGGGCATCGGTTCTGCAGACAGAGGTCACTACGGGCATCGGGTCTGCAGACAGTGGTTTGTGGAGGCATCGGGTCTGAAGACAGAGGTCTGTGGGGGCATCGGGTCTGCAGAAAGAAGTCTGCGGGTGCATCGGGTCTCCAGCCAGAGGTTTCTGATGGATTTGGCTCTGCAGACAGAGGTCTGTGGGAGCATCGGTTCTGCAGACAGAGGTCCGCTGGGGGCATGGGGTCTGCAGACAAAGGTCCGCTGGTGGCATCCGGACTTCAGACAGAGGTCTATCGGGGTATCAGGTCTGCAGACAGAGGTCTATGGGGGAATCGGGTCTGCAGACAAAGGTCAATGGGGGCATCGGGTCTGCAGACAGAGGTCACTGGGGGCATCGGGTCTGCAGACAGAGGTCTGTGGGGGCATCAGTTCTGCAGACAGAGGTCTCTGAGGGCATCGTTTCTGCATACAAAGGTCTGTGGGGGCATCAGGCCGGCAGACAGAGGTCTGAGGGTGCATTGAGTATGGAGACAGAGGTCTGCGGAGGGGCATCGGGTATGCAGACAGGGGTCCACTGGGGGCAGTGTGTCTGCAGAAATACTTCTTTGGGGGCATCGGGTCTGCAGACAGAGGTCCTCTGTTGGCATCTGGTCTGCAGACATAGGCCTCTGGGGGCATTGGGTCTGCAGACAGAGGTCTGTGGAGGCATCGGATATGCAGACGGAGGTCCGCTGGAGGCATCAGTTCTACAGACAGAGGTCTTTGGTGGCATCGGGTCTGCAGACAGACGCCTACTGTGGGCATCAGGTCTGCAGAAAGAGGTCTGCTGAGGGCATCGGGTCTGTAGACAGAGGTCTGCGGGGGAATCTGTTCTGCAGACAGAGTCTGCTAGGGCATTGAGTCTGCAGAAAGAGTTCCGCAGGGGGCATCCGGTCTGCAGACAGAGGCCTGTTGGTGCATCGGGACTGCAGACAGAGGTCTGTGTGGGCATCGTGTCTGCAGACAGAGGTCTATGCGTGCATCGGGTGTACAGATAGAGGTCTGTGGAGGCATCAGGTCTGCAGACAGAGGTCAGTGGGGGCATCGGGTATGCAGAGAGAGGTCTGCTGGGGGCATCGGGTCTGCACACTGAGGTCCAGTTGGGGCATCGGGTATGCAGAGAGAGGTCCGTGGTAGCATCGTTTCTACAGACAGAAGTTTATGGGGGCATTGCGTCTGCAGACATAGGTCTCTGGGGTCATCGGGTCTGCAAACAGAGGTCCGCTGGGGGCATCGGGTCTGGAGACAGAGGTCTGTGGGGCCTTCGTGTCTGCAGACAGAGGTCTCTGTGGGCATCGTGTTTGCAGATAGAGGTCCGTGGGTGCATCTGGTCTGCAGACAGAGGTCTGTGTGGGCATCGGGTCTGCAGACAGAGGTCCACTTTGACCAAGGGTTCTGCAGAAAGAGGACCGCTTTGGACTTCGTGTCTGCAGACAGAGGTCTCTAAGGGCATTGTTTCTGCATACAAAGGTCTGTGGGGGAATCGGGCCTGAAGACTGAGGTCTGTGGGGGCATTGAGTATGGAGACAGTGGGCTGTCGGGGCATGGTCTGCAGACAGAGTCTGCGGGGGCATCCGGTCTACAGACAGAGGTCTGTGGGGGCATCGGTTCTGTAGACAGTCGTCCGCTGTAGGCATCGGGTCTGCACACATAGGTCTTTGGGTGCATTGGGTTTGAAGAAAGAGGTCTGCGGGGGCATCTGGTCTACAGACAGTGTCTGCTAGGGCATCGTATCTGCAGACAGAGGTCTGCGGGTGGGGCATCAGGTATGCAGACTGAGGTCCGCTGGGGGCAGTGGGTCTGGAAACATAGGTCTTTGGGGGCATCGGGTCTGCAGAGAGAGGTCCTCTGGGGGCATCTGGTCTACAGACAGAGGTCTTTGGTCGAGTCTGGTCTGCAGGCTGACGACCACTGTTGGAATCAGGTCTGGAGACAGAGGTCTATGGGGGCATCGAGTCTGTAGACAGAGGTCTCTGGGGGCATCGAGTCTGCAGACAGAGGTCAGTGGTGGCATCGGGTCTGCAGACAGAGTCTGCTAGGGCATCGAGTCTGCAGACAGAGGTGGACTGGTGCCATCCGGTCTGCAGACAGAGGTCTCTGGGGGCATCGAGTCTGCAGACAGAGGTCTCTGGGGGCATCGAGTCTGCAGACAGAGGTCTGCGGGGGCATCTGGTCTGCAGACAGAGTCTGCTAGGGCATCGAGTCTGCAGACAGAGGTCCGCTGGGGGCCATCCGGTCTGCAGACAGAGGTCTCTGGGGGCATCGAGTCTGCATACAGAGGTCAGTGGGGGCATCGGGTCTGCAGACAGATTTCTGTGCGGGCATCGTTTCTGTAGACAGAGGTCACTACGGGCATCGGGTCTGCAGACAGAGGTCTGTGGAGGCATCCGGTCTGAAGACAGAGGTCTGCGGGGGAATCGGGTCTAGAGTAAGAAGTCTGCGGGCGCATCGGGTCTCCAGCCAGAGGTGTCTGATGGATTTGGCTCTGCAGACAGAGGTCTGTGGGAGCATCGGGTCTGCAGACAGAGGTCCGCTGGGGGCATGGGGTCTGCAGACAGAGGTCTGTGGGGGTATCGGGTCTGCAGACATAGGTCGGTGGGGCATCAAGTCTGCAGAAAGACGACCCCTTTTGGCATCAGGTGTGTAGACAGAGGTCTGCAGGTGCATCTGGACTGCAGACAGAGTCTGCGAAGGCATCGGGTCTCCAGAACGAGGTCTGTGGCGGCATCGGTTCTGCAGACAGACGTCTGAGGGACCATCGGTTCTGCAGACATTGGTCTATGGGGGCATCGGTTGTGCAGACAGTGGTCATTGGGAGCATCGGTTCTGCATACAGAGGTCCTCTTGTGGCATCGGGTCTGCAGACAGAGGCCTCTGGGGGCATCGGGTCTGAAGACAGAGGTCCATGGAGGCATCAGTTATGTAGACAGAGGTCCGTGGGGGCTTCAGGTCTGTAGACAAAGGTCCACTGGGGGCATCCGGTCTGCAGACAAATTGTCTGTGGGGGCATCGTGTCTGCCGATAGAAGTATAAGGGGCATCGCGTCTGCAGAGAGAGATATGTTCGTCATCGGGTCTGCACACAGAGGTCTGTGGGGGCAACGGATCTGCAGATAGAGGTCTGTGGTGGCATCGGGTCTGCAGACAGAGGTCTCTGGGGCCATCGTGTCTAAAGACAGAGGTCTGTGGGGGCAATGCGTCTAAAGACAGAGGTCCGTGAAGGCATCAGTTCTGTAGACAGAGGTTCGTGGGGGCATCGGGTCTGCAGACAGTGGTCGGCTGGGGGCATCCGGTCTGCAGACAGAGGTCTGTGGGGGCATCAGTTCTGCAGAAAGAGGTCAGTGGGGGCATCGGGTCTGCAGACAGATTCCTGTGTGGGCATCGGGTCTGCAGACAGAGGTCTGTGGAGGCACCGGGTCTGATGAGAGAGGTCTGCGGGGGCATCAGGTCTGCAGAAAGAGTTCTGCGGGGGCATCGGGTCACCAGCCAGAGGTCTCTGGGGGAATTGGGTCTGCAGACAGAGGTCTGTGGGAGCATCGGGTCTGCAGATGGAGGTCCGCTGGGGGCATCAGGTCTTCCGACAAAGGTCTGGGGAGGAATCGGGTCTGCAGACAGAGTTTCCCTGGGGGCAACCGGTCTGCAGACAGATTGTCTGTGGGGGCATCGTGTTTGCCGATAGAGGTCTAAGGGGCATCGCGTCTGCAGAGAGAGATATGTGGGTCATCGGGTCTGCACACAGAGGTATGTGGGGGCAATGGGTCTGCAGATAGAGGTCTGTGGTTGCATCGGGTCTGAAGACAGAGGTCTCTGGGGCCATCGGGTCTAAAGACAGAGGTCTGTGGGGGCATCGGGTCTAAAGACAGAGGTCCGTGAAGGCATCAGTTCTGTAGACAGAGGTCTGTGGGGGCATCGGGTCTGCAGACAAAGGTCCGCTGGGGGCTACCGGTCTGCAGACAGAGGTCTGTGGGGGCATCGGGTCTGCAGATAGAGGTCAGTTGAAGGCGTAAGCCACGAACAATGCCACACCAGTTATGAATTATTATTAATAGGGTAGTATTTATTTAAAGAGGAAAAACTTACAGATCACGATCCCACACAACAGCCCTTTTTGCAATCATGAAGCGAGACTAATCGCCAGCCGAACAGGAAGTCAAGAGACCAGCGGAAGGAAATAGAAGCCTTTTGAAGGGAGAGAAACCACGCCCCAATGGGCTGGTATCTCAGCAGCTATTGGTTGGAGGGGCGGGAAGACCTCCCGCAACACCTCCCCCTTTTGTTTAAATAAGAGAGTTCTAAACCTACTATGAAATTATATACAATAAGTATAAATATCCTATTCTAACTAGCTTAGGACTTGTATAATAAATAACTTGGCCAAGTCATGAGAGAAAAGTAACTATAGTTATATAGTCTTCAACCCCATCAAAGATCTGAGAAGGGAAATAATGTTACCTGGGTATTTAGGAAGTTCAGTAAAACAACTTCCCTAAGCATGCAACAAATCACAGGGACAACTAGCTACCTGGGCAATCACCCAAAGTGACGTTTGCAGCGTTGAAGCAACCAACTTTGGCTAAGGCCTAATGTAACTGACATACCATTTTCAAAGGCAAGCAACTTTTCAAAACTATCTTACCCTGTCTTGGCAGGATATGACAGTCCTGTTTTATCCATTGATGCACGCTCTGTATCTCTGTCAGTGGTTGAGGTATGGGCATTTCTTTGCTCCAAGGCCAGTTCTGCCAAAAAGAAAGGCTCCAGGTGGAGTGTCTTTGGTGCTCAACATTCTCTCGGGAATAGGGCGGTGTTGCCAGGAGCAATTGTGTCTCACTACCATCAAACTCTGAGTTAAATTAAAGGCCATTTTCTACAGCTCTTTGAAGAGGTTGAAGATCATCTATCTATACTGAGTATAATCTCTATATATCTAAATAACCTGATTAGTCTAATTATAAATGGCAAACTTAGATGACTATTAATCTATATAATTCTCAATATCTATCTAACTTAAAGACTAAGACAATAAACATCTGTGTAACAAATGAGGATAATGGCCTCCAAATATAAACAATGTACAAATATACATTGCAATATGGTAAATATATATCAATACACAAACAATATATAAGTATCTTAATCAAAAGTAGAAATGTACACTGCAATATGGTAAATATATACAATACATATATATCGATACAATATATGTCAATACATAAAAAATATTTTAAACAGAGGTAGAAACATGCATGCATACAATAGTCAATATAATTTAACTTTGTATCAATATACAAGAATCAATACCAATATTTGTCTAAAAATTGTAACTCACAATTACAAATCTATAATCCCATCATCCCTCTTTTTTTTTTTTTGATTTGATCCCTGAGCTTATAAAATTCCTCCCCTAACTTCCCAACCCCTAAATGATGTCCCTAAACCCAGGGGCAAACTTTACTGGGAGAGGGGACGTCGTCCTCTAGAATTACTTCCAGCTGTCATAGGGGCGACGTTCTTTCTGGGGGGATCCTGTGAAAGCAAAATGATGGTTAAATTTCAAGATCAATGTCTTTTAAAATTGCAAATAGTCTCTGAGTATTTTGTGGAGGTCTGGCCAGAATGTTGTACAAGATGTGCACCATTTCAGCTAAACAAGTTGGGATCTTCTTGTGCAGCTGGTACCCAAAACAGGTCTTGTAGTAGCGCTATCAGTATCATGACGTCATATCAACCAGGTAGAGTTGTTGTTGTGGGGCCCCATCTTCTTCCTGGAAACTTCAAATGTCACTTCAGAAAAGACTCATTGTTTATTGTAAAAATACTTAAACATTAATTATATAGACATATATATATTCAGTGAAAGGCATGATAGATATATTCAATGGAGGTATGATAGGTATGAAGAAAAGCAAAGATGTTTTCTAAACTCATATTTCTTTCTGTCCCATATCATGGCTCTTGACATGAGACAGAAACTCCAGAAACTCTGGGTTTTTCTCTTACTAACAGGCTTGGATTTGGAGAGGGACTGAGCCAGAGTCCAACTTCAAAACCAGCTCTATAAATTTAGAAATATGGTTTAATATGTTTTACTTACACAACCCATTCAGTTTTCTTGATATTTCCTATTGGGCAGGTATTTTTCCATCTGTCAGTATCCAAATATCCAGGGTCCCTTGAATTTTTCAAAGGTGAGTGTTTTCCTGTGGAGATAAGAACAGAACCCTGCCCCCATTCTATGTTTTTCTTACCACCTGTATATCATTGTGGATGAGTTGTCATTTCTCCTTTCCAAGAGGTTTCTCCTCTTCAAGTCGAAACTTTATTAATTTTGATGGTATCCACAATTTTTCTTCTCCTGTGGAAACAAGAGCAAAACCCCTTCCCCAACGTAGCACATCTCCTGGCTTCCATTGAGAGGTCAGCACATCTTTGAAATAAATCGGTTGATTTAGTTCAGCAGACTTTTCCATTATCCAATGTCTTTCTGCTGCTGTCGTTCCTTTCTCATTAGCGTTAAGAAAATTCAAGGTTAATAAAGCATTATGTAATCTATTTCTGGGGGTATTTTCGGTCCCTTTCTGTTTGTTCAGCATATCCTTTATAGTACGATTTGATCTTTCTATAACTGCCTGACCTGTAGGATTATTTGGTATACCTGTAATGTGTTTTATATTATAATAATCAAAAAAGCGTTTCATTTTCTTAGATACATATGCTGGACCATTATCTGTCTTTATTTGTACAGGTATACCCATGATGGCCATAACCTCCAATAAATGTGTGATTACTGAATCTGCCTTTTCTGAGCTCAGGGCAGTAGCCCATTGAAAACCTGAATACGTGTCTATGGTGTGGTGTACATATTTTAATTTACCAAACTCCATAAAGTGGAACACATCCATCTGCCAGATTTCATTTCTCTTAGTACCCTTTGGGTTACTCCCTGCAGGCAACGGTGTTTGATTATAGAAAGAACAAGTAGGACATCTCTTTATAATGTCCTTAGCTTGTTGCCAAGTAATGGAAAATTCTTTCTTTAGGCCTTTACTATTGACATGATGCTTTTTATGAAATTCCGAGGCCTGCAACACGCTTCCAATCAATAATTGATCAATCTCAGCGTTGCCTTGTGCTAGAGGACCAGGCAGACCTGTATGGGACCGGATGTGTGTTATGTACATCGGACAAAGCCTGTTCCTGATTATGTCTTGTACCTGGATAAACAATGAAGTCAACTCTGTGTCATCTGGTATAAATTCAGCGGTTTCAATATGCAAGATAACTCTTTCTGCATATTGTGAATCTGTAACTATATTAAGAGGTTCTTTAAAATCCCTTAGCACCATAAGAATGGCATATAATTCTGCCTTCTGGACAGAATTATAAGGGCTTTGTTCCACCTTACTCAATTCATCTGACTTGTAACCTGCTTTCCCTGATTTATTTGCATCAGTATAGAACGTACGGGCTCCAGTTATTGGAGCATCACGTACAATTTTAGGAAGGATCCAAGAAGTTCTCTTTATGAGGTTAAGTCTACCACTTTTGGGATAGTTGCTATTAATTTCTCCCAAAAAATTAGCACAAGCTCTTTGCCACGGTTCATTGTCTTCCCATAACTTTTTTATTTCTTCAGTAGTAAAAGGCACTATAATTTCTGCTGGGTCTATACCTGCTAGTTGACGTAAGTCTCAGCTTACCTTTTATAATTAATTCAGAGACTTTTTCCACATAAGTTTTTAATTTTTTACTCGGTTTATTAGGTGTAAATATCCACTCTAGAATAATATCTTCCCTCTGCATTAGAATCCCTGTAGGAGAGATTCTGGAAGGCAATATGACTAGGATGCAGCTAAGATTTGGGTTCACCCTATCCACATGTGCTTCCTGTAATTTTTCCTCAATCATTGTCAGTTCCTTTTCTGCTTCAGCTGTCAGTTTTCTTGGACTATTCAAATCCTTATCACCATCTAAGGTTTTGTTTAAATGAACTATTAGATCAGGTGTTATCCCAACAGCTGGTCGTAGACTGGAAATGTCTCCCAACAATCTTTGGAAGTCATTAAGAGTCTTTAACCGGTCTCTCCTAATTTGTGCCTTTTGCGTTTTAATTTTCTCTAACCCTATTCTGTAACCTAGGTAATTAATAGAATTTCCTCTTTGAATCTTTTCAGGGGCAATTTGTAATCCCCACCTAGGCAAGACTTTCTTTACTTCTTCAAACATCCTTTCTAAAATATCTTTATTTGAATCAGATAATAAGATGTCATCCATGTAATGATAAATTATGGACTTGGGAAATTGTTTACGAATTATTTCCAATGGCTTACTTACAAAATATTGGCACAATGTAGGACTATTGAGCATACCCTGTGGGAGGACAGTCCATTGATATCTCCTATTAGGCTGAGAATTATTATAAGTAGGCACCGTGAAGGCAAATTTTTCTCTATCCTTTTTTTGTAACGGTATAGTGAAAAAACAATCTTTCAAATCAATAACTATAAGAGGCCATCCTTTTGGTAATAGAGAAGGCAAAGGAATTCCAGATTGTAGTGGGACCATAGGTTGAATTACTTTGTTGACAGCTCTTAGATCTGTCACCATTCTCCATTTACCAGATTTCTTTTTTACAACAAACACAGGAGAATTCCAAGGGCTGGTTGATTCTTCAATATGGTGAGCATCTAATTGCTCTTGCACCAGCTGTTCCAATGCCTGTAATTTATCTTCAGCTAGAGGCCACTGTTTGATCCATATTGGCTTCTCAGTTAGCCATTTTAAAGGTAGGGCTGTTGGTACCTTTAAAGGTTTGGTATTTTCTATATGTTCTTGTACAGCCTGAATGGCTGGTGACCTTTTTCCATAATACCTCATCATATCTTTCCCAGAATTATGAGTTCCTGGAACTGCAGGAATGTTAATCTGGGTATTCCATTGCTGTAACAGGTCACGGCCCCATAAATTTATTGCAATATTGGCTATATATGGCCTTAGTCTTCCTATTTGCCCTTCAGGCCCTATGCATTCAACCCATCTTGTGCTTTGTTTTACACGAGATAGGGTTCCAATTCCCAGAAACTTAACATCTACCTCTTGAAGAGGCCAATTCGGATGCCAAGATTCTGGGGTAATGATACTTACATCCACACCTGTGTCTAATAAGCCTTCAATAAAAATGCCATTTATACAGACTTTTAGCTTTGGTCTTTGGTCGTTAATAGAAGTCTGCCAAAATATACGTTTACTCTGTCCTACTGGGTTTTTTTAACTCATCCTCCACTCGTAATTCACCATTTAGACTAGTATTACTTTTTACAGCAGAAATTGGAGCTTTTAGATTTCTTGGTGAGGCACGTTCTCCACTGTGACTGGGAATGACTGGGCCACTGTTGGCTTCGGGGCCTGCGAGAGGCCCCTCAAGGAGTTTCCCAATGGGATCGGGTTGCCTTGTTTGTCTGTTGTTGACCTGCATTCGTTGGACCAATGACGGCCTTTACCACATCTCCTACATATACCTGAAGGCCTAGGTCTCCTATTTTTGTCATTCCCAGAGGAGATATTATTCCTAGAAATTCTGTGCCTGCAGTCCCTTTTGAGATGTCCTAATTTACCACAATTAAAACACCTGGCAGTTTGATGTCTCCTCATTGCTGTGGAAATCGCTTCTCCTACCCAAGATTCATCATTATAGCTAAACGTCTCAACATTCATCGTATGCTGAATCCATTCATCCATAGGTGCTGATCTAGACTTTAAAGGCCCAATTATCTTTTTGCATGCTATGTTTGCATTCTCAAACGCTAGAGATTCAAGAAGTATTCGTCTAGATTCCGGGTCTGGTACCCCTACGTCCAGAGCCTTAATTAATCTTTGCAAAAAGTCAATAAAGGGTTCTCTCTGTCCCTGCCTAATTCTGGTATATGACTCAACCCTTTTTGCTGGATCTTGTATCCTATTCCAAGCATTTAAAGCTGCTTGGTGACATAGATGCAGTACTTCATCGTCATAAAGAGCTTGGACCTGTGGATCAGCATATTCTCCTGCACCAAGAATTTGATCTTGGGAAACCTCGACACCTTTTGCTCTTCCTTGCTGTTCCATATGTTTGGATTCTTCTCTGAAATAAATTCCAAACATCAAGGAAGGTCCCTTATCTAAAACTGCAGACACTAACTGATGGAAATCATAGGGGGTAGCTCTAGCATTAGAAGCCCAAGTCCTTATCATTTCCTGTACATATGCATTTTGCAAGCCAAAAGTAACAATAGCCTGTTTAATTTCTTTCAGATCATTCATTGCTATTGGCATCCATCTAGCTTCTCTGACTCCCTTTGAGCCTTTAGAAGTTGACGCTTTGTCAGAATCAAGTATAGGGTATGCCGCTAAAACCCTGGGTAAGCCAGTTCTAATAGCTGGTGTTGGCTTTGTATCCTGTCCTTGTGCCTTATTACTCTGTTCACCAGTTCCAATCATTTTTTCAAGCATTTCAAGTCTTTTTATTATTTTGTTTATTATTACCTCTTTTGAATCCTGAATCTCCTGAATCTCCTGAATCTCCTGACCTGCATGAGTTCTTGAGAGTACCATAATCTTCCTAAATGATAGAATATTCAAAAGAATACTAAAACCTAGTAACCAGTAAATTAAGTTATCCTCATAGTCATATAAATTTTGCATGATTAGACCCATTGTATTGGTAGCCCAAACAGTGAAAGTCATGTTGGAAACAAAAACTGCCATATTACCTATTATCCAGCTGGCTTCGAACTCACCGAAATCCGAAATCCGCACTGTCTCTGCTTCCTGAGTGCTGGGATTAAAGGCACCACCACTGCCTGGCTGGCCTTGAACTCACCGAGATCCGCCTGCCTCTGCCTCCCAAGTGCTGGGATTAAAGGCGTATGCCACCACCACCTGGTCGGCCTCAGAGATCTGCCTCTCTGGAGGTTATGGGCCTGAAGGCCAAGTGTATCTCTGACTCGGCACTGGGGCCTAAGTCACAAACTAAACAAAAAACGGCGTACACGGAACCATAAACCCAGAATCCAGGGGTAGAGAAGAATAACCCAGAAGCTGTGTATGCCTCCACGAGACAGAGTCACCCTGAGCGGTTGCAGCTTCCGCACGGCTGAGGAAGGGAAGGCTTGCACTAAGCCGAACTCGCAGCTGGCAGCCTAGGGGTCCTAAAAGCCAAACGTTCGGGCACCAGGTGAAGGCGTAAGCCACGAACAATGCCACACCAGTTATGAATTATTATTAATAGGGTAGTATTTATTTAAAGAGGAAAAACTTACAGATCACGATCCCAGACAACAGCCCTTTTCGCAATCATGAAGCGAGACTAATCGCCAGCCGAACAGGAAGTCAAGAGACCAGCGGAAGGAAATAGAAGCCTTTTGAAGGGAGAGAAACCACGCCCCAATGGGCTGGTATCTCAGCAGCTATTGGTTGGAGGGGCGGGAAGACCTCCCGCAACAGTCAGTGGCAGCATTGGGTCTGCAGACAGAGGTCAGTGGTGGCATTGGGTTTGCAGATAGATGTCCGTGGGTGAATCGGGTCTGCAGACAGAGGTCTCTGGGGGTATCGGGTGTGCAGACAGATGTCCAATTTGGCCATGGGCTCTGCAGACAGAGGTCCACTGGGGGGCTTCGGGTCTGCAGACAAGGTCTGTGGGGGGCATCGGGTCTCCAGAGAGAGGTCTTGGGGGCATTGGATCTACAAACAGAGGTCTGTGGGCACATCGGGTCTGCAGACAGAGGACTCTGGGGGCATCGGGTTTGCAGATAGAGGTCCGTGGGTGCATCCGGTCTGCAGACAGAGGTCTCTGGGGGCATCAGGTCTGCAGACAGAGATCTGTGGGGGCATAGGGTCTGCAGACAGAGGTCTGTTGGGGCATCGGGTTTGCAGACAGAGGTCTGTGTGGGCATCAGGTCTGCAGACAGAGGTCTGTGGGGGCATCGGGTCTGCAGACAGAGGTCTGTGAGGGCATCGGGTCTGTAGACTGAGGTCTGTGGGGGCATCGGGTTTGCAGACAGAGGTCTGTGTGTGCATCGGGTCTGCAGACAGAGGTCTCTGGGGGCATCGTGTCTACAGACAGAGGTCTCTGGGGGCATCAGGTCTGCAGACAGAAGTCTTCGGGGTTATGGTTTGCACACAGAGTCTGCGGGGCATCAGATCTGCAGACAGATGTCTGTTGGGGCTTTGGGTCTGCAGACAGAGGTTCGTAGGAGCATCAGTCTGCCGAGAGAGGTCTGTGTGGGCTACAGGTCTGCAGACAGATGTCTGCTGGTGGCATCGGGTCTGCAGACAGATTGTCTGTGGGGGCATCGTGTCTGCCGACAGAGGTCTAAGGGGCATCGCGTCTACAGAGAGAGATCTGTGGGTCATTGGGTCTCCAAACAGAGGTCTGCTGGGGCATCTGGTCTGCAGACAGAGTCTCCTAAGGCATCGGATCTGCAGACAGAGGTCTGTGCGGGAATGGTGTCTGCACTCAGAAGTCTCTGGGGGCATCGGTTCTGCAGACAGAGGTCTGTGGGGGCATCGGGTCTGCAGACATAGGTCGGTGGGGCATCAAGTCTGCAGAAAGACGACCCCTTTTGGCATCAGGTGTGTAGACAGAGGTCTGCAGGTGCATCTGGACTGCAGACAGAGTCTGCGAGGGCATCGGGTCTCCAGAACGAGGTCTGTGGAGGGCATCGTGTCCGCAGACAGAGGTCTGTGGCGGCATCGGTTCTGCAGACAGACGTTTGAGTGACCATCGGTTCTGCAGACATTGGTCTATGGGGGCATCGGGTGTGCAGAGAGTGGTCATTGGGAGCATCGGTTCTGCATACAAAGGTCCTCTGGTGGCATCGGGTCTGCAGACAGAGGCCTCTGGGGGCATCGGGTCTGAAGACAGAGGTCCATGGAGGCATCAGTTCTGTAGACAGAGGTCCGTGGGGGCTTCAGGTCTGCAGACAAAGGTCCACTGGCAGCATCAGGTCTGCAGACACATTGTCTGTGGGGGCATAGTGTCTGCCGATAGAAGTCTAAGGGGCATCGCGTCTGCAGAGAGAGATATGTTCGTCATCGGGTCTGCACACAGAGGTCTGTGGGGGCAACGGGTCTACAGACAGAGGTCTGTAGGGGCATCGGGTCTGCAGACAGAGGTCTGTGCGGGCATCGGATCCCCAGACCAAGGTCTCTGGGGCCATCGGGTCTGAAGACAGAGGTCCGAGGAGGCATCAGTTCTGTAGAAAGAGGTCCGCTGGGGGCATCGGGTCTGCAGACAGTGGTCAGCTGGGAGCATCCGGTCTGCAGACAGAGGTCTGTGGGGGCATCAGGTCTGCAGACAGAGGTCAGTGGGGGCATCGGGTCTGCAGACAGATTCCTGTGTGGGCATCGGGTCTGAAGACAGAGGTCACTGCGAGCATCGGGTCTGCAGACAGATTTCTATGGGGGCATTGGGTATGCAGACAGAGGTCACTGAGGGCATCGGGTCTGCAAAGAGAGGTCTTTGGAGGCATCGGGTCTGCAGACGGAGGTCCGCAGTGGGCATCGGGTCTGCAGACAGAGGTCTATGGGGGGTATCTGGTCTACAGACAGAGGTCCGTGGGGGCATGGGGATTGCAGAAATAGGTCTATGGGGGCATCACTTCTGCAGACAGAGGTCTGTGGGGGCATCGGGTCTGCAGACAGAGGTCTGTGGGGGCATCCGGTCTGCAGAAAGAGTTCTCTGGGGGCACGGGTCTGCAGACAGAGGTCTATGGAGGCATTGGGTCTGCAGACAGAGGTCTGTAGGGGCATCGGGTCTGCAGACAGAGGTCTGTGCGGGCATCGGATCCCCAGACCAAGGTCTCTGGGGGCATCAGGTCTGCATACAGTGGTCTGTGGAGGCATCGGGTCTGCAGACAGAGGATTCTTTGGGCATCGGGTCTGAATACAGAGGTCTGCAGGGCATCGGGTCTGCAGACAGAGGTATGTGGGACATCGGGTCTGCAGACGGACGTCCGCTGGTGTCGTCGGGTTTGCAGGCAGATGTCTGTGGGGGCATCGGGACTGCAGACAGAGGTCTGGGATGGCATCGGGTCTGCAGACAGAGGTCTGTGGGGGCATCGGGTCTGCAGACAGAGGTCTGTGGGGCACTGTGTCTGCAGACAGACGACCCCTTTGGGCATCCGGTCTGCAGTCAGAGTCTGCGAGGACATCGGGTCTGCAGAACGAAGACTGAGGGTGGCTTCGTGTCTGCAGACAGAGGTCTGTGG
This sequence comes from Microtus obscurus, assembly GCA_963919715.1. Classification (NCBI taxonomy): domain Eukaryota; kingdom Metazoa; phylum Chordata; class Mammalia; order Rodentia; family Cricetidae; genus Microtus; species Microtus obscurus. The sequence continues at coordinate 61,190 of CAWTZC010000196.1, read as the reverse complement.
TGGCATCGGGTATTCAGACTGAGGTTTGTGGGGGCATCGGGTCTGCAGACAGTGGTCTTTGGGGCATAGGGTCTACAAAGCGAGGTCTGTGAGCACATCGGTTCTGAAGACAGAGGTCTGGGGGCATCGGTTTTCAGATAGAGGTCCATGGGTGCATCGGGTCTGCAGACAGAGGTCTCTGAGGGCATCGTTTCTGCATACAAAGGTCTGTGGGGGCATTGAGTATGGAGACAGAGGTCTGTGGGGGGATGCTCTGCAGACAGAGTCTGCGGGGGCATCCGGTCTACGGACAGAGTTCTGTGTGGGCATTGGGTCTGCAGACAGACGACCGCTGTAGGCATCTGGTCTGCAGACAAAGGTCTTTGGGTGCATCGGGTTTGGAGACAGAAGTCTGTGGGGGCATCTGGTCTACAGACAGAGTCTGCTAGGGCATCGGATCTGCAGACAGATATCTGCGGGGGCATCGGGTATGCAGACAGGGGTCCGCTGGGGGCAGTAGGTCTGCAGACATAGGTCTTTGGGAGAATCGGGTCTGCAGACAGAGTTCTTCTGGGGGTATCTGGTCTGCAGACAGAGGCCTCTGGGAGCATTGGGTCTGCAGACAGTGGTCTGAGGGGGCATCGGGTCTGCAGACGGAGGTCCGTGGGGGCATCAGTTCTACAGACAGAGGTCTTTGGTGGCATCGGGTCTGCAGACAGACGACCACTGTTGGTATCAGGTCTGCAGAGAGAGGTCTATGGGGGAATCTATTCTGCAGACAGAGTCTGCTAGGCCATCGAGTCAGCAGACAGAGGTCCGCTGGGGGCATCCCGTGTGCAGACAGAGGTCTGTAGGGGCATCGGGTCTGCAGAGAGAGGTCAGTAGGGGCATCGGTTCTGCACACAGATTTCTGTGTGGGCATCGGGTCTGCAAACAGATGACCACTGTTGGTATCAGGTCTGCAGACAGAGGTCTATGGGGGCATCTGTTCTGCAGACAGAGTCTGCTAGGGCATCGAGTCTGCAGACAGAGGTCCGCTGGGGGCATCCATTCTGCAGACAGAGGTCTTTGGTGGTTTCGGTCTGCAAACAGAGGTCTATGTGGGCATCGGGTTTGCAGACAGAGGTCTGTGGGGGCATCAGTCTGCACATAGAGGTTTGTGGGGGCATCAGGTCTGCAGACAGATGTCCTTTGGGGACAACAGGTCTGAAGACTGATGATCTGTGGTGCATCGTGTCTGCAGAGAGAGGTCTGTGGGAGCATCGGGTCTTCAGACAGAGGTCCGCTGGGGGCATTGTGTCTTCAGACAGAGGTCTGTGGAGGCATCGGGTCTGCAGACGGAGGTCGGCTGGTGTCTTCAGTTCTACAGACTCAGGTCTCTGGGGGCATCGGGTTGCAGACAGAGTTCTGCGGGGGGGGGGGGATCGGGTATGCAGAAAGAGTTCCGCTGAGAACATCGGGTGTGCAGACAGAGGTCTGTGGGGGCATTGATTCTGTTGATATAGGTCGGTGGGAGCATCAAGTCTGCAAAGAGACGTCCGCTTTTGGCATCAGGTCTGCAAACATAGGTCTATGGGTGCATCGGGTCTGTAGACAGAGGTCTGCAGGGGCATCTGGACGGCAGACAGAGTCTGCGAGGGCATCGGGTCTCCAGAACGAGGTCTGCCGGGGGCATCGTATCCGCAGACAGAAGTCAGTGGCGGCATCGGGTCTACAGACAGAGGGCTGAGGGACCATCGGTTCTGCGGATAGAGGTCTCTGGGGGCATCGGGTCTGCAGACAGAGGTCTGGGGGCATCTGTTCTGCAGAGAGAGGTCGGTGGGAGTTCGGGTCTGTAGACAGAGGTCTGTGGTGGCATCGGGTCTGCAGACAGATGTCTGTGGGGGCATTGGGTCTACAGACAGAGGTCTGTGGCCACATCGGGTCTCCAGACAGATGTCTCTGGGCCCATTGGGTCTACAGACAGAGGTCTGTGGGTGCATCGTGTCTGAAGACAGAGGTCCATGCAGGCATCAGTTCTGTAGACAACGGTCCGTGAGCGCATCGGGTCTGCAGACAGAGGTCCGCTGGGGGCATCCGGTCTTAAGACAGAGGTCTGTGGGGGCATCGGGTCTGCAGACAGAGGTCTATGGGGGAATCGGGTCTGCAGACAGAGGTCAATGGGGGCATCGGGTCTGCAGACAGATTTCTGTGGGGGCATCGGGTCTGCAGACAGAGGTCACTGGGGGCAATGGTTCTGCAGACAGAAGCCTTTGGAGGCCTCGCGTCTGCAGACGGAGGTCCGCTGTGGGCATCGGGTCTGCAGAGAGAGGTCAGTATGGGCATCGGGTCTGCAGACAGATTTCTGTGTGGGCATCGGGTCTGCAGACAGAGGTCACTGCGGGCATCGGGTCTTCAGACAGTGGTCTGTGGAGGCATCGGGTCTGAAGACAGAGGTCTGTGTGGGCATCGGGTCTGCAGAAAGAGGTCTGCGGGGGCATCGGGTCTCCAGCCAGAGGTCTCTGGGGGAATTGGTTCTCCAGACAGATGTCGGTGGGAGCATCGGGTCTGCAGATGGAGGCCCGCTGGGGGCATTGGGTCTGCAGACAGACGACCCCTTTTGGCATCAGGTCTGCAGACAGAGGTCTGTGGAGGCATCGGGTTTGCAGACAGAGTTCCGTGTGGGCATCAGTCTGCAGACAGAGTCTGTGCGGTAATGGGGTCTGCAATCAGAGGTCTCTGGGGGCATCGGTTCTGCATCAAGAGGTCCTCTGGGGGCATCGGGTCGGCAGACAGAGGCCGCTGGGGGCATCGCGTCTGAAGACAGAGGTCCATGGAGGCATCATTTCTGTAGACAGTGGTCTGTGCGGGCATCATGTCTGCTGACAGAGGTCTAAGGGGCATCGCGTGTACAGAGAGTGATATGTGGGTCATCGGGTCTGCACATAGAGGTCTGTGGGGGCAACGTGTCTGCAGATAGAGGTCTGTGGTGGTATCGGGTCTGCAGACTGAGGTCTGTGAGGGCATTGGGTATACAGACAGAGATTTTGGTCGCATCATGTCTGCAGACAGAGGTCTCTGCGGCCATCGGGTCTAAAGGCAGAGGTTCGTGGGGGCATCGGGTCTAAAGACAGAGGTCCGTGAAGGCATCAGTTCTGTAGACAGAGGTCCGTAGGGGCATCGGGTCTGCAGACAGAGGTCCGCTGGGGGCATCCGTTCTGCAGACAGAGGTCTGTGGGGGCATCGGGTCTGCAGACAGAGGTCAGTGGTGGCATCGGGTCTGCAGACAGATTTCTGTGTGGGCATCGGGTCTGCAGACAGAGGTCACGGCGGGCATCGGGTCTGCAGACAGTGGTCTGTGGAGGCATCGGGTCTGAAGACAGAGGTCTGTGTGGGCATCGGGTCTGCAGAAAGAGGTCTGCGGGGGGCATCGGGTCTCCAGCCAGAGGTCTCTGGGGTAATTGAATCTCCAGACAGAGGTCGGTGGGAGAATCGGGTCTGCAGATTGAGGCCCGCTGGGGGTATCGTGTTTGCAGATAGAGGTCTGTGGGGGCATCGCGTCTGCAGACAGAAGTCTGTGGGGGCATCGGTTCTGCAGACCGAGGTCTGTGAGGGCATCCGGTCAAAAGACAGGGTCTGTGTGGCATCAGGTCTGCAGAGAGAGGTCTGTGGGGTCATCAGTCTGCAGATATAGGTTTGTGGGGGCATCAGGTCTGCAGACAGATGTCCGCTGGGGGCATCGGGTCTGCAGACTGATGGTCTGTGGGGCATCGTGTCTGCACAGAGAGGTCTGTGGGAGCATCGTGTCTAAAGACAGAGGTCCGTGAAGGCATCAGTTCTGTAGACAGAGGTCCATGGAGGCATCGGGTCTGCAGACAGATGACCGCTTGCGGCATCAGGTCTGCAGAAAGAGGTCTATGGGGGGAATTGGGTCTACAAACAGAGGTCTGTGGGCACATCAGGTCTGCAGACAAAGGTCTCTGGGGGCATCGAGTTTGCCGATAGAGGTCCGTGGGTGCATCGGGTCTGTATACAGAGGTCTCTGGGGGTATCGGGTCTGCAGACAGAGGTCTGTGGGGGCATCGGGTCTGCAGACCCAGGTCACTGGGTGCATCGGGTCTGCAGACAGAGGTCTGTGGGGGCATCGGGTCTGCAGACAGAGGTCCACTTTAGCCATGGTCTCTGGAGACAGAGGTCCACTGGGGGGCTTCAGGTCTGCAGAAAGAGGTCTGTGGGGGCATCGAATCTGCAGACAGAGGTCAATGGGGGTATCTGGTATGCAGACAGAGGTCAATGGGGGCATCGGGTCTGCAGACAGATTTCTGTGGGGGCATCGGGTCTGCAGACAGAGGTCACTGGGGGCATTGGGTCTGCAGACAGAAGTCTTTGGATGCATCGGGTCTGCAGACGGAGGTCCGCTGTGGGCATTGGGTCTGCAGACAGAGGTCTGTGGGTGTATCAGGTCTACAGACAGAGGTCCGTGGGGGCATCGGGTCTGCAGACAGAGGTCTATGGAGGCATTGGGTCTGCAGCCAGAGGCCTGTGGGGGCATCGGATCCCCAGACATAGGTCTCTGTGGTCATCGGGTCTGCATACAGTGGTCTGTGGAGGCATTGGGTCTGCAGACAGAGGATTCTGGGGATTCGAGTCTGCATACAGTGGTCTGTGGGGGCATCGGGTCTGCAGACAGAGGTCTGTGGGGCATCGGGTCTGCAGACAGAGGTTTGTGGGACATTGGGTCTGCAGACAGACGTTCGCTGGTGTAATCGGGTTTGCAGACAGAGGTCTGTGGGGGCATCGGGACTGCAGACAGAGGTCTGGGATGGCATCCGGTCTGCAGAAAGAGGTCTGTGGGGGCATCGGTTCTGCAGACAGAGGTCTGTGGGGGCATCGGGTCTGCAGACAGACGACCCCTTTTGGCATCAGGTCTGCAGACAGAGGTCTGTGGGGGCATCGGGTTTTCAGACAGAGGTTTGTGGGACATCGGGTCTGCAGACAGATGTCCGCTGGGTGCATTGTGTCTTCAGACAGAGGTCCTTGGTGGCATCGGGTCTGCAGACAGAGGTCTGTGGGTGTATCAGGTCTACAGACAGAGGTCCGTGGGGGCATCGGGTCTGCAGACAGAGGTCTATGGAGGCATCGGGTCTGCAGACAGAGGTCTGTGGGGGCATCGGATCCCCAGACATAGGTCTCTGTGGTCATCGGGTCTGCATACAGTGGTCTGTGGAGGCATTGGGTCTGCAGACAGAGGATTCTGGGGGCATCGGGTCTGCAGACAGAGGTCCACAGGGGATTCGAGTCTGCAGACAGGGGTCTGTGGGGGCATCGGTTCTGCATACAGAGGTCCTCTGGGGGCATCGGTTCGGCAGACAGAGGCCTCTGGGGGCATCGGGTCTGAAGACAGAGGTCCATGGAGGCATCATTTCTGTAGACAGAGGTCTGTGCGGGCATCGTGTCTGCCGACAGAGGTCTAAGGGGCATCGCGTGTACAGAGAGAGATATGTGGGTCATCGGGTCTGCACACAGAGGTCTGTGGGGGCAACGGGTCTGCAGATAGAGGTCTGTGGTGGCATCGGGTCTGCAGACAGAGGTCTGTGAGGTCATTGGGTATACAAACAGAGATCTTTGGTCGCATCGGGTCTTCAGACAGAGGTCTCTGCGGCCATCGGGTCTAAAGACAGAGGTCCGTGAAGGCATCGCGTCTGCAGAAAGAGGTTTGCGGGGGCATCGGGTCTCCAGCCAGAGGTCTCTGGGGGAATTGGTTCTCCAGACAGAGGTCGGTGGGAGCATCGGGTCTGCAGATGGAGGCCCGCTGGGGGCATTGGGTCTGCAGACAGAGGTCTGTGGGGCCATCTTGTCTGCAGACAGAAGTCTGTGTGGGCATCGGGTCAAAAGACAGGGTCTGTGTGGCATCAGGTCTTCAGAGAGAGCTCTGTGGGTTCATCAGTCTGCATATAGAGGTTTGTGCAGGCATCAGGTCTGCAGACAGATGTCCGCTGGGGGCATCGGGTCTGCAGACTGATGGTCTGTGGGCCATCGTGTCTGCACAGAGAGGTCTGTGGGAGCATTGTGTCTAAAGACAGAGGTCCATGAAGGCATCAGTTCTGTAGACAGAGGTCCGTGGAGGCATCGGGTCTGCAGACAGATGACCGCTTTTGGCATCAGGTCTGCAGACAGAGGTCTATGGGGGAATTGGGTCTACAAACAGAGGTCTGTGGGGGCATCGGGTCTGCAGACAGAGGTCCACTTTAGCCATGGTCTCTGGAGACAGAGGTCCACTGGGGGCTTCAGGTCTGTAGCAAGAGGTCTGTGGGGTCATCGGGTCTGCAGACAGAGGTCTATGGGGGAATCAGGTATGCAGACAGAGGTCAATGGTGGCATCGGGTGTGCAAACAGATTTCTGTGGGGGCATCGGTTCTGCAGACAGAGGTCACTGGGGGCATTGGGTCTGCAGACAGAAGTCTTTGGAGGCATCGGTTCTGCAGTCGGAGGTCCGCTGTGGGCATCGGGTCTGCAGACAGAGGTCTGTGGGGGTATCAGGTCTACAGACAGAGGTCCGTGGGGGCATCGGGTCTGCAGACAGAGGTCTATGGAGGCATCGGGTCTGCAGACAGAGGTCTGTGGGGGCATCGGATCCCCAGACAAAGGTCTCTGTGGTCATCGGGTCTGCATACAGTAGTCTGTGGAGGCATCGGGTCTGCAGACAGAGGATTCTGGTTCCATCGGGTCTGCAGACAGAGGTCCACAGGGGATTCGAGTCTGCAGACAGGGGTCTGTGGGGGCATCGGGTATGCAGACAGAGGTTTGTGGAACATCGGGTCTGCAGACAGACGTTCGCTGGTGTCATCGGGTTTGCAGACAGAGGTCTGTGGGGGCATCGGGACTGCAGACAGAGGTCTGGGATGGCATCCGGTCTGCAGAAAGAGGTCTGTGCGGTAATGGGGTCTGCAATCAGAGGTCTCTGGGGGCATCGGTTCTGCAGACAGAGGGCTTTGGGGGCATCGGGTCTGCAGACATAGGTCGGTGGGGGCATCAAGTCTGCAGAAAGACGACTGCTTTTGGCATCAGGTCTGTAGACAGAGGTCTGCAATGGCATCTGGACTGCAGACAGAGTCTGCGAGGGCATCGGGTCTCCAGAACGAGGTCTGTGGAGGGCATCGTTTCCGCAAACAGAGGTCTGTGGCGGCATCGGGTCTGCAGACAGAGGTCTGTGGGACCATCGTTTCTGCAGACAGAGGTCTATGGGGGCATCGGGTGTGCAGACAGTGGTCATTGTGAGCATCGGTTCTGCATACAGAGTTCCTCTGTGGGCATGGTGTCGGCAGACAGAGGCCTCTGGGGGCATCGGGTCTGAAGACAGAGGTCCATGAGGCATCAGTTCTGTAGACAGAGGTCTGTGCTGGCATCGAGTCTGCAGACAGAGGTCTATGGAGGCATCAGTTCTGTAGACAAAGGTCCACTGAGGGCATCCGGTCTGCAGACAGATTGTCTGTGGGGGCATCGTGTCTGCGGACAGAGTTCTAAGGGGCATCCCGTCTACAGAGATATGTGGGTCATTGGGTCTGCACACAGAGGTCTGTGGGGGCAACGGGTCTGCAGATATAGGTCTGTGGTGGTATCGGTTCTGCAGACAGAGGTCTGTAAGGGCATTGGGTATACAGAAAGATATCTTTGGTCGCATCAGGTCTGCAGACAGAGGTCACTGGGGCCATCGGGTCTAAAGTCAGAGGTTCGTGGGGGCATCGGGTCTAAAGACAGAGGTCCGTGAAGGCATCAGTTCTGTAGACAGAGGTCCGAAGGGGCAATCGGGTATGAAGGCAGAGGTTGGTTGGGGGCATCAGGTCTACAGACAGAGGTCTGTGGGGGCATCGGGTCTGCAGACAGAGTTCAGTGGCGGCATCGGGTCTGCAGACAGATTTCTGTGTGGGCATCGGGTCTGCAGACAGAGGTCACTGCGGGCATCGGGTCTGCAGACAGTGGTCAGTGGAGGCATTGGGTCTGAAGACAGATTTCTGTGTGGGCATCGGGTCCTCAGACAGAGGTCTGTGGGGGCATCGGGTCTGCAGACAGAGTTCAGTGGCGGCATCGGGTCTGCAGACAGATTTCTGTGTGGGCATCGGGTCTGCAGACAGAGGTCACTGCGGGCATCGGGTCTGCAGACAGTGGTCAGTGGAGGCATTGGGTCTGAAGACAGAGGTCTGGGTGGGCATCGGGTCTGCAGAAAGAGGTCTGCGGGGGCATCGGGTCTCCAACCAGAGGTCTCTGGGGGAATTGGGTCTGCAGACAGAGGTCAGTGGGAGCATCGGGTCTGCAGATGGAGGTCCGCTGGGGGCATCGGGTCTGCAGAGAGAGGTCTGTGGGGGCATCGGGTCTGCAGACAGAAGTCTGTGGGAGCATTGGGTCTGCAGACAGAGGTCTGTGGGGGCATCCGGTCAAAAGGCAGGGTCTGTGTGGCATCAGGTCTGCAGAGAGAGGTCTGTGGGGTCATCAGTCTGCAGATATAGGTTTGTGGGGGCATCAGGTCTTCAGACAGATGTCCGCTGGGGGCATTGGTTCTGCAGACTGATGGTCTGTGGGGCATCGTGTCTGCACAGATAGTTCTGTGGGAGCATAGGGTCTAAAGACAGAGGTCCATGAAGGCATCAGTTCTGTAGACAGAGGTCCGTGGAGGCATCGGGTCTGCAGACAGACGACCGCTATATCCATCAGGTTTGCAGACAGAGGTCTATGGGAGCATCGGGTCTGTAGACAGAGGTCTGCAGGGGCATCTGGTCTCCAGACAGATGTCTTGGGGGCATTGGGTCTACAAACAGAGGTCTGTGGGCACATCAGGTCTGCAGACAGATGTCTGTGGGGGCATCGGGTCTGCAGACAGTGGTCCACTTTGGCCATGTGCTCTGCAGACAGAGGTCCACTGGGGGCTTCGGGTCTGCAGACAGAGTTCTGTGTGGGCATCGGGTCAGCAGACAGAGTTCCGCTGGGGGCATTGCTTCTGCAGAAAGAGTTCTGTGGGCGCATCGGGTCTCCAGACAGAGGTCTTGGGGGCATTGGGTCTACAAACAGAGGTCTGTGGACGCATCGGTTCTGCAGACAGAGGACTCTGGGGGCATCGGGTTTGCAGATAGAGGTCCGTGGGTGCATCGGGTCTGCTGACAGAGGTCTCTGGGGGCATCAGGTCTGCAGACAGAGGTCCCTGTGGTCATTGGGTCTGCAGACAGAGGTCCACTTTGGCCATGGGTTCTGCAGACAGAGGTCCACTCGGAACTTCGGGTCGGCAGACAGAGGTCTGTGGGGGGCATAGGGTCCGCAGACAGAGGTCCACTTTGGCCATGGGCTCTGCAGACAGAGGTCCGTGGGTGCATCTGGTCTGCAGACAGAGGTCTCTGGGGGCATCAGGTCTGCAGACAGAGATCTGTGGGGGCATCGGGTCTGCAGACAGAGGTCTATGGGGGCATCGGGTGTGCAGACAGTGGTCATTGGGAGCATCGGTTCTGCATCCAGAGGTCCTCTGTGAGCATCGGGTCGGCAAACAGAGGCCTCTGGGGGCAATGGGACTGAAGACAGAGGTCCGTGGAGGCATCACTTCTGTAGACTGAGGTCCGTGGGGACTTCAGGTCTGCAGACAAAGGTCCGCTGAGGGCATCCGGTCTGCAGACAGATTGTCTGTGGGGGCATCGTGTCTGCCGACAGAGGTCTAAGGGGCATCGCGTCTGCAGAGAGAGATAATTGTGTCATCGGGTCTGCACACAGAGTTCTGTGTGGGCAACGGGTCTGCAGATAGAGGTCTGTGGTGGCATCGGGTCTGCAGACAGAGGTCTGTGAGGGCATTGGGTATACACACAGAGATCTTTTGTCGCATCGGGTCTGCAGACAGAGGTCTCTGGGGCCATCGGGTCTAAAGACCTAGGTCTGTGGGGGCATTGGGTCTAAAGACAGAGGTCCGTGAAGGCATCAGTTCTGTAGACAGAGGTCCGTGGGGGCATCCGGTCTGCAGACAGAGGTCTGCGGGGCATCGGGTCTGCAGACAGAGGTCAGTGGCGGCATCGGGTCTGCAGACAGATTTCTGTGTGGGCATCGGGTCTGCAGACAGAGGTCTGTGGAGGCATCGGGTCTGAAGACAGAGGTCTGGGTGGGCATCGGGTCTGCAGAAAGAGGTCTGCGGGGGCATCGGGTCTCCAGCCAGAGGTCTCTGGGGGAATTGGGTCTGCATACAGAGGTCGGTGGGAGCATCGGGTCTGCAGATTGAGGCCCGCTGGCGGCATCGTGTCTGCAGACAGAGGTCTGTGGGGGCATCGGGTCTGCAGACAGAAGTCTGTGGGGGCATCGGGTCTGCAGACAGAGGTCACTTCGGGCATCAGGTCTGTGAGGGCATTGGGTATACAGACAGAGATCTTTGGTCGCATCGGGTCCGCAGACAGAGGTCTCTGGGGCCATCGGGTCTAAAGACCTAGGTCTGTGGGGGCATCGGGTCTAAAGACAGAGTTCCGTGAAGGCATCAGTTATGTAGACAGAGGTCCGTGGGGGCTTCGTGTCTGCAGACAGAGGTCTCTGTGGGCATCGGGTTTGCAGATAGAGGTCCGTGGGGGCATCTGGTCTGCAGACAGAAGTCTATGGGGGCATCCGGTCTACAGACAGAGGTCTGTGCAGGCATCGTGTCTGCAGACAGACGACCGCTGTAGGCATCAGGTCTGCAGACAGAGGTCTTTGGGTACATCGGGTGTGCAAACAGAGGTCCGCTGGGGGCATCGGGTCTGGAGAGAGAGGTCTGTGGGGGCTTCGTGTCTGCAGACAGAGGTCTCTGTGGGCATCGTGATTGCAGATAGAGGTCCGTGGGTGCATCTGGTCTACAAACAGAGGTCTCTGGGGGCATCAGGTCTGCAGACAGATGTCTGTGGGGGCATCGGGTCTGCAGACAGAGGTCCACTTTGACCATGGGCTCTGCAGACAGAGGTCCTCTTTGGGTTTCGGGATCTGTAGACAGAGGTCTATGGGGACATCGTGTCTGCAGACAGAGTTCTCTGAGGGCATCGTTTCTGCATACAAAGATCTGTGGCGGCATCGTGCCTGCATACTGAGGTCTGTGGGGGCATTGAGTATGGAGACAGTGGTCTGTCGGGGCATGGTCTGCAGACAGAGTCTGCGGGGGCATCCGGTCTACAGACAGAGGTCTGTGGGGGCATCGGGTCTGCAGACAGACGACCGCTGTAGGCATCGGGACTGCAGACAGAGGTCTTTGGGTGCATCGGGTTTGGAGACAGAGGTCTGCGGGGGCATCTGGTCTGCAGACAGAGTCTGCTAGGGCATTGAGTCTGCAGACAGAGGTCCGCTGTGCCATCCAGTCTGCAGACAGAGGTTAGTGGGGGCATTGGGTCTGCAGACAGATTTCTGTGCGGGTTCGGGTCTGCAGACAGAGGTCTATGGGGGAATCGAGTTTGCAGAGAGAGGTCAATGGGTGCATCAGGTCTGCAGACAGATTTTTGTGGGGGCATCGGGTCTGCACACAGGGGTCACTGGGGACATCGGGTCTGCAGACAGTGGTCTGTGGGGGCATCGGGTCTGCAGACAGATGTCTCTGAGGGCATCGTTTCTGCATACAAAGGTCTGTGGCGCATCGGGCCTGCAGACTGAGGTCTGTGGGGGGCATTGAGTATGGAGACAGAGGTCTGTGGGGGCATGGTCTGCAGACAGAGTCTGCTGGGGAATCCGGTCTACAGACAGAGGTCTGTGGGGGCATCGGGTCTGCAGAAAGGAGACTGCGGGCGCATCGGGTCTCCAGCCAGAGGTCTCTGGGGGATTTGGCTCTGCAGACACAGGTCTGTGGGAGCATCGGGTTTGGAGACAGAGGTCTGCGGGGGCATCTGGTCTACAGACAGAGTCTGCTAGGGCATCGGATATGCAGATAGAGGTCTGTGGGGGGGCATCGGGTATGCAGACAGGGATCCGCTGGGGGCAAAGGGTCTGCAAACATAGGTCATTGGGGGCATCAGTTCTGCAGACAGAGGTCCTCTGGGGGCATATGGTCTGCAGACAGAGGCCTCTGGGGGCAACGGGTCTGCAGAGAGAGGACTGTGGGTCATCGGGTCTGCAGACAGAGGTCCGCTGGTGGCATCGAGTCTGCAGACAGAGATATGTGGGTTCATTGGGTCTGCAGAAAGAGGTCCGTGGGGGGCATCGGGTCTGTAGACAGAGGTCGGTGGGGGCATCATGTCTGCAGTTGGAGGACCGCTGCGGGCATCGGGTCTGCAGACAGAGGTCTGTGGGTGCATCAGGTCTGCAGACAGATGTCTGTGGGCGCATTGGGTCTGGAGACAGAGGACTGTGGGGGCATCGGGTCTGCAGACGGAGGTCCGCTGGGGTCATCAGGTCTGAAGACTGAGGACTGTGGGGACATTGATTATGGAGACAGAGTTCTGCAGAGGTATGCTCTGCAGACAGAGTCTGCGTGAGCATCGGGTCAGCAGACATAGGTCTGTGAGGCCATCGGGTCTGCAGACTGACGACCGCTGTTGGCATCGGGTCTGCAGACAGAGGTTCCGCTGGGGGCATCGGGTCTGCAGACAGAGGTTCCGCTGGGGGCATCGGGTCTGCAGACAGAGGTCCACTGGGGGCATCGGGTCTGCAGACAGAGTTTCCGTGGGGGCATCAGGTCTGCAGACTGAGGTCTATGGGGCTTTGGGTATGGAGACAGAGGTCTGCGGGGGCATGGTCTGCAGACAGAGTCTGCGAGGGCATCAACTCTGCAGAAAGTGGTCTGAGGGGGCATCTGGTCTGCAGACAGAGTCTGTGGGGGAATCAGTCTGACGAGAGAAGTCTGTGGGTCATCGTGTCTGCAGAAAGATGTCAGCTGGGGGCATCGGGTCTGCAGACTGAGGGTCTGTGGGGGCATCGGGTCTGTAGACAGAGGTCTGTGGGGGCATCGGGTCTGCAGACAGAGGCCTCTGGGTTCTTCAGGTCTGCAGAGAGAGGTCTGTCGAGGCATCGGGTCTTGCAGACAGAGGTCCGCTGGGGGCATCAGGTCTCCAGACAGAGGTCCGCTGGGGGAATCGGGTCTGCAGACAGAGGTCCGGTGGGGGCATCGGGTCTGCAGACAGAGGTCTGTGGGTCATCAGTTATGCAGACAGAGGTCTGTAGAGGCATCGGGTCTGCAGACAGAGATCTAAGGGGCATTGGGTCTGCCAAGAAAGGTCTATGGGTCATCGGGTCTGCAGACAGATTTCCTCTGGGGACATCTGGTCTGCAGACAGAGGCCTCTGGGGGCATTGGGTCTGCAGACAGAGGTCTGTGGAGGCATCGGGTTTGCAGACGGAGGTCCGCTGGAGGCATCAGTTCTACAGACGGAGGTCTTTGGTGGCATCGGTTCTGCAGACAGACGCCCACTGTTGGCATCAGGTCTGCAGACAGAGGTCTATGGGGGCATCGGGTCTATAGACAGAGGTCTGCGGGGGAATCTGGTCTGCAGATAGAGTCTGCTAGGGCATTGAGTCTGCAGAAAGAGGTCCGCAGGGGCCATCCGGTCTGCAGACAGAGGTCTGTTGGTGCATCGGGACTGCAGACAGAGGTCTGTGTGGGCATCGGGTATGCAGACAGAGGTCCACTGGGGGTATCGGGTCTGCAGACAGAGTTCTGTGGGGGCATCGGGTCTGCAGACCGAGGTCTGTGGGGGCATCAGTTCTGCATACAGAGGTTTATGGGGGCATCAGGTCTGCAGACAGAAGTCTGTTGGGGCATCGGTTCAGCAGACACAGGTCCTCTGTGGGCATCGGGTCTGGAGACAGAGGTCTATGGGGGCATCGGGTCTGCGACAGAGGTGTTTCATGGCATTGGGTCTGCAGACAGAGTTCTCTGGGGGCTTCAGGTCTCCCGATAGAGGTATCTGGGGGTACCTGGTCTGCAAACAGAGGTCTGTGGAGGCATCAGGTTTGCAGACAGAGGTCCGTAATGACATAGAGTCTACAGACAGAGGTCCGGTGTGGGAATCGGACCTGCAGACAGAGGTCAATGGGTGCATCGGTTCTGCAGACAGAGGTCTGTGGGGGCATCGGGTCTGCAGACAGAGGTCTCTGGGGGCATCGGGTCTGCAGACAAAGTTATGTGGAGGCATCGAGTTTGCAGACAGAGGTCCGCTGGGGGGCATCTGTTCTGCAGACAGAAGTCTATGGGGGCATCGTGTCTGCAGACAGAGGTCCTCTGGGGGCTTCGGGTCTGCAGACAGTTGTTTATGGGGGCATCGGGTCTGCAGACAGAGGTCTCTCAGGGCATCTGTCTGCAGACAGAGGTCTCTTTGGTCTTCGGGTCTCCAGACAGATGTATCTGGGGGCACCGGGTCTGCAGACAGAGGTCTGTGAAGGCGTCAGTTTTGCAGACAGAGGTCCGTAAGGACATAGCGTCTACAGACAGAGGTCCGGTGGTGGAATCGGATCTGCAGGCAGAGGTCTATGGGTGCATCGGTTTTGCATACAGATGTCTGTGAAGGCATCGGGTCTGTAGTCAGAGGTCTGTGGGGGCATCAGGTCTCCAGACAGAGGTATCTGTGGGCACCGCGTCTGCAGACAGAGGTGTCTGGAGGCATCAGGTCTGCAGACAGAGGTCCGTGGGGGCATCGGGTCTGCAGACAGAGGTCTCTCAGGGCATCTGTCTGCAGACAGAGGTCTCTGGGGTCTTCGGGTCTCCAGACAGATGTATCTGGGGGCACCGGGTCTGCAGACAGAGGTCTGTGAAGGCATCAGGTTTGCAGACAGAGGTCCGTAAGGACATAGCGTCTACAGACAGAGGTCCGGTGGTGGAATCGGATCTGCAGGCAGAGGTCTATGGGTGCATCGGTTCTGCATACAGAGGTCTGTGAAGGCATTGGGTCTGTAGCCAGAGGTCTGTGGGGGCATCAGGTCTCCAGACAGAGGTATCTGTGGGCACCGCGTCTGCAGACAGAGGTGTCTGGAGGCATCAGGTCTGCAGACAGAGGTCCGTGGGGGCATCGGGTCTGCAGACAAAGGTCCGGTGGGGGAATCGGGTCTGCAGACAGATGTCTATGTGTGCATCGGACTGCAGACAGAGGTTTGTGGGTGCATCGGGTCTGCAGACAGAGGTCTCTGGGGGCATCGGGACTTCAGACAGAGGTCTGTTGGGTCATCGGGTCTGCAGAAAGAGGTCCTCTGGGGGCATCGGGTCTGCAGAGGTCTCTGGAGGCATCGAGTCCGCAGAAAAATGTCTCTGGGTGCATCGGGTCCGCAGACAGAGGTATCTGGGGGCATCGGGTCTGCAGACAGAGGTCTGTGGAGGCATCAGGTTTGCAGACAGATGTCCGCTGGGGGCATCGGGTCTGCAGACAGAGGTCCTCTGGGGGCTTCGGGACTGCAGACAGAAGTCTGTTTGTACATTGGGTCTGCACACAGAGGTCTCTGGGGGCATCGGGTCGGTAGAAAGACGACCGTTGTTGGCATCAGGTCTGCAGACAGAGGTCATTGGGAGCATCCGGTCTGTAGACAGAGGTCTGCTGGTGCGTCTAGTCTGAAGACAGAGTCTGCGAGTGCATCGGGTCTGCAGACAGAGGTCTGTGGAGGCATCGGTTCTGCAGACAGAAGTCCGCTGGGGGCATTGGCTCTGTAGACAGAGGTCTCTGTGGCCATCAAGTCTGCAGACTGAGGTCTTTGGGGGCATGGGGTCTGCAGATTGAGGTCTGTGGGCACATCGGGTCTGCAGACCGAGGTCCGATGGGTCATCGGGTATGCAGACAGAAGTAAATGGGGGCATCAGGTCTGCCTAGAGACGACCGCTGTTGGCATCAGGTCGGCAGACAGAGGTCAATGGGGGCATCAGGTCTGTAGACAGAGGTTTGCGGGGGCATCTTGTCAGTGACAGAGTCTGCGAGGGAATCGGGTCTGCAGACAGAGGTCTGTGGGGGCATCGGGTCTCCACACAGAGGTCTCTGGGGTCATCGGATCTGCAGACAGAGGTCCTCTGAAGGCATCATCTCTGCAGACAGAGGTCTCTGTGGGCATCACGTCTGCAGACTGAGGTCTGTGGGGGCATCGGGTCTCCACACAGAGGTCTCTGCGGGCATCGGGTCTGCAGTCAGAGGTCTTTGGGGGCATCGTGTCTAAAGACAGAGGTCTCTGGGGGCATCGGTTCTGCAGACAGAGGTCCGCTGGGGGCATCTGGTCTGCAGACAGAGGTCCGCTGGGGGCATTGTGTCTGCAGACTGAGGTCTGTGGGCACATCGGGTCTGCAGAAAGAGGTCTGTGGGGGCATTGGGTCTGCAGACTGAGGTCTGTGGGCACATCGGGTCTGCAGAAAGAGGTCCGGTGGAGGCATCAGGTCTGCAGACAGATGTCCGTGGGGGCATCGGGTCTGCAGACAGAGGTCTGTGGAGGCATCAGGTCTGCAGACAGATGTCCGTGGGGGCATCGGGTCTGCAGACAGAGGTCCGCGGGTGGCTTCGGGTCTTCAGGCAGAGGACCTCTGGGGGCTTCGGGTCTGCAGACAGGTCTGTGGGGACTTCGGTTTTGCAGACAGAGGTCTCTGGGGGCATCGGGTCTGCAGACAGCAGTCTGTGGGTGCATCGGGTCTGCAGAAAGAGGTCTTTGGAGGCATCAGGTCTGCAGACAGATGTCCGTGGGGGCATCGGGTCTGCAGACAGAGGTCTGCTGGGGGCATCGGGTCTGCAGGCAGAGGACCTCTGGGGGCTTCGGGTCTGCAGACACAGGTCTCAGGGGGCATCGGGACTCTAGACAGAGGTCTGTGGGGGAACCGGGTCTGCAGACAGAGGTCTGTGGGGCCATCGGGTCTGCAGACAGAGGTTTCTGGGGGCATCCGATCTTCAGACACAGGTCTGTGGGGGTATCAGGTCTGCAGACAGAGTTCCGCTGTGGACATCGGGTATGCAGACAGAGGTCTGTGGGGGCATCGGGTCTCCACACAGAGGTCTCTGGGGGCATCGGGTATGCAGTCAGAAGTCTGTGGGGGCATCATGTCTACAGACAGAGGTCTCTGGGGGCATCGGTTCTGCAGACAGAGGTCTGTGGGGGGCATCGAGTCTGCAGACAGGGGTCTGCTGGGGGCATCGGTTCTGCAGACAGAGGTCCGCTGTGGGCTTCACGTCTGCACAAGAGGTCTGTGGGGGGCATCGTGTCTTCAGATTGAGTTCTGTGGGCACATCGGGTCTGCAGACAGAGGTCTGTGGGGGCATCGGGTCTGCGCACCGAGGACCGGTGGGGGCATCAGGTCTGCGGACCGAGCTCCGGTGGGGACATCGGGTCTGCAGACAGAGGTCTGTGGAGGCATAAGGTTTGCATACAGATGTCTGCTGGTGGAATCTGGTTTGCAGACAGAGGTATGTGGGGGCATCGGTCGGCAGACAGACGACGCCTGTTGGCATCAGGTCTGCAGACAGAGGTCTGTAGGGGCATCGGGTCTGCAGACAGAGGTCTGTAGGGACATCGGGTCTCTAGACAGAGGGTTCTGGAGGCATCGGTTCTGCAGACAGAGGTCTCTGGGGGCATCGGGTCTGCAGACAGAGGTCTATGGGCATCGGGACTGCAGACAGAGGTCTCTGGAGGCAACGGGACTCCAGACAGAGTTCTGTGGGGGGCATCGGGTCTCAGACAGAGGTCTTCTGGGGGCATCGGGTCTGCAGACAGAGGTCTCTGGGGGCTTCAGGTCTCCAGACAGAGGTATCTGGGGGCATTGGGTCTGCAGACAGAAGTCTGTGGAGGCATCAGGTCTGCAAACAGATGTCCGTGGGGGCATCGGGTCTGCAGACAGAGGTCTGTGGAGTCATCGGGTCTGCAGACGGAGGTCCACTGGGGGCTTCAGGTCTGCAGACAGAGGTCTGTAGGGACATCGAGTCTGCAGACCGAGGTCTGTGGGGGGCATCGGGTCTGGTGACAGAGGTCTCTGCGGGCCTTGGTTCTGCAGACAGAGGTATGCGAAGGCATCGGGTCTGCAGACAGAGGTCTGTATGGGGATCGGGTCTCCAGCCAGGGGTATCTGTGGGCACCGGGTCTGCAGACAGAGGTCTCTGGAGGCATCAGGTCTGCAGACAGAGGTCCGTGGGGGCAATGGGTCTGCAGACAGAAGTCCGGTGGGGGAATCGGGTCTGCAGACAGAGGTCTTTGTGTGCATCGGACTGCAGACAGAGGTTTGTGGGTGCATTGGTTCTGCAGACAGAGGTCTCTTGGGGCATCGTGACTTCAGACAGAGGTCTGTTGGGTCATCAGGTCTGCAGACACAGGTCCTCTGGGGGCATCGGGTCTGCAGAGGTCTCTGGAGGCATCGAGTCCGCAGAAACATGTCTCTGGGGGCATCGGGTCCGCAGACAGAGGTATCTGGGGGCAACGGGTCTGCAGACAGAGGTCTCTGGGAGCATCGGGTCGGTAGAAAGACGACCGCTGTTGGCATCAGGTCTGCAGACAGAGGTCAATTGGGGCATCCGGTCTGTAGACAGAGGTCTGCGGGGAAAGCTAGTATTGAGACAGAGTCTGCGAGTGCATCGGGTCTGCAGACAGAGGTCCACTAGGGGTATCGGGTCTGCAGACAGTTGTCTGTGGGGGCATCGGCTCTGCAGAAAGAGGTCTGTGGGGGCATCGGTTCTGCAGACAGAGGTCCTCTGGGGGCATCGGGACTGCAGACAGAGGTCTCTGGAGGCAACGGGACTCCAGACAGAGTTCTGTGGGGGCATCGGGTCTCAGACAGAGGTCTTCTGGGGGCATCGGGTCTGCAGACAGAGGTCTCTGGGGGCTTCAGGTCTCCAGACAGAGGTATCTGGGGGCATTGGGTCTGCAGACAGAAGTCTGTGGAGGCATCAGGTCTGCAAACAGATGTCCGTGGGGGCATCGGGTCTGCAGACAGAGGTCTGTGGAGTCATCGGGTCTGCAGACGGAGGTCCACTGGGGGCTTCAGGTCTGCAGACAGAGGTCTGTAGGGACATCGAGTCTGCAGACCGAGGTCTGTGGGGGCATCGGGTCTGGTGACAGAGGTCTCTGCGGGCCTTGGTTCTGCAGACAGAGGTCTGCGAAGGCATCGGGTCTGCAGACAGAGGTCTGTATGGGGATCGGGTCTCCAGCCAGGGGTATCTGTGGGCACCGGGTCTGCAGACAGAGGTCTCTGGAGGCATCAGGTCTGCAGACAGAGGTCCGTGGGGGCAATGGGTCTGCAGACAGAAGTCCGGTGGGGGAATCGGGTCTGCAGACAGAGGTCTTTGTGTGCATCGGACTGCAGACAGAGGTTTGTGGGTGCATTGGTTCTGCAGACAGAGGTCTCTTGGGGCATCGTGACTTCATACAGAGGTCTGTTGGGTCATCAGGTCTGCAGACACAGGTCCTCTGGGGGCATCGGGTCTGCAGAGGTCTCTGGAGGCATCGAGTCCACAGAAACATGTCTCTGGGGGCATCGGGTCCGCAGACAGAGGTATCTGGGGGCATCGGGTCTGCAGACAGAGGTCTCTGGGAGCATCGGGTCGGTAGAAAGACGACCGCTGTTGGCATCAGGTCTGCAGACAGAGGTCAATTGGGGCATCCGGTCTGTAGACAGAGGTCTGCTGGGGAAGCTAGTATTGAGACAGAGTCTGCGAGTGCATCGGGTCTGCAGACAGAGGTCCACTAGGGGTATCGGGTCTGCAGACAGTGGTCTGTGGGGGCATCGGCTCTGCAGAAAGAGGTCTGTGGGGGCATCGGTTCTGCAGACAGAGGTCCTCTGGGGGCATCGGGTCTGCAGACAGAGGTCTGTGGAGGCATCGGGTCTGCAGACGGAGGTCCGCTGGGGGCATCGGGACTGCAGACAGAGGTATGTGGGGGGCATCAGGTCTGCCGAGAGACCACCACTGTTGGCATCAGGTCTGCAGACAGAGGTAAAATGGGGCATCGGGTCTGTAGACAGAGGTCTGCGGGGGCATCTTGTCAGTGACAGAGTCTGCGAGGGAATTGGGTCTGCAGACAGAGGTCTCTGTGGGCATCGAGTCTGCAGACTGAGGTCTGTGGGGGCATCGCGTCTCCAGACAGAGGTCTCTGGGGGCATCATTTCTGCAGACAGAGGTCTGTGGGGGGCACCGGGGATCCGAAAACAGAAGTCTGTGGAGGCATCAGGTCTGCAGACGGAGGTCCGCTGCCGGCATCGGGTCAGCAGACAGAGGTCTGCTGGGGCCTTCACGTCTGCACACAGAGGTCTGTGGGGGCATCGGGTCTCTAGACAGAGGTCTTGGGGGCATCGGTTCTATAGACAGAGGTCGGTGGGGGCATCAGGTCTGCAGACAGAGGTCCACAGGAGCTTCGGTTCTGCAGACAGGGGTCTGTGGGGGGCGTCAGGTCTGCAGACAGAGGTCAGTGGGGGCATCGGATCTGCAGACAGAGGTCTGCTGGGGGCATCGGGTCTGCACACAGAGGTCCAGTGGGGCATCGGGTATGCAGAGAGAGGTCCGTGGGAGCATCGGTTCTACAGACAGAGGTCTATGGGGGCATTGGGTCTGCAGACAGAGGTCTCTGGGGTCATCGGGTCTGCAAACAGAGGTCCGCTGCGGGCATCGGGTCTGGAGACAGAGGTCTGTGGGGGGCCTCGTGTCTGCAGACAGAGGTCTCTGTGGGCATTGTGTTTACAGATAGAGGTCCGTGGGTGCATCTGGTCTGCACACAGAGGTCTCTGGGGGCATCAGGTCTGCAGACAGAGGTCTGTGGGAACATCGGGTCTGCAGACAGAGGTCCACTTTGACCAAGGGGTCTGCAGACAGAGGTCCGCTTTGGGCTTCGGGTCTGCAGACAGAGGTCTATGGGGACATCGTGTCTGCAGACTGAGGTCTCTGAGGGCATTGTTTCTGCATACAAAGGTCTGTGGGGGCATCGGGCCGGAAGACTGAGGTCTGTGGGGGCATAGGTTCTGCAGAAAGAAGTCTGCGGGCGCATCGGGTCTCCAGCCAGAGGTCTCTGATGGATTTGGCTCTGCAGACAGAGGTCTGTGGGAGCATCGGGTCTGCAGACAGAGGTCCGCTTGGGGCATGGGGTCTGCAAACAAAGGTCCGCTGGTGGCATCCGGACTTCAGACAGAGGTCTGTGGGGGCATCGGGTCTTTAGACAGAGGTCAATGGGGGCATAGGGTCTGCATACAGATTTTTGTGGGGGCATCGGGTCTGCAGACAGAGGTCTTTGGGTGCATCGGGTTTGGAGACAGTGGTCTGCGGTGGCATATGGTCTACAGACAGAGTCTGCTAGGGCATCGTATCTGCAGACAGAGGTCTGCGGGGGGGGGCATCGGGTATGCAGACAGGGGTCTGCTGGGGGCAGTGGGTCTGCAAACATAGGTCTTTGGGGGCATCGGGAATGCAGAGAGAGGTCCTCTGGAGGCATCTGGTCTACAGACAGAGGTCTTTGGTGGCATCGGGTCTGCAGGCAGACGACCACTGTTGGAATCAGGTCTGGAGACAGAGGTCTTTGGGGGCATTGAGTCTGTAGACAGAGGTCCGCTGGGGGCATCCGGTCTGCAGACAGAGGTCTGTGGGGGCATCGGGTCTGCAGACAGAGGTCAGTGGGGGGCATTGGGTCTGCAGAAAAATTTCTGCTTGGGCATCGGGTCTGCAGACAGAGGTCACTACGGGCATCGGGTCTGCAGACAGAGGTCTGTAGAGGCATCGGGTCTGAAGACATAGGTCTGTGTGGGCATCAGGTCTGCAGACAGAGGTCTGTGGGGGCATTGGGTCCGCAGACAGAGGTCTGTGGGGACATCCGGTCAAAAGACAGGGTCTGTGTGGCATCAGGTCTGCAGAGAGACGTCTGTGGGGTCATCATTCTGCAGATAGAAGTTTGTGGGAGCATCAGGTCTGCAGACAGATGTCCGCTGGGGCATCGGGTCTGCAGACTGATGACCTGTGGTGCGTCGTGTCTGCAGAGAGAGGTCTGTGGGAGCTTCGGGTATTCAGACAGAGGTCCGCTGGGGGCATCTTTTCTGCAGACAAAAGTCTGTGGAGGCATCAGGTCTGCAGACGGTGGTCCGCTGGAGGCATCAGTTCTACAGACAGTGGTCTTTGGTGGCATCGCGTCTGCAGAGAGTGGTCTGTGGGGCATCGTGTCCGCAGACAGAGGTTTGTGGGACATCGGGTCTGCAGACGGACGTCCGCTGGTGTCATCGGGGTTTGCAGACAGAGGTCTGTGGGGGCATCGGGACTGCAGACAGAGTTCTGGGATGGCATCCAGTCTGCAGACAGAGGTCTGTGGTGGCATCGGGTCTGCAGACAGAGGTCTGTGGGGGCATCGGGTCTCCAGACACACGACCCCTTTTGGCATCAAGTCTGCAGACAGAGGTCTGTGGCAGCATCGTGTTTGCAGACAGAGGTCTGTGTGGGCATCGGGTCTGCAGACAGAGGTCTTCGGGGTTATGGTTTGCAGACAGAGTCTGCTGGGCATCAGATCTGCAGACAGAGATCTGTGGGGGCTTTGGGTCTGCAGACAGAGGTTCATGGGTGCATCGGGCCTGCAGACAGAGGTCTGTGTTCATCAGTCTGTCAAGAGAGGTCTGTGTGGGCTACAGGTCTGCAGACAGATGACCGCTTTTGGCATCAGGTTTGTAGACAGAGGTCTGCAGGGGCATCTGGATTGCAGACAGAGATTGCGAGGGCATCAGGTCTTCAGAACGAGGTCTGTGGAGGGCATCGTGTCCACAGACAGAGGTCTGTGGCACATTGGGTCTGCAGACAGAGGTCTGTGGGACCATCGGTTCTGCAGGCAGAGGTCTATGGGGGCATCGGGTCTGCAGACAGTGGTCACTGGGAGCATCGCTTCTGCAGACAGAGGTCCTCTGGCAGCATAGGGTCTGCAGACAGAGGCCTCTGGGGGCATCGGGTCTGCAGACAGAGGTCTATGGCGGCATCGGGTCTGCAGACAGAGGTCCACAGGGGCTTCGGTTCTGCAGACAGGGGTCTGTGGGGGCATCGGGTCTGCAGACAGAGGTCTGTGGGTCAACGGGTCTGCAGACAGAGGTATGTGGGGCAACGGGTCTGCAGACAGAGGTATGTGGATCATCGGGTCTGCAGACGGGCATCCGCTGGTGGCATCGGGTTTGCAGACAGAGGTCTGTTGCTGCATCGGGACTGCAGACAGAGGTCTGTGTGGGCATCGCGTCTGCAGACAGAGGTCTATGCGTGCATCGTGTGTACAGACAGAGGTCTGTGGAGGCATCGGGTCTGCAGACAGAGGTCCGCTGGGGGCATCGGGTCTGCACACAGAGGTCCAGTGGGGGCATCGGTTATGCAGAGAGAGTTCCGTGGGAGCATCGGTTATACAGACAGAGGTCTATGGGGGCATTGGGCGTGCAGGCAGAGGTCTCTGTGGGCATCGTGTTTGCAGATAGAGGTCCGTGGGTGCATCTGGTCTACATACAGAGGTCTCTGGGGGCATCAGGTCTGCAGACAGAGGTCTGTGATGGCATCGGGTCTACAGCCAGAGGTCCACTTTGACCAAGGGGTCTGCAGACAGAGGTCCGCTTTGGGTTTCGGGTCTGCAGACAGAGGTCTATGGGGACATCGTGTCTGCAGACAGAGGTCTCTGAGGGCATTGTTTCTGCATACAAAGGTCTGTGGGTCATCGGGCCTGAAGACTGAGGTCTGTGGGGGCATTGAGTATGCAGACAGTGGTCTATCAGGGCATGGTCTGCAGACAGAGTCTGCAAGGTCATCCGGTCTACAGACAGAGGTCTGTGTGGTCATCGCTTCTGCAGACAGACAACCGCTGTAGGCATCGGGTCTGCAGACAGAGGTCTTTGGGTGCATCGGGTTTGGAGACAGAGGTCTGCGGGGGCATCTGGTCTTCAGACAGAGTCTGCTAGGGCATTGTATCTGCAGACAGAGGTCTGCGGGGGGGGGCATCGGGTATGCAGACAGGGGTCCGCTGGGGGCAGTGAGTCTGCAAACATAGGTCTTTGAGGGCATCGGGTCTAAAGAGAGAGGTCCTCTGGGGGCATCTGGTCTACAGACAGAGGTCTTTGGTGGCATCGGTTCTGCAGGCAGACGACCACTGTTGGAATCAGGTCTGGAGACAGAGGTCTTTGGGTGCATCGGGTTTGGAGACAGAGGTCTGCGGGGGCATCTGGTCTGCAGACAGAGGTCTCTGGGGGCATCGAGTCTGCAGACAGATGTGTGTAGTGGCATCGGTTCTGCAGACAGAGGTCTTTGGAGGCATCGGGTCTGCAGACAGAGGACTGTGGGGTCATTGGGTCTGCAGACAGAGGTCTGTGGGGGCATCGGGTCTGCAGAGAGAGGTCCGCTGGGGGCATCGGGTCTGCAGACAGAGGTTCGGTGGTGGCATTGGGTCTGCAGACAGAGGTCTTTGGTTGCATCCTTTCTGCAGACAGAAGTCTGTGGGGCATCGGGTCTTCAGACGGAGGTTTTAGGGTGCATCGGGTCGGCAGACAGTGGTCTATGGGAGCATCGGGTCTGCGGCAGAGGTTTGTGGGGGAATCGGGTCTGCAGACAGAGGTCCGCTGGGGGATCGTGTCTTCAGACAGAGGTCTGTGGGGGCATCGGGTCTGCAGACAGAGGTCTGAGGGTTCATCGGCCTGCAGACAGAGGGCCTGTTGGGGCATCGGGTCTGCAAACAGAGGTCTGTGCGGGCATCGGGTTTGCAGACAGAGGTCCTGTTGTGGCATCAGGTCTGCAGACGGAGGTCCGCTGAGGGCATCAGGTCTGCAGACAGAGGTCTGTGGAGGCATCGGGTCTAAA
Source organism: Microtus obscurus (assembly GCA_963919715.1). Taxonomy (NCBI): domain Eukaryota; kingdom Metazoa; phylum Chordata; class Mammalia; order Rodentia; family Cricetidae; genus Microtus; species Microtus obscurus. Next base: position 36,544 of record CAWTZC010000196.1, on the reverse strand, counting down.
GACAGAGGTGTGTGGGGGCATCGGGTCTGCAGAAAGAAGTCTGCGGGGCGCATCGCGTCTCCAGCCAGAGGTCTCTGATGGATTTGGCTCTGCAGACAGAGGTCTGTGTGGGCATCGGGTCTGCAGACAGATGTCCACTTCGGCCATGGGCTCTGTAGACCGAGGTCCACTGGGGGCTTCGGGTCTGTAGAGAGAGGTCTGTGGGGGCATCGGGTCTGCAGACAGAGGTCCACTGGCGGCATCACATCTGCAGAAAGAGTCCTGTGGGGGCAATGGGTCTCCAGACAGAGGTCTAGGGGGCAATGGGTCTAGAAACAGAGATGTGTGGGCGCATCGTGTCTGCAGACAGAGGTCTCTGGGGGCATTGGGTTTGCAGATAGAGGTCCGTGGGTGCATCGGGTCTGCAGACAGAGGTCTCTGGGGACATCAGGTCTGCAGACAGAGGTCTGTGGGGGCATCGGGTCTGCAGACAGAGGTCCACTTTAGCCATGGGTTCTTCAGACAAAGGTCCACTGGGGGCTTCGGGTCTGCAGACAGAGGTCCTCTGGGGGCATCTGGTCTGCAGACGGAGGCCTCTGGGGGCATTGGGTCTGCAGACAGAGGTCTGTGGAGGCATCGGGTATGCAGACAGAGGTCCGCTGGAGGCATCAGTTCTACAGACAGAGGTCTTTGGTGGCATCGGGTCTGCAGACAGACGCCCACTGTTGGCATCAGGTCTGCAGACAGAGGTCCTCTGGGGGAATCTGGTCTGCAGACAGAGTCTGCTAGGGCATTGAGTCTGCAGAAAGAGGTCTGCTGGGGGCATCCAGTCTGCAGACAGAGGTCTGTTGTTGCATCGGGACTGCAGACAGAGGTCTGTGTGGGCATCGCGTCTGCAGACAGAGGTCTATGCGTGCATCGGGTGTACAGACAGAGGTCTATGGAGGCATCAGGTCTGCAGACAGAGGTCAGTGGGGGCATCGGGTCTGCAGACAGAGGTCCTCTGCGGTCATCGGGTGTGCAAACAGAGGTCCAGTGGGGGCATCGGGTGTGCAGAGAGAGGTCCGTGGGATCATCGGTTCTACAGACAGAGGTCTCTGTGGGCATCGTGTTTGTAGATAGAGGTCCGTGGGTGCATCTGGTCTGCAAACAGAGGTCTTTGAAGGCATCAGGTCTGCAGACAGAGGTCTGTGGGGGGCATCGAGTCTGCAGACAGGGGAACACTTTGACCAAGGGCTCTGCAGACAGAGGTGGGCTATGGGTTTCGGGTCTGCAGACAGAGGTCTATGGGGACATCGTGTTTGCAGATAGAGGTCCGTGGGTGTATCTGGTCAGCAAACAGAGGTCTTTGGGGGCATCAGGTCTGCAGACAGAAGTCTGTGGGGGCATCGAGTCTGCAGACAGAGGAACACTTTGACCAAGGGCTCTGCAGACAGAGGTAGGCTATGGGTTTTGGGTCTGCAGACAGAGGTCTATGGGGACATCGTGTCTGCAGACAGAGGTCTCTGGGGGCATTGGGTTTGCAGATAGAGGTCCGTGGGTGCATCGGGTCTGCAGACAGAGGTCTCTGGGGACATCAGGTCTGCAGACAGAGGTCTGTGGGGGCATCGGGTCTGCAGACAGAGGTCCACTTTAGCCATGGGTTATTCAGACAAAGGTCCACTGGGGGCTTCGGGTCTGCAGACAGAGGTCCTCTGGGGGCATCTGGTCTGCAGACGGAGGCCTCTGGGGGCATTGGGTCTGCAGACAGAGGTCTGTGGAGGCATCGGGTATGCAGACAGAGGTCCGCTGGAGGCATCAGTTCTACAGACAGAGGTCTTTGGTGGCATCGGGTCTGCAGACAGACGCCCACTGTTGGCATCAGGTCTGCAGACAGAGGTCCTCTGGGGGAATCTGGTCTGCAGACAGAGTCTGCTAGGGCATTGAGTCTGCAGAAAGAGGTCCGCTGGGGGCATCCAGTCTGCAGACAGAGGTCTGTTGTTGCATCGGGACTGCAGACAGAGGTCTGTGTGGGCATCGCGTCTGCAGACAGAGGTCTATGCGTGCATCGGGTGTACAGACAGAGGTCTATGGAGGCATCAGGTCTGCAGACAGAGGTCAGTGGGGGCATCGGGTCTGCAGACAGAGGTCCTCTGCGGTCATCGGGTGTGCAAACAGAGGTCCAGTGGGGGCATCGGGTGTGCAGAGAGAGGTCCGTGGGATCATCGGTTCTACAGACAGAGGTCTCTGTGGGCATCGTGTTTGTAGATAGAGGTCCGTGGGTGCATCTGGTCTGCAAACAGAGGTCTTTGAAGGCATCAGGTCTGCAGACAGAGGTCTGTGGGGGCATCGAGTCTGCAGACAGGGGAACACTTTGACCAAGGGCTCTGCAGACAGAGGTGGGCTATGGGTTTCGGGTCTGCAGACAGAGGTCTATGGGGACATCGTGTTTGCAGATAGAGGTCCGTGGGTGCATCTGGTCAGCAAACAGAGGTCTTTGGGGGCATCAGGTCTGCAGACAGAAGTCTGTGGGGGCATCGAGTCTGCAGACAGAGGAACACTTTGACCAAGGGCTCTGCAGACAGAGGTAGGCTATGGGTTTTGGGTCTGCAGACAGAGGTCTATGGGGACATCGTGTCTGCAGACAGAGGTCTCTGAGGGCATTGTTTCTGCATAAAAAGGTCTGTGGGGGGCATCGGGCCTGAAGACTGAGGTCTGTGGGGGCATTGAGTATGGAGACAGTGGTCTGTCGGGGCATGGTCTGCAGACAGAGTCTGCGGGGGCATCCGGTCTACATAGAGAGGTCTGTGGGGGCATCGGGTCTGCAGACAGACGACCGCTGTAGGCATCCGGACTGCAGACAGAGGTCTTTGGGTGCATCGGGTTTGGAGACAGAGGTCTGCGGGGGGCATCTGGTCTGCAGACAGAGTCTGCTAGGGCATTGAGTCTGCAGACAGAGGTCCGCTGGGGCGATCCAGTCTGCAGACAGAGGTTAGTGGGGGCATTGGTTCTGCAGACAGATTTCTGTGCGGGTTCGGGTCTGCAGACAGAGGTCTATGGGGGAATCGGGTCTGCAGAGAGAGGTCAATGGGGGCATCAGGTCTGCAGACAGATTTTTGTGGGGGCATTGGGTCTGCAGACAGAGGTCTGTGGGGGCATCAGGTCTGCAGACAGAGGTCCACTTTAGCCATGGTCTCTGGAGACAGAGGTCCACTGGGGGCTTCAGGTCTGCAGAAATAGGTCTGTGGGGGCATCGAATCTGCAGACAGAGTTCTATGGGGGAATCTGGTATGCAGACAGAGGTCAATGGGGGCATCGGGTCTGCAGACAGATTTCTGTGGGGGGCATCGGGTCTGCAGACAGAGGTCACTGGGGGCATTGGGTCTGCAGACAGAAGTCTTTGGAGGCATCGGGTCTGCAGACGGAGGTCCGCTGTGGGCATTGGATCTGCAGACAGAGGTCTGTGGGTGTATCAGGTCTACAGACAGAGGTCCGTGGGGGCATCGGGTCTGCAGACAGAGGTCTATGGAGGCATCGGGTCTGCAGACAGAGGTCTGTGGGAGCATCGGATCCCCAGACATAGGTCTCTGTGGTCATCGGGTCTGCATACAGTGGTCTGTGGAGGCATTGGGTCTGCAGACAGAGGATTCTGGGGGCATCGGGTCTGCAGACAGAGGTCCACAGGGGGATTCGAGTCTGCAGACAGGGGTCTGTGGGGGCATCGGTTCTGCATACAGAGGTCTTCTGGGGGCATCGGTTCGGCAGACAGAGGCCTCTGGGGGCATCGGGTCTGAAGACAGAGGTCCATGGAGGCATCATTTCTGTAGACAGAGGTCCGTGCGGGCATCGTGTCTGCCGACAGAGGTCTCAGGGGCATCGCGTGTACAGAGAAAGATATGTGGGTCATCGGGTCTGCACACAGAGGTCTGTGGGGGCAACGGGTCTGCAGACAGAGGTCTGTGAGGTCATTGGGTATACAAACAGAGATCTTTGGTCGCATCGGGTCTTCAGACAGAGGTCTCTGCGGCCATCGGGTCTAAAGACAGAGGTCCGTGGGGGCATCGCGTCTGCAGAAAGAGGTTTGCGGGGGCATCGGGTCTCCAGCCAGAGGTCTCTGGGGGAATTGGTTCTCCAGACAGAGGTCGGTGGGAGCATCGGGTCTGCAGATGGAGGCCCGCTGGGGGCATTGGGTCTGCAGACAGAGGTCTGTGGGGCCATCTTGTCTGCAGACAGAAGTCTGTGGGGGCATCGGGTCAAAAGACAGGGTCTGTGTGGCATCAGGTCTTTAGAGAGAGGTCTGTGGGGTCATCAGTCTGCAGATAGAGGTTTGTGCCGGCATCAGGTCTGCAGACAGATGTCCGCTGGGGGCATCGGGTCTGCAGACTGATGGTCTGTGGGGCATCGTGTCTGCACAGAGAGGTCTGTGGGAGCATTGTGTCTAAAGACAGAGGTCCATGAAGGCATCAGTTCTGTAGACAGAGGTCCGTGGAGGCATCGGGTCTGCAGACAGATGACCGCTTTTGGCATCAGGTCTGCAGACAGAGGTCTATGGGGGAATTGGGTCTACAAACAGAGGTCTGTGGGAGCATCAGGTCTGCAGACAGAGGTCTCTGGGGGTATCGGGTCTGCAGACAGAGGTCTGTGAGGGCATCGGGTCTGCAGACAGTCTCTGGTGGCATCAGGTATGCAGACAGAGGTCTGTGGGGGCATCGGGTCTGCAGACAGAGGTCCACTTTAGCCATGGTCTCTGGAGACAGAGGTCCACTGGGGGCTTCAGGTCTGTAGCAAGAGGTCTGTGGGGTAATCGGGTCTGCAGACAGAGGTCTATGTGGGAATCAGGTATGCAGACAGAGGTCAATGGGGGCATCGGGTGTGCAAACAGATTTCTGTGGGGGCATCGGTTCTGCAGACAGAGGTCACTGGGGGCATTGGGTCTGCAGACAGAAGTCTTTGGAGGCATCGGGTCTGCAGTCGGAGGTCCGCTGTGGGCATCGGGTCTGCAGACAGAGGTCTGTGGGGGTATCAGGTCTACAGACAGAGGTCTGTGGGGGCATCGGGTCTGCAGACAGAGGTCTATGGAGGCATCGGGTCTGCAGACAGAGGTCTGTGGGGGCATCGGATCCCCAGACAAAGGTCTCTGTGGTCATCGGGTCTGCATACAGTAGTCTGTGGAGGCATCGGGTCTGCAGACAGAGGATTCTGGTTCCATCGGGTCTGCAGACAGAGGTCCACAGGGGATTCGAGTCTGCAGACAGGGGTCTGTGGGGGGCATCGGGTATGCAGACAGAGGTTTGTGGGACATCGGGTCTGCAGACAGACGTTCGCTGGTGTCATCGGGTTTGCAGACAGAGGACTGTGGGGGCATCGGGACTGCAGACAGAGGTCTGGGATGGCATCCGGTCTGCAGAAAGAGGTCTGTGAGGGCATCGCGTCTGCAGACAGAGGTCTGTGGGGGCATTGGGTCTGCAGACAGATGACCCCTTTTGGCATCAGGTCTGCAGACAGAGGTCTGTGGGGGCATCGGGTTTGCAGACAGAGTTCCGTGTGGGCATCAGTCTGCAGACAGAGGTCTGTGCGGTAATGGGGTCTGCAATCAGAGGTCTCTGGGGGCATCGGTTCTGCAGACAGAGGTCTGTGGGGGCATCGGGTCTGCAGACATAGGTCGGTGGGGGCATCAAGTCTGCAGAAAGACGACTGCTTTTGGCATCAGGTCTGTAGACAGCGGTCTGCAATGGCTTCTGGACTGCAGACAGAGTCTGCGAGGGCATCGGGTTTCCAGAACGAGGTCTGTGGAGGGCATCGTTTCCGCAAACAGAGGTCTGTGGCGGCATCGGGTCTACAGACAGAGGTCTGTGGGACCATCGGTTCTGCAGACAGAGGTCTATGGGGGCATCGGGTGTGCAGAGAGTGGTCATTGGGAGCATCGGTTCTGCATACAGAGTTCCTCTGTGGGCATGGTGTCGGCAGACAGAGGCCTCTGCGGGCATCGGGTCTGAAGACAGAGGTCCATGAGGCATCAGTTCTGTAGACAGAGGTCTGTGCTGGCATCGAGTCTGCAGACAGAGGTCCATGGAGGCATCAGTTCTGTAGACAAAGGTCCACTGAGGGCATCTGGTCTGCAGACAGATTGTCTGTGGGGGCATCGTGTCTGCGGACAGAGTTCTAAGGGGCATCCCGTCTACAGAGAGAGATATGTGGGTCATTGGGTCTGCACACAGAGGTCTGTGGGGGCAACGGGTCTGCAGATAGAGGTCTGTGGTGGTATCGGTTCTGCAGACAGAGGTCTGTAAGGGCATTGGGTATACAGAAAGATATCTTTGGTCGCATCGGGTCTGCAGACAGAGGTCACTGGGGCCATCGGGTCTAAAGTCAGAGGTTCGTGGGGGCATCGGGTCTAAAGACAGAGGTCCGTGAAGGCATCAGTTCTGTAGACAGAGGTCCGAAGGGGCAATCGGGTATGAAGGCAGAGGTTGGTTGGGGGCATCAGGTCTGCAGACAGAGGTCTGTGGGGGCATCGGGTCTGCAGACAGAGTTCAGTGGCGGCATCGGGTCTGCAGACAGATTTCTGTGTGGGCATCGGGTCTGCAGACAGAGGTCACTGCGGGCATCGGGTCTGCAGACAGTGGTCAGTGGAGGCATTGGGTCTGAAGACAGAGGTCTGGGTGGGCATCGGGTCTGCAGAAAGAGGTCTGCGGGGGCATCGGGTCTCCAACCAGAGGTCTCTGGGGGAATTGGGTCTGCAGACAGAGGTCAGTGGGAGCATCGGGTCTGCAGATGGAGGTCCGCTGGGGGCATCGGGTCTGCAGAGAGAGGTCTGTGGGGGCATCGGGTCTGCAGACAGAAGTCTGTGGGAGCATCGGGTCTGCAGACAGAGGTCTGTGGGGGCATCCGGTCAAAAGGCAGGGTCTGTGTGGCATCAGGTCTGCAGAGAGAAGTCTGTGGGGTCATCAGTCTGCAGATATAGGTTTGTGGGGGCATCAGGTCTTCAGACAGATGTCCGCTGGGGGCATCGGGTCTCCAGACTGATGGTCTGTGGGGCATCATGTCTGCACAGATAGTTCTGTGGGAGCATAGGGTCTAAAGACAGAGGTCCATGAAGGCATCAGTTCTGTAGACAGAGGTCCGTGGAGGCATCGGGTCTGCAGACAGACGACCGCTATATCCATCAGGCTTGCAGACAGAGGTCTATGGGAGCATCGGGTCTGTAGACAGAGGTCTGCAGGGGCATCTGGTCTCCAGACAGATGTCTTGGGGGCATTGGGTCTACAAACAGAGGTCTGTGGGCACATCAGGTCTGCAGACAGAGGTCTGTGGGGGCATCGGGTCTGCAGACAGTGGTCCACTTTGGCCATGTGCTCTGCAGACAGAGGTCCACTGTGGGCTTTGGGTCTGCAGACAGAGTTCTGTGTGGGCATCGGGTCAGCAGACAGAGTTCCGCTGGGGGCATTGCTTCTGCAGAAAGAGTTCTGTGGGCGCATCGGGTCTCCAGACAGAGGTCTTGGGGGCATTGGGTCTACAAACAGAGGTCTGTGGACGCATCGGTTCTGCAGACAGAGGACTCTGGGGGCATCGGGTTTGCAGATAGAGGTCCGTGGGTGCATCGGGTCTGCTGACAGAGGTCTCTGGGGGCATCAGGTCTGCAGACAGAGGTATCTGGGGGCATCGGGTCTGCAGACAGAGGTCTCTGGGAGCATCGGGTCGGTAGAAAGACGACCGCTGTTGGCATCAGGTCTGCAGACAGAGGTCAATTGGGGCATCCGGTCTGTAGACAGAGGTCTGCGGGGGAAGCTAGTATTGAGACAGAGTCTGCGAGTGCATCGGGTCTGCAGACAGAGGTCCACTAGGGGTATCGGGTCTGCAGACAGTGGTCTGTGGGGGCATCGGCTCTGCAGAAAGAGGTCTGTGGGGGCATCGGTTCTGCAGACAGAGGTCCTCTGGGGGCATCAGGTCTGCAGACAGAGGTCTGTGGATGCATCGGGTCTGCAGACGGAGGTCCGCTGGGGGCATCGGGACTGCAGACAGAGGTATGTGGGGGCATCAGGTCTGCCGAGAGACCACCACTGTTGGCATCAGGTCTGCAGACAGAGGTAAAATGGGGCATCGGGTCTGGAGACAGAGGTCTGCGGGGGCATCTTGTCAGTGACAGAGTCTGCGAGGGAATTGGGTCTGCAGACAGAGGTCTCTGTGGGCATCGAGTCTGCAGACTGAGGTCTGTGGGGGGCATCGCGTCTCCAGACAGAGGTCTCTGGGGGCATCATTTCTGCAGACAGAGGTCTGTGGGGGCACCGGGATCCGAAAACAGAGGTCTGTGGAGGCATCAGGTCTGCAGACGGAGGTCCGCTGCCGGCATCGGGTCAGCAGACAGAGGTCTGCTGGGGCCTTCACGTCTGCACACAGAGGTCTGTGGGGGCATCGGGTCTCTAGACAGAGGTCTTGGGGGCATCGGTTCTATAGACAGAGGTCTGTGGGGGCATCAGGTCTGCAGACAGAGGTCCACAGGAGCTTCGGTTCTGCAGACAGGGGTCTGTGGGGGCATCAGGTCTGCAGACAGAGGTCAGTGGGGGCATCGGATCTGCAGACAGAGGTCTGCTGGGGGCATCGGGTCTGCACACAGAGGTCCAGTGGGGGCATCGGGTATGCAGAGAGAGGTCCGTGGGAGCATCGGTTCTACAGACAGAGGTCTATGGGGGCATTGGGTCTGCAGACAGAGGTCTCTGGGGTCATCAGGTCTGCAAACAGAGGTCCGCTGGGGGCATCGGGTCTGGAGACAGAGGTCTGTGGGGGCCTCGTGTCTGCAGACAGAGTTCTGGGATGGCATCCAGTCTGCAGACAGAGGTCTGTGGTGGCATCGGGTCTGCAGACAGAGGTCTGTGGGGGCATCGGGTCTGCAGACACACGACCCCTTTTGGCATCAGGTCTGCAGACAGAGGTCTGTGGCGGCATCGTGTTTGCAGACAGAGGTCTGTGTGGGCATCGGGTCTGCAGACAGAGGTCTTCGGGGTTATGGTTTGCAGACAGAGTCTGCTGGGCATCAGATCTGCAGACAGAGATCTGTGGGGGCTTTGGGTCTGCAGACAGAGGTTCGTGGGTGCATCGGGCCTGCAGACAGAGGTCTGTGTTCATCAGTCTGTCGAGAGAGGTCTGTGTGGGCTACAGGTCTGCAGACAGATGACCGCTTTTGGCATCAGGTTTGTAGACAGAGGTCTGCAGGGGCATCTGGATTGCAGACAGAGATTGCGAGGGCATCAGGTCTTCAGAACGAGGTCTGTGGAGGGCATCGTGTCCACAGACAGAGGTCTGTGGCACATTGGGTCTGCAGACAGAGGTCTGTGGGATCATCGGTTCTGCAGGCAGAGGTCTATGGGGGGCATCTGGTCTGCAGACAGTGGTCACTAGGAGCATCGCTTCTGCAGACAGAGGTCCTCTGGCAGCATAGGGTCTGCAGACAGAGGCCTCTGGGGGCATCGGGTCTGCAGACAGAGGTCTATGGCGGCATCGGGTCTGCAGACAGAGGTCCACAGGGGCTTCGGTTCTGCAGGAAGGGGTCTGTGGGGGCATCGGGTCTGCAGACAGAGGTCTGTGGGGCTTCGGGTCTGCAGACAGAGGTCTGTGGGGCAACGGGTCTCCAGACAGAGGTATGTGGATCATCAGGTCTGCAGACGGACATCCGCTGGTGGCATCGGGTTTGCAGACAGAGGTCTGTTGCTGCATCGGGACTGCAGACAGAGGTCTGTGTGGGCATCGCGTCTGCAGACAGAGGTCTATGCGTGCATCGTGTGTACAGACAGAGGTCTGTGGAGGCATTGGGTCTGCAGACAGAGGTCCGCTGGGGGCATCGGGTCTGCACACAGAGGTCCAGTGGGGGCATCGGTTATGCAGAGAGAGTTCCGTGGGAGCATCGGTTATACAGACAGAGGTCTATGGGGGCATTGGGTGTGCAGGCAGAGGTCTCTGTGGGCATCGTGTTTGCAGATAGAGGTCCGTGGGTGCATCTGGTCTACATACAGAGGTCTCTGGGGGCATCAGGTCTGCAGACAGAGGTCTGTGGTGGTATCGGGTCTGCAGACAGAGGTCCACTTTGACCAAGGGGTCTGCAGACAGAGGTCCGCTTTGGGTTTCGGGTCTGCAGACAGAGGTCTATGGGGACATCGTGTCTGCAGACAGAGGTCTCTGAGGGCATTGTTTCTGCATACAAAGGTTTGTGGGTCATCGGGCCTGAAGACTGAGGTCTGTGGGGGCATTGAGTATGGAGACAGTGGTCTGTCAGGACATGGTCTGCAGACAGAGTCTGCAAGGTCATCCGGTCTACAGACAGAGGTCTGTGTGGGCATCGGTTCTGCAGACAGACAACCACTGTAGGCATCGGGTCTGCAGACAGAGGTCTTTGGGTGCATCGGGTTTGGAGACAGAGGTCTGCGGGGGCATCTGGTCTGCAGACAGAGGTCTCTGGGGGCATCGAGTCTGCAGACAGATGTGTGTAGTGGCATCGGTTCTGCAGACAGAGGTCTTTGGAGGCATCGGGTCTGCAGACAGAGGACTGTGGGGTCATTGGGTCTGCAGACAGAGGTCTGTGGGGGCATCGGGTCTGCAGAGAGAGGTCCGCTGGGGGCATCGGGTCTGCAGACAGAGGTTCGGTGGTGGCATCGGGTCTGCAGACAGAGGTCTTTGGTTGCATCCTTTCTGCAGACAGAAGTCTGTGGGGCATCGGGTCTTCAGACGGAGGTTTTAGGGTGCATCGGGTCGGCAGACAGTGGTCTATGGGAGCATCGGGTCTGCGGCAGAGGTTTGTGGGGGAATCGGGTCTGCAGACAGAGGTCCGCTGGGGGATCGTGTCTTCAGACAGAGGTCTGTGGGGGCATCGGGTCTGCAGACAGAGGTCTGAGGGTTCATCGGCCTGCAGACAGAGGGCCTGTTGGGGCATCGGGTCTGCAAACAGAGGTCTGTGCGGGCATCGGGTTTGCAGACAGAGGTCCTGTTGTGGCATCAGGTCTGCAGACGGAGGTCCGCTGGGGGCATCAGGTCTGCAGACAGAGGTCTGTGGAGGCATCGGGTCTAAAGACAGAGGTGTGTGGGGGCATCGGGTCTGCAGAAAGAAGTCTGCGGGCGCATCGCGTCTCCAGCCAGAGGTCTCTGATGGATTTGGCTCTGCAGACAGAGGTCTGTGTGGGCATCGGGTCTGCAGACAGATGTCCACTTCGGCCATGGGCTCTGTAGACCGAGGTCCACTGGGGGCTTCGGGTCTGTAGAGAGAGGTCTGTGGGGGCATCGGGTCTGCAGACAGAGGTCCACTGGGGGAATCACATCTGCAGAAAGAGTCCTGTGGGGGCAATGGGTCTCCAGACAGAGGTCTAGGGGGCATTGGGTCTAGAAACAGAGGTGTGTGGGCGCATCGTGTCTGCAGACAGAGGTCTCTGGGGGCATTGGGTTTGCAGATAGAGGTCCGTGGGTGCATGGGGTCTGCAGACAGAGGTCTCTGGGGGCATCAGGTCTGCAGACAGAGGTCTGTGGGGGCATCGGGTCTGCAGACAGAGGTCCACTTTAGCCATGGGTTCTTCAGACAAAGGTCCACTGGGGGTTCGGGTCTGCAGACAGAGGTCTGTGGGGGCATCGGGTCTGCAGACAGAGTTCTCTGAGGGCATCGTTTCTGCATACAAAGGTCTGTGGGGGCATTGAGTATGGAGACAGAGGTCTGTGGGGGCATGGTCTGCAGACAGACTCTGCATGGGCATCCGGTCTACAGACAGAGGTCTGTGTGGGCATCGTGTCTGCAGACAGACGACCGCTGTAGGCATCGGGTCTGCAGACAGAGGTCTTTGGGTACATCGGGTTTGGAGACATAGGTCTGCGCGGTCATCTGATCTACAGACAGAGTCTGCTAGGGCATCGGATCTGCAGACAGAGGTCTGCAGGGGGGCATCGGGTCTGTAGACAGAGGTCTGCGGGGGAATCTGGTCTGCAGACAGAGTCCACTGGGGGCAGTGGGTCTGCAGACAGAGGTCTGTGGAGGCATCGGGTCTGCAGACAGAGTCTGCTAGGGCATCGGATCTGCAGACAGAGGTCTGCGGGGGGGCATCGGGTATGCAGACAGGGGTCCACTGGGGGCAGTGGGTCTGCAGACATACTTCTTTGGGGGCATCGGGTCTGCAGACAGAGGTCTTCTGGGGGCATCTGGTCTGCAGACAGAGGCCTCTGGGGGCATTGGGTCTGCAGACAGAGGTCTGTGGAGGCATCGGGTATGCAGACAGAGGTCCGCTGGAGGCATCAGTTCTACAGACAGAGGTCTTTGGTGGCATTGGGTCTGCAGACAGACGCCCACTGTTGGCATCAGGTCTGCAGACAGAGGTCCTCTGTCATCAGTTCTGTAGAAAGAGGTCCGCTGGGGGCATCCGGGCTTAAGACAGAGGTCTGTGGGGGCATTGGGTCTGCAGACAGAGGTCAATGGTGGCATCAGGTCTGCAGACAGATTTCTATGGGGGCATTGGGTCTGCAGACAGTGGTCACTGAGGGCATCGGGTCTGCAAACAGAGGTCTTTGGAGGCATCGTTTCTGCAGACGGAGGTCCGCAGTGGGCATCGGGTCTGCAGACAGAGGTCTATGGGGGTATCTGGTCTACAGACAGAGGTCCGTGGGGGCATCGGGATTTCAGAAATAGGTCTATGGGGGCATCGCTTCTGCAGACAGAGGTCTGCGGGGGCATCGGGTCTGCAGACAGAGGTCTGTGGGGGCATCCGGTCTGCAGAAAGAGTTCTCTGGGGGCACGGGTCTGCAGACAGAGGTCTATGGAGGCATTGGGTCTGCAGACAGAGGTCTGTGCGGGCATCGGATCCCCAGACCAAGGTCTCTGGGGGCATCGGGTCTGAATACAGTGGTCTGTGCAGGCATCGGGTCTGCAGACAGAGGATTCTTTTGGCATCGGGTCTTCAGACAGAGGTCTGAGGGGGAATCGGGTCTGCAGACAGAGGTATGTGGGACATCGGTTCTGCAGACGGACGTCCGCTGGTGTCGTCAAGTTTGCAGGCAGATGTCTGTGGGGGCATCGGGACTGCAGACAGAGGTCTGGGATGGCATCGGGTCTGCAGACAGAGGTCTGTGGGGGCATCAGGTCTGCAGACAGAGGTCTGTGGGGCACTGTGTCTGCAGACAGACGACCCCTTTGGGCATCCGGTCTGCAGACAGAGTCTGCGAGGACATCGTGTCTGCAGGCAGAGTTCTGTGGGGCATCGGGTGTGCAGACAGTGGTCTGTGGGGGCATCCAGTCAAAAGGCAGGGTCTGTGTGGCATCAGGTCTGCAGAGAGAGGTCTGTGGGGTCATCAGTCTGCAGATAGAGGTTTGTGGGGGCATCAGGTCTGCAGACAGATGTCCGCTGGGGGCATCGGATCTGCAGACTGATGGTCTGTGGGGCATCGTGTCTGCACAGAGAGTTCTGTGGGAGCATATGGTCTAAAGACAGAGGTCCATGAAGGCATCAGTTCTGTAGACAGAGGTACGTGGAGGCATCGGGTCTGCAGACAGAGGTCTTTGGTGGCATCGGTTCTGCAGACAGACGCCCACTGTTGGCATCAGGTCTGCAGACAGAGGTCTATGGGAGCATCGGGTCTGTAGACAGAGGTCTGCAGGGGCATCTGGTCTCCAGACAGATGTCTTGGGGGCATTGGGTCTACAAACAGAGGTCTGTGGGCGCATCAGGTCTGCAGACAGAGGTCTGTGGGGGCATCGGGTCTGCGGACAGAGGTCTGTGTAAGCATCGGGTATGCAGACAGTGGTCCGCTGGGGGCATCGTGTCTTCAGACAGAGATCTGTGGGGGCATCGGGTCTGCAGACAGAGGTCTGTGGGGGCATCAAATCTGCAGACAGATTTCTGTGTGGGCATCGGGTCTTCAGACAGAGGTCTCTGGGGGCATCGTGTCTACAGACAGAGGTCTGTAGTGGCATCGGGTCTGCAGACAGAGGTCTGCGGCATCATGGTGTGCAGACAGAGTCTGCGGGGGCATGGGATCTGCAGACAGAGGTCTATGGGGGCTTCGGGTCTGCAGACGGAGCTCTGTTTGGGCATCGGGTCCGCAGACTGAGGTCAGTGGGGGCATCGGGTATGGAGACAGAGGTCTGCTTGGGCATCTGGTCTTCAGCCAGAGGCTGGGATTACATAGGGTCTGCTGGCAGATGTCTGCGGAAGCATCTGGCCTTCATACAGGGGTCTGCGGGGGCATCGGGTCTGCAGACAGAGGTCTGTAGGTGCATCGGGTCTGCAGACCGACGACTGCTGTCGGCATCAGGTCTGCACACAGAGGTCTACGGGGGCATCGGGTCTGGAGACAGAGGTCTGCGGGGTCATGTGGTCCTCAGACTGAGTGTACGAGGGCATCGGGTCTGTAGACAGAGGTCTTCTGGGGGGCATCGGGTCTGCAGACAGAGGTCTGTAAGGGCATCGGGTCTGCAGACTGAGGTTTGTGGTGGCATCGGGTCTGCAGAGAGAAGTCTGTGGAGGCATCGGGTCAGCAGAGAGGGGTGTGTGAGTGCATCAGGTCTTCAGACAGAGTTCCGCTGGGGGCATCGGGTTTGCAGATAGTGGTGTGCCGGGGGCATCTTTTCTGCAGGCAGAGGTCTGTGGGGGGCATCAGGTCTGCAGACAGAGGTCTGTGTGTGCATTGGGTCTTCAGACAGAGGTCCGCTGGGGGCATCGGGTCTGCAGACAGAGGTCTGTGAGGGCATCGTGTCTGCAGACAGAGGTTTGTGGGGACATCGTGTCTGCAGACAGAGGTCTGTTGGTCCATCGGGTCTCAAGACAGAGGTCTCTTGGGGCATCAGGTCTGCAGACAGAGGTCTGTGGTGGCATCGGCTCTGCAGACAGAGGTCTGCGGGGCATCGGGTCTGCAGACAGAGGTTGCGGGAGCATCGGGTCCGCAAACAGAGTTCTGTGGGGGCATAGGATCTGCAGGCAGATGTCTGACGGGGCATCAGATCTACAGACAGCGGTCTGTGGGGGCATCGAGTCTGCAGACAGAGATCTGCGGAGGTATAGGGTCTGTAGGCAGAGGTTGCAGGGGCATCGGGTCTGCAAACAGATGTCTGTGGTGGCATCGGGGCTACATACAGCGGTGTGTGGGGGCATCAGGATTGCAGACAGAGTGTGTGGGGCATCAGAACTACAGACAGAGGTCTGTGGAGGCTTTGCGTCTGCAGACACAGGTCTCTGGGGACATTGGGTCTGCAGACAGTGGTCTGTGGGAGCATCGGGTCTGCAGACAGATGTCTCTGAGGGCATCGTTTCTGCATACAAAGGTCTGTGGCGCATCGGGCCTGCAGACTGAGGTCTGTGGGGGCATTGAGTATGGAGACAGAGGTCTGTGGGGGCATGGTCTGCAGACAGATGTCTCTGAGGGCATCGTTTCTGCATACAAAGGTCTGTGGCGCATCGGGCCTGCAGACTGAGGTCTGTGGGGACATTGATTATGGAGACAGAGGTCTGCAGGGGTATGCTCTGCAGACAGAGTCTGCGGGAGCATCGGGTCAGCAGACATAGGTCTGTGGGGCCATCGGGTCTGCAGACTGACGACCGCTGTTGGCATCGGGTCTGCAGACAGAGGTTCCGCTGGGGGCATTGGGTCTGCAGACAGAGGTCCGCTGGGGCATCGGGTCTGCAGACAGAGGTTCCGTGGGGGCATCAGGTCTGCAGACTGAGGTCTATGGGGGCTTTGGGTATGGAGACAGAGGACTGCGGGGGCATGGTCTGCAGACAGAGTCTGCGAGGGCATCGGGTCTGCAGAAAGAGGTCTGAGGGGGCATCTGGTCTGCAGACAGAGTCTGTGGGGGAATCAGTCTGACGAGAGAAGTCTGTGGGTCATCGTGTCTGCAGAAAGATGTCAGCTGGGGCATCGGCTCTGCAGACTGAGGGTCTGTGGGGGCATCGGGTCTGTAGACAGAGGTCTGTGGGGGCATCGGGTCTGCAGACAGAGGCCTCTGGGTTCATCAGGTCTGCAGAGAGAGGTCTGTCGCGGCATCGGGTCTTGCAGACAGAGGTCCGCTGGGGGCATCAGGTCTCCAGACAAGGTTCGCTGGGGGAATCGGGTCTGCAGACAGAGGTCCGGTGGGGGCATCGGGTCTGCAGACAGAGGTCTGTGGGTCATCAGGTATGCAGACAGAGGTCTGTAGAGGCATTGGGTCTGCAGACAGAGATCTAAGGGGCATCGGGTCTGCCGAGAAAGGTCTGTGGGTCATTGGGTCTGCAGACAGAGGTACGGTGGGGGCATCGGGTCTGCACACAGATGTCTGTGGGGGCATCAGGTCTGCAAACAAAGGTCTGTGTTGGCATTGGGTCTGCAGACAAAGGTCTGTGGGGTCATCGGGTCTGCAGACAGAGGTCCGTGGGGGCTTCGGGTCCGCAGACTGAGGTCTGTAAGGGCATCGAGTATGGGAGTCAGAGGTCTGTGTGGGCATCTGGTCTGCAGACACAGTCTGCGAGGACATAGGATCTGCAGACAGAAGTCTGCGGTGGTATCAGGTCTGCATAAGAGGTCTGCGTGGGCATCGGATCTGCAGACAGAGGTCTGTGGGGGCATTGGGTCTGCTGACAGAGGTCCGCTGGGGGCATAGGGTGTGCAGACAGAGGTCTGTGGATTCTTCGGGTCTGCAGACAGACGACCGCTGTTGGCACCAGGTATGCAGACAGAGGTCTAGGCGGGCATCGTGTCTGTACACAGAGTTCTGCAGGGGCAACTGGTCTGCAGACAGAGTCTGCTAGGGCATTAGGTCTGTAGACAGAGTATTGCGGGCCAGCATCGGGTATGCAGACAGAGGTCACCTGGGGGCTTTGGGTCTGCAGACAGAGGTCTGTGGGTGCATGGGGTCTGCAGACAGAGTTCTGGGGTGGCATCGGGTCTGCAGACAGAAGTCTGTGGGGGCATCGGGTCTGCAGACAGAGGTCCGCTGGGGCCATCCGGTCTGCAGACAGAGGTCTCAGGGGGCATCGAGTCTACGGACAGAGGTCAGTGGGGGATCGGGTCTGCAGACAGATTTCTGTGTGGGCATCGGGTCTGCAGACAGAGGTCACTGCGGGCATCGGGTCTGCAGACAGTGGTCAGTGGAGGCATTGGGTCTGAAGACAGAGGTCTGGGTGGGCATCGGGTCTGCAGAAAGAGGTCTGTGGGGGCATTGAGTATGGAGACAGTGGTCTGTCGGGGCATGGTCTGCAGACAGAGTCTGCGGGGGCATCCGGTCTACAGACAGAGGTCTCTGTGGGCATCGGTTCTGCAGACAGACAACCGCTGTAGGCATCGGGTCTGCAGACAGAGGTCTTTGGGTGCATCGGGTTTGGAGACAGAGGTCTGCGGGGGCATCTGGTCTACAGACAGAGTCTGCTAGGGCATCGTATCTGCAGACAGAGGTCTGCGGGGGGGGGCATCGGGTATGCAGACAGGGTTCCGCTGGGGGCAGTGGGTCTGCAAACATAGGACTTTGGGGGCATCGGGTCTGCAGAGAGAGGTCCTCTGGGGGCATCTGGTCTACAGACAGAGGTCTTTGGTGGCATCGGGTCTGCAGGCAGACGACCACTGTTGGAATCAGGTCTGGAGACAGAGGTCTATGGGGGCATCGAGTCTGTAGACAGAGGTCTGCGGGGGGGCATCTGGTCTGCAGACAGAGTCTGCTAGGGCATCGAGTCTGCAGACAGAGGTCCGCTGGGGCCATCCGGTCTGCAGACAGAGGTCTCAGGGGGGCATCGAGTCTGCAGACAGAAGTCAGTGGGGGGAATCGGTTCTGCAGACAGAGGTCACTACGGGCATTGGGTCTGCAGACAGAGGTCTGTGGAGGCATCGGGTCTGAAGACAGAGGTCTGTGGGGGCATCGGGTCTGCAGAAAGAAGTCTGCGGGCGCTTCAGGTCTCCAGCCAGAGGTCTCTGATGGATTTGACTCTGCAGACAGAGGTCTGTGGGAGCATCGGGTCTGCAGACAGAGGTCTGTGGGGGCATCGGGTCTGCAGACAGAGGTCTATGGGGAATGGGTCTGCAGACAGAGGTCTTTGGGTACATCGGGTTTGGAGACAGAGGTCTATGGGCGCATCAGGTTTGGAGACAGAAGTCTGCAGGGACATCTGGTCAACAGACAGACTCTGCGGGGGCATCGGGTCTGCATATAGCGGTCAGTGGGGGCATCAGGTCTGCAGACAGAGGTCTGTGCAGTCATCGGATCTACACACAGAGGTTCGCTGGGGTCATAGGGTCTGCAGACAGAGGTCTCTGGGGGCATCCAGTCAAGAGACAGGGTCTCTGTGGCATCAGGTCCACACAGAGAGGTCTGTGGCGTCAATAGTCTGCAGGTAGAGGTTGTGGAGGCATAAGTTCTCCAGATAGATGTTCTCTGGGGCCATCGGCTCTGCAAACAGAGTTCCGCTGTGAGCATCGGGTCTGCAAAACGAGGTCTGCAGGGGGGGCTTCGGGTCTGCAGACAGAGGTCTGTGGGGGCATCCGGTGTACCGACAGAGGTCTGTGGAGGCATAGGGTCTGCAGACAGAGGTCCGCTGGGGGCATCGGGTCTGCAGACAGAGGTCTATGGGGGCATCGGGTCTGTAGACAGAGGTCTGCGGGGGAATCTGGTCTGCAGAGAGATTCTGCTAGGGCATTGAGTCTGCAGAAAGAGGTTCGCTGGGGGCATCCGATCTGCAGACAGAGGTCTGTTGGTGCATCGGGACTGCAGACAGAGGTCTGTGTGGGCATCGCGTCTGCAGACAGAGGTCTATGTGTGCATCATGTGTACAGACAGAGGTCTGTGGAGGCATCAGGTCTGCAGACAGAGGTCAGTGGGGGCATCGGGTCTGCACACAGAGGTCCAGTGGGGGCATCGGGTATGCAGAGAGAGGTCCGTGGGAGCATCGGTTCTACAGACAGAGGTCTATGGGGACATTGTGTCTGCAGACAGAGGTCTCTGAGGGCATTGTTTCTGCATACAAAGATCTTTGGGGGCGTCGGGCCTGAAGACTGAGGTCTGTGGTTGCATTGAGTATGGAGACAGTGGTGTCTCGGGGCATGGTCTGCTGACAGAGTCTGCGGGGGGCATCCGGTCTACAGACAGAGGTCTGTGGGGGCATCGGTTCTGCAGACAGACGACCGCTGTAGGCATCGGGTCTGCAGACAGAGGTCCTTGGGTGCATCGGGTTTGGAGACAGAGGTCTGCGGGGGGCATCTGTTCTACAGACAGAGTCTTCTAGGGCATCGTATCT
This sequence comes from Microtus obscurus, assembly GCA_963919715.1. Lineage (NCBI taxonomy): Eukaryota > Metazoa > Chordata > Mammalia > Rodentia > Cricetidae > Microtus > Microtus obscurus. Next base: position 17,375 of record CAWTZC010000196.1, on the reverse strand, counting down.
GCAGACAGAGTTCTGTGGGGGGGCATCGGGTATGCAGACAGGGTTCCGCTGGGGGCAGTGGGTCTGCAAACATAGGACTTTGGGGGCATCTGGTCTGCAGAGAGAGGTCCTCTGGGGGCATCTGGTCTACAGACAGAGGTCTTTGGTGGCATCGGGTCTGCAGGCAGAAGACCACTGTGGGAATCAGGTCTGGAGACAGAGGTCTATGGGGGCATCCGGTCTGCAGACAGAGGTCCGCTGTGAGCATCAGGTCTGCAGACAGAGATTTGTGGGGGCATCACGACTGCAGACAGAAGTATGTGTGTGATCGTGTCTACAGTCAGAGGTCTGGGCGGCATCGGGTCTGCAAACAGATGTCTGTGGGGGCATCGGGGCTACATGCAGCGGTGTGTGGGGGCATCAGGACTGCACACAGAATGTGTGGGCATCAGAACTACAGACAGGTCTGTGGAGGCATTGGGTCTGCAGACACAGGTCTCAGGGGGCATCGTGTCTGCAGGCAGAGGTCTGTGGGGCATCCGGTGTGCAGACAGAGGTCTGTGGGGGCTTCGGGTCTGCAGACAGAGGTCTCTGAGGGCATTGTTTCTGCATACAAAGGTCTGTGGGGGCATCAGGCCGGCAGACTGAGGTCTGTGGGGGCATTGAGTTTGGAGACAGAGGTCTGTGGGGGCATGGTCTGCAGACAGATTCTGCGGGGGCATCCGGTCTACAGACAGAGGTCTGTGCGGGCATCGTGTCTGCAGACAGACGACCGCTGTAGGCATCGGGTCTGCAGACAGAGGTCTTTGGGTACATCGGGTTTGGAGACAGAGGTCTGCGGGGGCATCTGATCTACAGACAGAGTCTGCTAGGGCATCGGATCTGCAGACAGAGGTGTGCGGGGGGTTATCTGGTATGCAGACAGGGGTCCACTGGGGGCAGTGGGTCTGCAGACATACTTCTTTGGGGGCATGAGGTCTGCAGACAGAGGTCCTCTGGGGACATCTGGTCTGCAGACAGAGGTCTTTGGGTACATCGGGTTTGGAGACAGAGGTCTGCGTGGTCATCTGACCTACAGACATAGTCTGCTAGGGCATTGGATCTGCAGACAGAGGTCTGCGGAAGACATCGGGTATGCAGACAGGGGTCCACTGGGGGCAGTGGGTCTGCAGACATACTTCTTTGGGGGCATCCGGTCTGCAGACAGACGTCCTCTGCCGGCTTCTGGTCTGCAGACAGAGGCCTCTGTGGGCATTGGGTCTGCAGACAGAGGTTTGTGGACGCATCGGGTATGCAGACCGAGGTCCGCTGGAGGCTCAGTTCTACAGACAGAGGTCTTTGGTGGCATCGGGTCTGCAGACAGACGCCCACTGTTGGCATCATGTCTGCAGACAGAGGTCTATGGGGGGCATCGGGTCTGTAGACAGAGGTCTGCGGGGGAATCTGGTCTGCAGACAGAGTCGGCTAGGGCATGGAGTCTGCAGAAAGAGGTCCGCTGGGGCATCCAGTCTGCAGACAGAGGTCTGTTGTTGCATCGGGACTACAGACAGAGGTCTGTGTTGGTATCGTGTCTGCAGACAGAGGTCTATGCGTGCATCGGGTGTACAGACAGAGGTCTATGGAGGCATCAGGTCAGCAGAGAGAGGTGAGTGGGGGCATCGGGTCTGCAGACAGAGGTCCGCTGGGGGCATCGGGTCTGCACACAGAGGTCCAGTGGGGGCATCGGGTATGCAGAGAGAGGTCCGTGGGAGCATCGGTTCTACAGACAGAGGTCTATGGGGGCATTGAGTCTGCAGACAGAGGTCTCTGGGGTCATAGGATTTGCAAACAGAGGTCCGCTGGGGGCATCGGGTTTGGAGACAGAGGTCTGTGGGGGCTTCGTGTCTGCAGACAGAGGTCTCTGTGGGCATCGTGTTTGCAGATAGAGGTCCGTGGGTGCATCTGGTCTGGAGACAGAAGTCTCTGGGGTCATCAGGTCTGCAGACAGAGGTCTGTGGGGTCATCGAGTCTGCAGACAGAGGAACACTTTGACCAAGGGCTCTGCAGACAGAGGTCCGCTTTGGGTTTCTGGTCTGCAGACAGAGGTCTATGGGGACATCGTGTCTGCAGACAGAGGTCTCTGAGGGCATTGTTTCTGCATACAAAGGTCTGTGGGGGCATTGGGCCTGAAGACTGTGGTCTATGGGGCATTGAGTATGGAGATAGTGGTCTGTCGGTGCATGGTCTGCAGACAGAGTCTGCGGGGGCATCCGGTCTACAGACAGAGGTCTGTGGGGGCATCGGTTCTGCAGACAGACGACCGCTGTAGGCATCGGGTCTGCAGAGGTCTTTGGGTGTATCGTGTTTGGAGACAGAGGTTTGCGGGGGCATCTGGTCTACAGACAGAGTCTGCTAGGGCATCATATCTGCAGACAGAGGTCTGCGGGGGGGGGCATCGGGTATGCAGACAGGGTTCCGCTGGGGGCATTGGGTCTGCAAACATAGGACTTTGGGGGCATCGGGTCTGCAGACAGACGCCCACTGTTGGCATCAGGTCTGCAGACAGAGGTCTATGGGGGCATCGGGTCTGTAGACAGAGGTCTGCGGGGGAATCTGGTCTGCAGACAGAGTCGGCTAGGGCATGGAGTCTGCAGAAAGAGGTCCGCTGGGGGCATCCAGTCTGCAGACAGAGGTCTGTTGTTGCATCGGGACTTCAGACAGAGGTCTGTGTGTGTATCGTGTCTGCAGACAGAGGTCTATGCGTGCATCGGGTGTACAGACAGAGGTCTATGGAGGCATCAGGTCAGCAGAGAGAGGTGAGTGGGGGCATCGGGTCTGCAGACAGAGGTCCAGTGGGGGCATCGGGTATGAAGAGAGAGGTCCATGGGTGCATCGGTTCTACAGACATAGGTCTATGGGGGCATTGGGTCTGCAGACAGAGGTCTCTGGGGTCATCGGATTTGCAAACAGAGGTCCGCTGGGGGCATTGGGTTTGGAGACAGAGGTCTGTGAGGGCTGCGTGTCTGCAGACAGAGGTCTCTGTGGGCATCGTGTTTGCAGATAGAGGTCCGTGGGTGCATCTGGTCTGGAGACAGAAGTCTCTGGGTGCATCAGGTCTGCAGACAGAGGTCTGTGGGGTCATCGAGTCTGCAGACAGAGGAACACTTTGACCAAGGGCTCTGCAGACAGAAGTCCGCTTTGGGTTTCTCGTCTGCAGACAGAGGTCTATGGGGACATCGTGTCTGCAGACAGAGGTCTTTGAGGGCCTTGTTTCTGCATACAAAGGTCTGTGGGGGCATTGGGCCTGAAGACTGTGGTCTGTGGGGCATTGAGTATGGAGACAGTGGTCTGTCGGTGCATGGTCTGCAGACAGAGTCTGCGGGGGCATCCGGTCTACAGACAGAGGTCTATGGGGGCATCGGTTCTGCAGACAGACGACCGCTGTAGGCATCGGGTCTGCAGAGGTTTTTGGGTGTATTGCGTTTGGAGACAGAGGTCTGCGGGGGCATCTGGTCTACAGACAGAGTCTGCTAGGGCATCGTATCTGCAGACAGAGGTCCTCTGGGGACATCTGGTCTGCAGACAGAGGCCTCTGGGGGCTTTGGGTCTGCAGACAGAGGTCAGTGGAGGCATCAGGTCTGCAGACGGAGGTCCGCTGGAGGCATCAGTTCTAAAGACAGAGGTCTTTGGTGGCATCGGGTCTGCAGACAGACGACCACTGTTGGTATCAAGTCTGCAGACAGAGGTCTATGGGGGCATCTGTTCTGCAGACAGAGTCTGCTAAGGCATCGAGTCTGCGGACAGATGTCCGCTGGGGGCATCCGGTCTGCAGACAGAGGTCTGTTGGGACATCGGGTCTGCAGACAGAGGTCAGTGGTGGCATCGGTTCTGCTGACAGATTTCTGTGTGGGCATCGGGTCTGCAGACAGACGACCACTGTTGGTATCAGGTCTGCAGACAAAGGTCTATGGGGGCATCTGTTCTGCAGACAGAGTCTGCTAAGGCATCAAGTCTGCAGACAGATGTCCGCTGGGGGCATCCAGTCTGCAGACAGCGGTCTGTGGGGGAATCGGGTCTGCAGACAGAGGTCAGTGGGGGCATCGGGTCTGCAGACAGAGATCTGTGGGGGCATCGGGACTGCAGACAGAGGTCTGTGGGTGCATCGGGTCTGCAGAGAGAGGTCTGTGGGGCATCGGGTCTGCAGACAGAGGTTTGTGGGACATCGGGTCTGCAGACGGACGTCTGCTGGTGTCATCGGGTTTGCAGACAGAGGTCTGTGGGGGCATCGGGACTGCAGACAGAGGTCTGGGATGGCATCCGGTCTGCAGACAGACGTCTGTGGGGGCATCGGGTCTGCAGAAAGAGGTCTGTGTGGTCATTGGGTCTGCAGACAGACGACCTCTTTTGGCATCAGGTCTGCAGACAGAGGTCTGTGTGGGCATCGGGTCTGCAGACAGAGGTCTATGGGTGCATCAAGTTTGGAGACAGAGGTCTGCGGGGAATTCTGGTTCACAAACAGAATCTGTGGGGGCATCGGGTCTGCATACAGCGGTCAGTGGCAGCATCAGGTCTGCAGACAGACCTCTGTGGGGACATCGGGTCCGCAGACTGAGGTCTGTGGGGGCATCGTGTATGGAGGCAGTGGTCTGCGTGGGCATCTGGTCTGCAGACAGAGTCTGCCAGGGCATCGGGTCTGAGATAGGGGTCTGTGCAGACATTCCATCTGCAGACAGAGGTCTGTAGGGGCATCCGGTCTGCAGACAGAGGTCTGTGGTAGCATCGTGTCTGCAGACGGAGGTCCGTTGGAGGCATCGGGACTGCCGACAGACGTCTGTGGTGGCATTGGGTCTGCAGACAGGGGTTTGTGGGGGCATCGGGTCTGCAGACAGAGGTCTGTGGGGGCATCGCGTCTGCAGACAGAGGTAAGCTGGGGGCATCGGGTCTCCATCAAAGGTCTGTGGGGGCATCGGGTCTGCAGATAGTGGTGTCTTGGGGGCATCTGCTCTGCAGACAGAGGTCTGTAGGGGCATCAGGTCTGCAGACAGAGGTCTGTGTGGGCATCGGGTCTGCAGACAGAGGTGTGTGGGGGCATCGGATCTGCTGACAGATGTCTGTGGGGTCATCAGCCTGCAGACAGAGGGCCTGTTGGGGCATCGGGTCTGCAAACAGAGGTCTGTGGGGGCATCCGGTCTGCAGACTGACGACCTCTGTTGGCAACAGGTCTGCACACAGAGGTCTATGGGGGCATCGGGTCTCAAGACAGAGGACACTGGGGGCATCGGGTCTGTAGACAGAGGTCCAGTGGGGGCATCGGGTCTGCAGACAGAGGTCTATGGGTGCATCAAGTTTGGAGACAGAGGTCTGCGGGGGACTTCTGGTTCACAAACAGAATCTGTGGGGGCATCGGGTCTGCATACAGCGGTCAGTGGCAGCATCAGGTCTGCAGACAGACCTCTGTGGGGACATCGGGTCCGCAGACTGAGGTCTGTGGGGGCATCGTGTATGGAGGCAGTGGTCTGCGTGGGCATCTGGTCTGCAGACAGAGTCTGCCAGGGCATCGGTTCTGAGATAGGGGTCTGTGCAGACAATCCATCTGCAGACAGAGGTCTGTAGGGGCCTCCAGTCTGCAGACAGAGGTCTGTGGTGGCATCGTGTCTGCAGACGGAGGTCCGTTGGAGGCATCGGGACTGCCGACAGACGTCTGTGGTGGCATTGGGTCTGCAGACAGGGGTTTGTGGGGGCATCGGGTCTGCAGACAGAGGTCTGTGGGGGCATCGCGTCTGCAGACAGAGGTAAGCTGGGGGCATCGGGTCTCCATCAAATGTCTGTGGGGGCATCGGGTCTGCAGATAGTGGTGTCTTGGGGGCATCTGCTCTGCAGACAGAGGTCTGTAGGGGCATCAGGTCTGCTGACAGATGTCTGTGGGGTCATCAGCCTGCAGACAGAGGGCCTGTTGGGGCATCGGGTCTGCAAACAGAGATCTGTGGGGGCATCCGGTCTGCAGACTGACGACCTCTGTTGGCAACAGGTCTGCACACAGAGGTCTATGGGGGCATCGGGTCTCAAGACAGAGGACACTGGGGGCATCGGGTCTGTATACAGAGGTCCGGTGGGGGCATTGGTTCTGCAGACAGAGATCTGTGTGTGCATCCGGTCTGCAGACAGAGTTCTGTGGGGTCAGCAGACGGATGACCGCTGAGGGCATGAGGTCTGCAGACAGAGGTCTGTATGGGCATCGAGACTGCAGACAGAGGTATGTGGAGGCATCAAGTCTGCAGACTGAGGTCTATGAGGGCATTGGGTATGGAGACAGAGTTCAGCGGGGGGCATGGTCTGAAGACATAGTTTGCGAGGGCATCGGGTCTGCAGACAGAGGTCTGTAGGGGCATCGGGTCTGCAGACAGAGGTCTGGGCATCATCGGGTTTGCAGACAGAGGACTGCGGGGGCATCGGCTTTGCAGACAGAAGTCTGTGCACGCATCGGGTATGCAGACAGAGGGCCTGTTGGGGCATCGGGAATGCAGACGGAGGTCCGCTGGGGGCATCGGGTCTACAGACAGAGGTCTGTGGGGGCATCGGGTCTGCAGACGGAAGTCCGCTGGGGGCAACGGGTCTGCAGACAGAGGGTCTGTGGTGGCATGGATTCTGCAGACAGTGGTCTGTGGTGGCTTTGGGTCTGCAGACAGAGGTCTTTCGGGGCATCGGGTCTGCAGATAGGGGTCTGTGCTGGCATTCCGTCTGCATACAGAGGTCTGTGGGGGCATCCGGTCAACACACAGTGTATGTGGGGCATCAGGTCTGCAGAGAGAGGTCTGTGGTGGCATCGGGTATGCAGACAAAGGTCTGGGGAGGAATCGGATCTGCAGACAGAGGTCTGTGTGCGGATCGGGTCTGCTGACTGAGGTCTGTGGGGGCATCGGGTCTCCAGACTGAGGACTGTGTTGGCATCGTTTCAACAGACAGAGGTCAAGTGGTGTCATCGGGTCTACAGACAGAGGTCTGTGCGGGCATCGGGTCTGCTGACTGAGGTCTGTGGGGGCATTGGGTCTCCAGACTGAGGACTGTGTTGGCATCGTGTCAACAGACAGAGGTCAAGTGGGGTCATCGGGTCTACAGACAGAGGTCCAGTGGGGGCATCGGGTTTGCAGACCGAGGTCTGTGGGGGCATCGGGTACAAAGACAGTGGTCTGCATTAGCATCTACTATGCAGACAGTGTCTGCGAGGACATAGGCTCTGCAGACATAGGTCTGCAGGGGCATCAGTTCTGCATACAGAGGTCTGCGGGGGCCGCAGGTCTGCAGACAGAGGTCTGAGGGCCCATCGGGTCTCCAGACAGAGGTCTGGGGAGGAATCGGGTCTGCAGACCGAGGTCCGCTGTGGGCATCGGGTCTGCAGACAAAGGACCGCTGGGGGCATCGGGGTCTGCAGACAGACCTTCTGTGGGGGGCATCGGGTCTGCAGACAGAGGTATGTGGGGACATCAAGTCTGCAGACTGAGGTCTTTGGGGGCATTGGGTATGGAGACAGAGGTCTGCGGGGGCATGGTCTGCAGACAGAGTCTGCGAGGGCATCGGTTCTGCAGACAGAGGTCTGTGCAGGCATCGGGTCTGCAGACAGACGACTGCTGTCGGCCTTAGGTCTGCAGACAGAGGTCTATGGGGGCATCGGGTTTGGAGACAGAGGTCTGCGGGGGGCATCTGGTCTGCAGACAGAGTCTGTGGGGGCATCATTCTGACGAGAGAAGTCTTTGGGTCATCGGGTCTGCAGACAGATGTCAGCTGAAGGCATCGGGTCTGCAGACTAAGGGTCTGTGGGGGGCATCGGGTCTGTAGACAGAGGTCTGTGGGGGCATCGTGTCTGTAGACAGAGGTCTCTGGGTTCATCAGGTCTGCAGACAGAGGTCTGTTGAGGCATCAGGTCTGCAGAAAGAGGTCCGCTGGGGGCATCGGGTCTGCAGACAGAGGTCCGCTGGGGGAATCGGGTCTGCAGACAGAGGTCCGGTAGGGGCATAGGGTCTGCAGACAGAGGTCTGCGGGTCATCAGGTCTGCAGACAGAGGTCTGTGCAGGCATTGGTTCTGCAGACAGAGATCTAAGGGGCATCGGGTCTGCAGAGAAAGGTCTGTAGGTCATCGGGTCTGCAGACTGAGGTACGCTGGGGGCATCGGGTCTGCACACAGACGTCTGTGGGGGCATCGGATCTGCAGACAGAGGTCTGGGCGGCATCGGGTCTGCAAACAAAGGTCTGTGGGGGCCTTGGGTCTGCAGACAAAGGTCTGCGGGGGTATCGGGTCTGCATACAGAGGTACGCTGGGGGCATCGGGTCTGCACACAGACATCTGTGGGGGCATCAGGTCTGCAGACAGAGGTTTGGGCGGCATCGGGTCTGCAAACAAAGGTCTGTGGGAACATTGGGTCTGCAGACAAAGGTCTGTGGGGGCATTGGTACTGCAGACAGATCTCTGTGGGGACATCAGGTCCACAGACTGAGGTCTGTAAGGGCATCGAGTATGGGAGTCAGAGGTCTGTGTGGGCATATGGTCTGCAGACACAGTCTGCGAGGACATAGGCTCTGCAGACAGAAGTCTGCGGGGGTATCGGGTCTGCATACAGAGGTCTGCGTGGGCATCGGATCTGCAGACAGAGGTCTGTTGGTGCATCGGGTCTGCAGAAAGACAACCGCACTTGGCAACAGGTCTGCACACAGAGGTCTATGGGGGCATCGGTTCTCAAGACAGAGGACTCTGGGGGCATCGGTTCTCAAGACAGAGGACTCTGGGGGCATCGGGTCTGTAGACAGAAGTCCGATGAGGGCATCGGGTCTGCAGACAGAGGTCTGTGGGTGCATCCGGTCTGCAGACAGAGGTCTGTGGGGTCTGCAGACGGATGTCCACTGAGGGCATGAGTTCTGCAGACAGAGATCTGTGGGGGCATCGAGACTGCAGACAGAGGTATGTGGGGGTATCAGGTCAGCAGACTGAGGTCTATGGGGGCATTGGGTATGGAGACAGAGGTCTGCGGGGGCATGGTCTGCAGACAGAGTTTGCGGGAGGCATCGGGTCTGCAGACAGAGGTCTGTAGGGGCATCGTGTCTGCAGACAGAGGTCTGGGCGGCATTTGGTCTGGAGACAGAGTTCTGTGGGGGCATCGGATCTGCAGACTGAGGTCTGTGGGGGGCATCGGTTCTCCAGACTGAGGACTGTGTGGGCATCGGGTCTACAAGCAGAGGTCCAGTGGGGGCATCGTGTCTGCAGACAGAGGTCCAGTGGGGGCATCGGGTCCGCAGACTGAGGTCTGTGGGGGGTATCGGGTACGGAGACAGAGGTCTGCGTTGGCATCTGGTCTGCACACAGAGTCTGCGAGGACATAGGGTCTGGAGACAGATGTCTTCGGGGGCATCGATTCTGCATACAGAGTTCTGCGGGGGCAGCGGGTCTGCAGACAGAGGTCTGTGGGGGCATCGGGTCTGCAGACCAATGACCATTGTCGGCATCAGGTCTGCACACAGAGGTCTATGGGGGCATCCGTTCTGTAGACAGAGGTCTGCGAGGGCATCGGGTCTGCAGACAGACGTCTGTGGGGGCATCCGGTCTGCAGACAGAGGTTCGCTGTGGGCATCAGGTCTGCAGACAGAGGTTTGTGGGGGCATCAGGACTGCAGACAGAGGTATGTGGGGGCATCGGATCTCCAGTAAGAGGTCTGGGCGGCATCGGGTCTGCAAACAAAGGTCTGTGGGGGCATCGGGTCTGCAGAAAGAGGTCTTTGTGTGCATCGGTACTGCAGACAGAGCTCTGTGGGGATATCGGGTCCGCAGACTGATGTCTGTGGGGGCATTGAGTATGAAGACAGAGGTCTGCGTGGGCATCTGGTCTGCAGACAGATGACCACTGTCGACATCGGGTCTGCAGACAGAGGTCTATGTGTGCATTACGTTTGGAGACATCGGTCTGCGGGGACATCTGGTCGAGAGACAGAGTCTGCGGGGGCATTGGGTCTGCATACAGCGGTCATTGGGGGCATCAGGTCTGCAGACAGAGTCTGCGCAGGCATCGGGTCTGCAGACAGAGGTTGGCTGAGGGCAGTGGGTCTGCAGACAGAGGTCTTTCGGGGCATCGGGTCTGCAGATAGGGGGTCTCTGCTGGCATTGGGTCTGCAGACAGAGGACTGTGGTGGCATCCGTTCAACAGACAGGGTCTGTGGGGCATCAGGTCTGCAGAGAGAGGTCTGTGGGGACATCAGTCTGCCAAGAGATGTCTGTGGGCCATCGGTTCTGCAGACAGATTTCCAGTGGGGGGCATCGGGTCTGCCGACAGAGATCAAAGGGTCATCGGGTCTGCAAACAATGGTCTGTGGGGGCATCGGGTCTGCAGACAGAGGTCTGTGTGGGCATCGGGTCTGCAGACAGAGGTGTGTGGGGGAATCGGGTCTGCTGACAGATTCTGCAGGAGCATCGGGTCTACAGATAGAGGGCCTGTTGGGGCATCGGGTCTGCAGACAGAGGGCTGTGCGGGCATCGAGTATGCAGACAGAGGGCCTGTTGGGGCATTGGGTCTGCAGACGAAGGTCCTCTGGTGGCATCGGGTCTGCAGACAGAGGTCTGTGGGGGCATCGGGTCTGCAGACGGAGGTCCGCTGGGGTCATCGGGACTGCAGACTGAGGTGTGTGGGGACATTGAGTATGGAGACAGAGGTCTGCGGAGGTGTCGGTCTGCAGACAGCGTCTGCGGGGGCATCTGGTCTGCAGTCATAGGTCTGTGGGGGCATCGGGCCTTAAGCGCAAGGTCTGTGGGTCATCGGGTCTGCAGACAGAGATACGCTGGGGGCGTCGGGTCTGCACACAGAGGTCTGTGGGGGCATCAGGTCTGCAGACAGAGGGCTGGGCGGCATCGGGTCTGCAAACAAAGTTCTCTGGGGGCATTGGGTCTGCAGACAGAGGTCTGTGGGGGGCATCAGGTCTGCAGACAGAGGGCTGGAGCGGCATCGGGTCTGCAAACAAAGTTCTCTGGGGGCATCGGGTCTGCAGACAGAGGTCTGTAGGGGGCATCAGGTCTGCAGACAGAGGTCTGTGTGGGCATCGGGTCTGCAGACAGAGGTGTGTGGGGGAATCGGGTCTGCCGACAGATTCTGCAGGAGCATCGGGTCTGCAGACAGAGGGCCTGTTGGGGCATCGGGTCTGCAGACAGAGGTGTGTGGGGGAATCGGGTCTGCTGACAGATTCTGCAGGAGCATCGGGTCTGCAGACATAGGTCTGTGGAGGCATCGGGTCTGTAGATGGAGGTCCGCTGGGGTCATCGGGACTGCAGACTGAGGTGTGTGGGGACATTGAGTATGGAGACAGAGGTCTGACCCGGGGGCATCCAGTCTGCAGTCATAGGTCTGTGGGGGCATCGGGCCTGAAGCAAAAGGTCTGTGGGTCATCGGTTCTGCAGACAGAGATATGCTGGGGGCGTCGGGTCTGCACACAGAGGTCTGTGGGGGCATCAGGTCTGCAGACAGAGGGCTGGGCGGCATCGGGTCTGCAAACAAAGTTCTCTGGGGGCATTGGGTCTGCAGACAGAGGTCTGTGGGGGGCATCGAGTATGGGTGTCAGAGTTCTGTGTGGGCATCTGGTCTGCAGACACAGTCTGCGAGGTCATAGGGTCTGCAGACAGAAGTCTGCGGGGGTATCGGGTCGGCATACAGAGGTCTGCATGGGCATCGGATCTGCAGACAGAGGTCTTTGGGCGCATCGGGTCTACAGACTGACGACTTCTGTTGGCAACAGGTCTGCACACAGAGGTCTATGGGGGCATCGGGTCTCAAGACAGAGGACACTGGGGACATCGGGTCTCAAGACAGAGGACTCTGGGGACATCGGGTCTGTAGACAGAAGTCCGGTGGGGGCATCGGGTCTGTAGACAGAGGTCTGTGGGGGCATCGAGACTGCAGACAGGTATGTGGAGGCATCAGGTCTGCAGACTGAGGTCTATGAGGGCATTGGGTATGGAGACAGAGGTCAGCGGGGGCATGGTCTGAAGACAGAGTTTGCAAGGGCATCAGGTCTGCAGACAGACGTCTGTAGGGGCATCGGGTCTGCAGACAGAGGTCTGTAGGGGCATCGGGTCTGGAGACAGAGGTCTGGGCGGCATCGGGTCTGCAGACAGAGGACTGCGGGGGCATCAGGTCTGCAGACAGTGGTCTCAGGGTGCATCGGGTCTGCAGACTGACGACCGCTGTCGGCATCAGGTCTGCTCACAGAGGTCTATAGGGGCATCTGGTCTGTAGACAGAGGTCTGCGGGGGCATCTGGTCTGCAGACAGAGTCTGCGAGGGCATCGCGCCTTCAGACAGAGGTCTGCAGGTGGCATCGGGACTGCAGACAGAGGTCTCTGGGGTCAACTGGTCTGCAGACTGAGGATTGTCGTGGCATCGGTTCTGGAGACAGAGGTCTGTGGAGGCATCGGGTCTGCAGACAGGGGAGTGTGAGGGCATCGCGTCTGCAGACAGAGGTAAGTTGGGGGCATCGGGTCTCCATCAAAGGTCTGAGGGACATCGGGTCTGCAGATAGTGGTGTCCTGGGGGCATCTGGTCTGCAGACAGAGGTCTGTAGGGGCATCATGTCTGCAGACAGAGGTCTGTTTGGGCATCGGGTCTGCAGACAGAGGTGTGTGGGGGTATCGGGTCGGCTGACAGAGGTCTGAGGGGTCATCGGCCTGCAGACAGAGGGCCTGTTGTGGCATCGGGTCTGCAAGGAGTGGTCTGTGCGGGCATCGGGTATGCGAGACACAGGGCCTGTTGTGGCATCGGGTCTGCAGACGGAGGTCTGCTGGGGGCATCGTGTCTGCAGACCGAGGTCTATGGGTGCATCATGTTTGGAGACAGATGTCTGCGGGAACATCTGGTCGACATACAGACTCTGCGGGGGCATCGGGTCTGCATACAGCTTTCAGTGGGGGCATCAGGTCTGCAGACAGAGGTCTGTGCATTCATCGGATCTGCACACAGACGTTCGCTGGGGGCATCATGTCTGCATACAGAGGTCTGTTGGGGCATCGGGGGATGCAGATAGTGGTGTCCTGGTGGCATCGGGTCTGCAGACAAAGTTCCGATGGGGGGCATCGGTTCTCTATACAGAAGTCCGGTGGGGGCATTGGGTCTGCAGACAGAGGTCTCTAGGGGCATCTGGTCTGCTTAGAGAGGTCTGTGAAGGAATTGGGTCTGCAGACAGATGTCTGTAGGGGCATCCGGTATGCAGACAGAGGTCTGTGGGGTCTTCGGGTCTGCACACGGATGTCTGCTGAGGGCATGAGGTCTGCAGACAGAGGTCTGTGGGGGGCATCGAGACTGCAGACAGAGGTATGTGCGGGCATCAGGTCTGCAGACTGAGGTCTATGGGGGCATTGGGTATGGATACAGAGTTCTGCGGAGCATGGTCTGCAGACAGAGTCTGCGGGGGCATCGGGTCTGCAGACAGAGGTCTGGGCGGCATCGGGTCTGCAGACAGAGTACTGTGGGGACATCGGGTATGGAGAGAGAGGTCTGCGTGGGCATCTGTTCTGCAGACAGAGTCTGCGAGGACATAGGGTCTGCAGACAGAGGTCTGCGGGGGGGCATCGGGTCTGCAGACAGAAGACTGCAGGGGCATCGGGTCTGCAGACAGAGGTCTCTGGGGGTATCGGGTCTCAAAACAGAGGACTCTGGGGGCATCGCGTCTGCAGACAGAGGTCTGTGGTGGCATCGAGTCTGCATACAGAGGTATGTGGGTGCATCCATTATGCAGACAGAGGTCTGGGATGGCATCGGGTCTGCAGACAGAGATTCGCTGGGAGCATCGGGTCTGCACACAGAGGTCCGCTGGGGGCATCGGGTCTGTAGACAGAAGTCCGGTTGGGGCATCGTGTCTGCAGACAGAGGTCTCTGGGTGCATCCGGTCTGCAGACAGAGGTCTTTGTGGGCATCAGTACTGCAGACAGAGCTCTGTGTGGACATCGGGTCCGCAGACTAAGGTCTTTGGCGGCATTGAGTATGGAGACAGAGGTCTGCGTGGGCATCTGGTCTGCAGACAGACGACCACTGTCGGCATCCGGTCTGCAGACAGAGGTCTACGGGTGCATTAGGTTTGGAGACATAGGTCTGCGGAGAAATCTGTTCAACAGACAGAGTCTGCGGGGGCATTGGGTCTGCATACAGCGGTCATTGGGGGCATCAGATCTGCAGACAGAGTCTGCGCAGGCATCAGGTCTGAAGACAGAGGTCTGCTGGGGGCAGTGGGTCTGCCGACAGAGGTTTTTCTGGGCATCGGGTCTGCAGATATGTGTCTGTGCTGTCATTGTTTCTGCAGACAGAGGTCTGTGGGGGCATCCGTTCAACAGACAGTGTCTGTGGGGCATCAGGTCTGCAGAGAGAGGTCTGTGGGGGCATCAGTCTGCCAAGAGATGTCTGTGGGTCATCGGGTCTGCAGACAGATGTTCGGTGGGGGCATCGGGTCTGCCGACAGAGGTCTGTGGGGGCATCGGTTCTGCTGACGGAGGTCCACTGGGGTCATCGCGTCTGCAGACGGAGGTCTGTGGGGACATTGAGTATGGAGACAGAGGTTTGCGGGGGATATGGTCTACAGACAGATTCTGCCGGGGGCATCCGGTCTGCAGACAGACGACCACTGTTGTCATCGGGTCTGCAGACAGAGGTCTATGGGTGCATAAGGTTTGGAGACAGAGGTCTGCGGGGACATCTGGTCAACAGACAGAGTCTGCGGGGGCATCAGGTCTGCATACAGTGGTCAGTGGGGGCAACATCTGCAGACAGGGGAGTATGAGGGCATCAAATCTGCAGACAGAGGTAAGCTGGGGGCTTCTGGTCTGCAGACAGAGGTCTGTAGGGGCATCAGGTCTGCAGACAGAGGTCTTTGTGGGCATCGGTACTGCAGACAGATCTCTGTGGGGACATCGGGTCCGCAGACTGAGGTCTGTGGGGGCATTGAGTATGAAGACAGAGGTCTGCGTGGGCATCTGGTCTGCAGACAGACGACCACTGTCGGCATCCGGTCTGCAGACAGAGGTCTATGGGTGCATTAGGTTTGGAGACATAGGTCTGCGGGGACATCTGGTCAACAGACAGAGTCTGTGGGGGCATCGGGTCTGCATACAGTGGTCAGTGGGGAAATCAGGTCTGCAGACATAGGTCTGTGGTGGCATGGATTATGCAGACAGTGGTCTTTGGTGGCTTCGGGTCTGCAGACAGAGGTTTGTTTGGGCATCAGGACTGCATACAGCGGTCAGTGGGGGCATCATCTGCAGACAGCGGAGTGTGAGGGCATCGCATCTGCAGACAGAGGTATGTGGGGGCATCGGGTCTGCAGACAGAGGTCTGGGTGGCATCGGATCTGCAAACAAAGGTCTCTGGGGGCATCGGGTCTGCAGACAGAGATCTTTGTGGGCATCGGTACTGCAAACAGAGCTCTGTGGGGACATCGGGTCAGCAGACTGAGGTCTGTGGGGGCATTGAGTATGGAGACAGGGGTCTGCGTGGGCATCTGGTCTGCAGACAGACGACCACTGTCGACATCGGGTCTGCAGACAGAGGTCTATGGGTGCATTAGGTTTGGAGACATAGGTCTGCTGGGACATCTGGTCGAGAGACAGAGTCTCGCGGGGAGCATTGGGTCTGCATACAGCGGTCATTGGGGGCATCAGGTCTGCAGACAGAGTCTGCGCAGACATCGGGTCTGTAGACAGCGGTCTGCTGGGGGCAGTGGGTCTGCCGACAGAGGTCTTTCGGGGCATCTGGTCTGCAGATAGGTGTCTGTGCTGTCATTGTTTCTGCAGACAGAGGTCTGTGGGGGCATCCGTTCAACAGACAGTGTCTGTGGGGCATCAGGTCTGCAGAGAAGAGGTCTGTGGGGGGCATCAGTCTGCCAAGAGATGTCTGTGGGTCATCGGGTCTGGAGACAGATGTTCGGTGGTGGCATCGGGTCTGCCAACAGAGATCAGAAGGGCATCGGGTATGCAAACAATGGTCTGTGGGGGTATCGGGTCAGCAGACAGAGGTCTGTGGGGGCATCGTGTCTGCAGACAGAGGTCTCTGGGTTCATCGGGTCTGCAGACAGAGGTCTGTAGATTCATCGGTTCTGCAGACAGAGGTCTCTGGGGGTATCGGGTCTCAAGACAGAGGTCTCTGGGGGCATCGGGTCTCAAGACAGAGGACTCTGGGTTCATCGGGTCTGCAAACAGAGGTCTGTAGAGGCATCTGTTCTACAGACAGAGGTCTCTCGGGCGTATCGGGTCTCAAGATAGAGGTCTCTAGGGGCATCGGGTCTCAGAACAGAGGACTCTGGGGGCATCCGGTCTGCAGACAGAGGTCTGTGGTGGCATCGAGTCTGCATACAGAGGTCTGTGGGGGCATCCGGTCTGTAGACAGAGGTCTGTGGTGGCATTGAGTCTGCAGACTGAGGTCTGTGGGGACATTGAGTATGGAGACAGAGGTTTGCAGGGGTATGGTCTACAGATTCTGCGGGGGCATCCAGTCTGCAGACAGATGACCACTGTTGGCATCGGGTCTGCAGACAGTGGTCTATGGGTGCATCAGGTTTGGAGACAGAGGTCTGCGGGGACATCTGGTCAACAGACAGAGTCTGCGGGGACATCAGGTCTGCATACAGCTGTCAGTGGGGGCATCAGGTCTGCAGACAGGGGAGTGTGTGGGCATTGCATCTGCAGACAGAGGTAAGCTGGGGGCATCGGGTCTGCAGAAAAGGTCTGTCGGGGCATCGGGTCTGTAGACAGAAGTCCGGTGGGGGGCATTGGGTCTGCAGAAAGAGGTCTGTGGGTGTAACCGGTCTGCAGACAGAGGTCTGTGTGGGCATCGGGTCTGCAGAAGGAGGTCTGCTGGGGGCATCTGGTCTGCAAACAGAGGTCTGTGGGTTCATCTGTTTGCAGAAAAGAGGTTTGTGTTGGCATCGGGTGTGTAGACAGAGGTCTATGGTGGCATCGTGTCTGCAGACGGAGGTCTGTAGAGTCATTGGTTCTGCAGACAGAGGTCTCTGGGGGTATCGGGTCTCAAGACAGAGGTCTCTGGGAGCATCGGGTCTCAAGACAGAGGACTCTGGGTTCATCGGTTCTGCAAAGAGAGGTCTGTAGACGCATCTGTTCTACAGACAGAGGTCTCTGGGGGTATCGGGTCTCAAGATAGAGGTCTCTAGGGGCATCGGGTCTCAGAAAAGAGGACTCTGGGGGCAACCGGTCTGCAGACAGAGGTTTGTGGTGGCATCGAGTCTGCATACAGAGGTCTGTGGGGGGCATCCGGTCTGTAGACAGAGGTCGGCGGGCATCGGGTCTGCAGACGGAGGTCCACTGGGGTCATCGCGTCTGCAGACTGAGGTCTGTGGGGACATTGAGTATGGAGACAGAGGTTTGCGGGGGGTATGGTCTACAAACAGATTCTGG